>ML789843.1:358653-378257 GCA_009831015.1 Picea engelmannii
CATTAGAGAATTAAATGTCAATATTATTATATTCATTTTATTGATTCAAATTATGTCAATGAAATATTTCACATTCAAGACATATTTGATTGATATCATTGTATATAGAGTTTTTTGGATTAACTATATTCATATTTGCATCATCGACATTTTAGACCAAGCCAATGTGGTCCATAACCATAGCAATTATCTTAATGATGGACCACACTGGCTTGGTCTATAATGCCAATGATACAAATATGAATGTTATTAATGAAGTATACCATAACACTAAAATAAATAAAAATATCAAACAAATAGCTCAATTCAAATTAACAACATAACAATTATTAGGATTATTTAAGGGAAATGAACAACATCCATCGAAACCAAAATAAAATGGATATCTGTCAAAACAAGCCCATAATATATAAGCAAGGCAATGCGATAATAATATCATCCTCAAATAACATCAATACCATCCAACATATATAAGCAAGGTAATACGAGTAACAAAATCATCATCACCATCAAATAAAACAAGTCAATATATGATGTCAATATCACCACATCATCATGTCATAAACAATATCATAGAAAACTAAATGAATAAGTCAGTACAGTGTAGATAATGATATTATATAGTATGGTGGTTTAGCTCAAATGGTTGAGTGATTTAAGCGTCATGCAAAAGGCCTTGGGGTTGATCCCTTGTGTTGGTTTCCTTTATTGCACACTTGATGCTCCTATTGAATTAGGTACCATAATTCATATTGATAAGCTTACACTGGGTACCATTCGCAAAACACATGGAGATGCTTGAGGTTTTTCCTTGGAAAAAAAGAAGAAGATACCAATGTCAAATAATACAAGTTTTTGTGATCCCCATATATAAATTACAAGTCAAAACAATGTCTATATCATCATATCTCAACACCAATTGATGAAAAAAATGAATATGGTGTCCATATCAACAAGTGATCATCATATTATAAGAGAAATAATAAATACACTGCACTCAAAATATCATGCAAAAGCCTACACATCCCCACTCGCATTTGGATCCTCGTCATACTCCTCACTGCCACCATCCTTTGGATTATCACCATCATCACCTCTACTGCCATCATCATCATCACCCTTCAACCCATCGTCATCATCACCATCACCGCCATCATCATCAACATCTCAGCTTGATCCAACCTCAATGTAGTCCGGACTATCATCTTTCAGATCTGGTGGCTTGAAAACAAAACAAACATATGATATCAAATGTTAGTATGAAGTGAACTTTGTATAATTAGATCGCTCATAAATGAAAAACATACAAAAGTATGCCTTGGGAGTAAAAAAAAATGAAAAAAAGACAAGGAACAATTTTTAACATGGGTTGATTTATATTTGGGAAAAATCCCTTGGGGCAATGTTCCACCATGCCTAAAATTTTGATCACAGTGAAACTTCGACCATGCTCAATTTTTTCACTAGATTCATCTCTAAAACTACACCAAAAATAGGGTACTTTTACAACATGATTAGCCTACTATAATTTATGGTGATATTTTTTTTTATTATATTGATTGCAACCATTGAATTCTTCATTCATGGATACTTTCACTAATGAATGCTTACTTGTTTAGTTATCTTCTTATATAGCTTCAATTGATACTATTCTACATGGATATTCGGGCAACAATCATACTTACACTCGAGGTTGGAATTTGAATTCATTTTTACCCGTCAAACAATTTTTTTTTGACGTTTTGGGTCTATATATTACCCTTCAAAAAACATTATGTCTAAAAGTGTGCCCTTCAAAAATGAAGTTTTGATTAGAAACTAACTCTTCAATACTGAAGTTTATGTTGAAGATTTTAGTTCGTGACTCCATTTTTGCAATGATGTACCTATTTGTAGGGACGTAGGTGGTATTAGATGCCTCCTCCCTACCCTCCTAATTATAAGTTGCTCAAGGTTTCTCGTGCACTTCTACACAACTTTCACACCAAAGAGTCCAACAACAACTTCAAGATTATTTTTTATAGTAATTTTTGTCCCCCTATACTAACTAACAAAAAACTTGATTACACATCATTTATTTCCATTGCATTTAATACAACAGTTCTCCACCTGGTGAATTTTCAACTATATTCAAGGAATGACAAAGGCCAATCATATGAAAAACCAAATAAAGAAGATCACATTAAGAAAAGAGCAACCACTAAAGTTCAACTCCCAAATTTAAATCCGACCTTCGCTTCCATTGCCTCAACATGAAATTTTGCAGCAGTGTTCAAAGATCAAGTAAAGAAACTAAAAAAAACAAGAGTTCATGATAATTACCATTTCATTTACGAGTTCAACTGCAGTGGTATGATAGCTCAATTTCTTTCTCGGGCTTAGATACCATACTATAATGCCTAACAAAACTTTCGTCAAACACTTTGTATAAATTATAAAAAAAAAATAGTTTATATCCATTAGTAGATGATACGCAAACCCAAAAAAACATAACTTTCTCTGAGGAAGAAAACCCAACACAACTCAACATAATAAATAAATAAATAAATGAAGGGACAACAAAATGCCCCAAAAGTAATCAATTTATTCCCTCACCAATTCACTTCCCCAACGACCTCTTAGAAAAGGATTAATTGGAAGTTTTATTAATACTCGCACACACAAGAAACATGTTATACACCCAACAAACCTGGCTCTGTCCACACGTATTCACCACTGAAAATGTTTACCATACGCGTGTTGGAGGATAAATGAGTTGTGATGGGTTTTGGTCAATTCTGATGCCATTTTTGGTATCAAAGACAACTTATTGTCTATGCTTGGTTACACAAGCACATTCAAAATCATTCAAGAAAAATTGAAATAAAAACCACATAAATCTATGTTTATGCAATGGGCTTGTAATTCACCATGTGATGCCCACAAAATTCTTAGTTAAACCAATTGAAATCACAATAATATATATATATATTTTTATCGTTGACAAATTACCAAATTTGATTGAATTACCAGCTACCACGGAGAATGCAAATGATCTTGAATCTAGAGGCCCTTTGTTCGAGCCCCGTCCCCGTCTCCATCCCTCTCTTCTCTTTCTGGCTTTCTAAAATCTTGATAAAATCAATCAATACACATAATTCAACCACCTCAAAAGTTTGACAAGAAGAACACATGGAGTTGTCTATATATACACCTCTCACTTATCTTAGCGCACCATCTACAGGCTTGTTGATGGCTCCATGCATGTCGTGCATGAGGATTTATTCCTCTGCATTACCTACCAATGCCAATCGTGAGGAAGAAAGAAGTCAGGAGAGTAAACTCATCCTACATACATACATATTGTTCCTGTCGTGTCACAAACAAATCCAAGTTTGTTGATGGTAATGGATGTGTCAATTAGGTCATGCTCATTCCATGTATATCAATGAATTGATATATATATATATATATATATATATATATATATATATATCCCTCATTTTCTTCTGCACTCCTTGAAGATATTTTGAGGTCAACCGATGACTGCAATGTCGAAGACGAGAAAATTAATCGCCTAAGACAAGAGATGAATTTCAGTAGGGACTTGAGCGACTACATGCTACCACTCCTACCTACCATCTCTACTACATGGAAATGCATAAACAGGTTGAAGTTAATGATGTTTTATACAATTTTAAACCATCATAAATACGTTGCCTTGATTTGAATGCTCGTTCCGTGAGACGGTGACGCCAAAAATTTAAATGTAAAAAACGAGCAAAATGACCCATGACGGGCATTTTGCCCGTCCAATTCCAACCCTGTTCACACTAGTACACCACTCAACTCTTTACATTACTATCCCATTTTCTTTGTCATTATAAACTTTTAACATGCATACTATCAAATTTTTGCAAACATTAATAGAGAATGGTGAGATATTGCCTACATAGATGCTTTAGCATGTCTATTTTCCTAGAATGGTATGTGATTACATGCATGCTTAATTTAAATGTGATTATATTTGAGATATTTTAAAGGAGTCAATTCTCCATTTATGTGAATTGAGACCATGTCCTCCAAGCCCAATGAAGTTCCTATGCTCTCCTTGATTTAGTTTGCATGCACAAWTTTTTCCTCMATTTAATTACATTTTTTAGCCCCACTCACTCCACCACTCCAATATACCATAAATAGACTTAATGCAACACTAAGCTTTTGTAATCTCTTAATATTTTGTAACACTCCATCCAATATACCATAAATAGACATAATGCAACACTAAGTTTTTGCAATCGTTTAATATTTAGTAACAAACTTTGCTATTTACAACAAGAAAAGCAAAATGCTCTTGCAATATTTAGTTCAATGATACTAGATTCTTAGTTCAATAATTGAATGCTTGGAAAAACATTATACTTAATTCAATAATTGAGTGCTTTTGTTGAATGCTCAACTTTTGGGCCTTGGAAAACCATAGTTCACGTGGTACTCCACTCTCTCCAATAARTAAATATCACCTTGTGCTGCCTCAATGGTGGGAAGAACTTGTTGCAAGCCCACAAGATTTTTTCTTAGATTTAACTACTCTTCTTAAGCAACAAATTGATTATGAGAATAAGCAATATCGAAATCGTTTYAGTTTAGATTTTAAAATATGTTTGGGGAGACAAAATGGCAATAAGGAAAGTGCCTAAAAAAATATCATTTCATCTCAAACACAATACTCTATCGAACAACAAAATGCTAAGAGATAATTTGCACTCAATATGTCATTTAAACTTCAACATTCTATAAGAGTAGTGATATGAAACCAACTGTTGATTAAAACAAAAACATAGCCAAGCATTCTTTTGGGACTTTTTACACGTAGCTATGAATCAATTCCATGCATATCCAACTCATACTTTTTTTGGGCGCTGCACAAGCACAAGATCGTTTCTCGTAAATGAGCTTTAACTCATAAATTTAATGACGTTAAGATACGACTTGACCTTTGCAATTTGATTTTCCAAAATGAATTTTCAGATTCTATTTAGCATCCTTGTTTTTAATCCTTGGATTAGTGATATGTAATGTAAATACGATGTATGGTCACGGGCCCAACTATGTAATATGTAAACATTGTATATCGTAATAATAAAATAAAATGTAACGTCCACTACAGATGGACACAGACGGAGTAATGGGGGGCTAAGTTTCCACAAGAGAGGAGAGCATCTAAGAGGGGGCCCAAGGGGGAATTATTCACGTGTATTAATCCCAACCCTTCTTCCTTAAATTATTATTGTGTATAACCTTCTATTTTCCTTTTGAGTGTTCTCAAAGGCAATCATTAAACACATGTTAGAGGGTTTGTGTGAAAATTCACATCCCATAGTTATGAGAGCATGGGGGTTGGGTACAATCAACTTTGGGGAATGTGAGAGTTAACATGCATGGGCAAAAGGGAAATTCGAATGGGTATGGTAGGCAATTTTTACATGTATTTTTTGGGACAACAAGGGAGTGCAAAGTGTTGGAGCTTGAAGGTAGCCGTAGTGGGGATGTGTGGTAGTTATTTGGAGTTGCAAATGCATGAAGAAAAAGGTTGTTATGCCTATATAGTGAATTTTTATGTGTGAGAGTTTTCCCTAGAGCAATGAGTTGTTGTTTTGAGTTTTCCTGTTGCAACTAACATCCCTGTAGTCCCCAACAAGAGAGATTCCTAACTAATCTATGTTGGATCCCTTGAGGGAAGTGGGAAGGCCTACGGGATTATGTGCAGTGAAGGGGGATCTCATGACTTGGGTTATGTAGGTTAGGAGGAAGAGAGCTAGAGGATTGGGATAGTTGTAAGAAAAATCAGCTTCTTGCGGGTTTTATTGGGCTGTGAGTGGACAAAAGAGAGACACCCTTTCTTGTGGATTTGTAGCCCCAACTCAGGGGTGATTTGTTACTGATATTTGGAGCAACAAATCTACGATTGGGTGGAACATCCATCCCCTGTAACTGATTGCACATTTGATTAAAAGATAAGTGTTTTATCTCTATTTATTATTTTTATTTATGGGATTAATATGTTGTGTGGTTACTTTGAGATTTGAGAAATTATATGTTTAATTGGTTGTGCATAAACTCCGTGATTTTAAGTAAATTGATGTTGTTGTGCGAATATTATTTTAGCCGCATTCATATGTTGTTAGATACATGGACATTTTAGCATGATGCACACATTAATTTGTTGTTATGTGCATTTAAATGGAATTGCATGCAAGGCTGTAGATATTTTTGCTAGTTGCCCGCATCTTTATCTTATTGTTTGCATCTAATTTAAATGGGTATCAACAAAATTTTATGGGGTTAGTAGTGGGGGACACTACATTCTAAAACCATTCTTGGAAGGGCTATGATTTGCCTCTAGAATTTTTTTTTACCACATCGCTTTGTCTTACCAACATGCTACATTTTTCTTATAGACTACAAATTGATTTTACCAAAACAATAACCACTAAGAGTTGATGCCCAAAGGTATATAGTTTTCTTGTTGCAAACAAAACGTTTTCTACCAATAACAATTTCACCCAAATCTTATGCCCATAGTGGCTATGATCTGTTCAAAGAAATGACTATTAATTGGTACAATGAATACAATTAAGAATGAATTTTATCTCATAACTATTAGTCAGTAAAAAACTATCAACTTTGGGTTTTTTCTCGACTTGAATGGACTCTAAAAGAAAATGGCATCAAATTCAAACCAAGAATTGCTAATGTAGAGCAATTCTCATAACGTAGTTATAAGAAGGTCAAATTTGCAATTTAATTATTTGGTCGTTAGGGCCATGGATTACCTTACTCCCTACAAATTCCCTATGGAATCTTGAGTTGGGTGATGATGCCCATGAAGGTTGTATTTTGGAACTATTAAAGAAGTTTTTACTGCAAGATTCACTCAAAAATCCATGTACTCTTTGCAAGGTTGAGAGAAGGACTTTGCCCAAAACCTTGTACATACAAAGATTTGATGTCTACTATGTGCCTTAAACTATTAATTTGTAGTTAATAAGATTATTACTCTTTATTTGTTTGTCTCGAGATTAACCAACAAACACATTTAGCCTCATACAAGTTTAGGACTCAAAATGGGAGTAAAGTAAAGTCATGACAACCATTAGAAAACAATAATGATCTAATATTATTCTTCATTTGCCTCAAACGTAAGAGAGTTAAGGAAAAATTAAAGGTTAGATGTGCCCATGCTATGACACAAATATTCTTCAATAATGGCATTAAGAATATAACTCATAATATGCTAGCATGCAATTCCAACCCCTCCTTAGTAGTGGCATTACCATGCCAAGGGTAGCAACAATAACTAGCTAGTAAATTCATTTTCCCTTCACAAACAAAAATCCATAAACATTAGCAATCAACACACAAAGGTGAACACTAAACATTGTGATTGAGTTGGGTTTTGTGATGTAGGAGCATCATCAGCAAGCACGCGTCGTAGGACAACTCGACACCTGGGAATCATTTCAAAATCTCAAACGTTGGGAGTTATTGCAAATCTTTTGGAGCTGATTGGAAAAACAGAAGAAGATCAAACGCTTGGGAGCGGATGATCATGAATGATCTGGGAGTTTCACTCCGAGTCTTGAATGTAACTGAACTTAGGCAACAATTAGAGTTTTTTTCATTTTCTGAGTAGATGATGTAGTCGGGGGGAACCCTAAGGACCCTCTGAAATAAATAGAGGTTTTGTACGCCCAAATGAGCTGCTGCGAGTTAGTAGGAATTTTCTGAGTTTTGAGTTATTGTTTTGATATTAGCTGTAGCCATTTACTTTTGAATGAATATGACAAAGGATAATTGACTCAAATGCATAACACTGTTACTGTTTGTAATTCTCTATTTTTGTGTTTTCATAAATGAATGAATTTCGTTATGAATAGATGAAACTGTGAATGTTAGTATAAGTTTCAATTGTTTCTCTTCCATTGAGTGAGTGTAAGGTGTGCACATAGAACGCAAGGAGTGCGTGACAAGATCTGTTTCGATTCCGAATTTCAAAAGAGATAGCACAAAACTTTCCCTTTGCAAGGATTGCAAAGCAACTGCTACAAGGTGTGCATAGTCACCCGCAAGAACCAAGTCTTGCATAAGAATCTGCTGCAAGGAGTGCACATATTTGGAATTTGGCTAAGTGTCAAAGGGACTCCATAAGAGTCAAAGGAGTGAAAGGTGAAATACCGACTTGATCACAGCCATTGATCCAAGGAAAGATCTGGGCTGTCGATATAGCGCCATCGGGAGAATGGAGGTAAGGAGACTCCCAAAGTCACGAAACAAGAACTTGCAAATCGATCCAAGTCGTTAGATCATGGGGATTCGTGAGCCGTCGATTTGACACTTGCAAATATTGAGAATCGGGGATCGGGAGAACAGAGGTGAACCAACCTCCAAAGTCGTGAAATGTGAAATCGTGACTTGATCGTAGCCGTCGATCGAGGGAATATCGTGGACCGTATAT
Organism: Picea engelmannii; assembly: GCA_009831015.1. Taxonomy (NCBI): domain Eukaryota; kingdom Viridiplantae; phylum Streptophyta; class Pinopsida; order Pinales; family Pinaceae; genus Picea; species Picea engelmannii. The sequence continues at coordinate 367,151 of ML789843.1, forward strand.
CTAATCATATCGGGAGTTCCCTATACGTGAAATCCCGACGCGATTGAGAGTTGAGCCCTAGGTCATGATCGGAGGTCACATTAAGGGAAGATAAGGGAGGGTTTAGTACACGCTAGGCTCCTGTCGGGGTCTCGGAGGTTGGGAGAATCAGGGTGATTCACATGCAAAGACCCGACGCGCAAAATCACGAAATGCCTTTTGGGTTAGGCTCGTGGTAAGAACCAGTGGTTGCGTGAGAGAAGCTTGCACCTTGTGCTTGTTCGCACGACGAAGTTTCGTGAAAAGGACATGTGTACATTTCTTGAAGATTCTAGTAGGGAATCGAAGAGATGCTCCAGCTCAGAGATTGAGAAGATCTAGAGACCGGGAGGTCAACAAACCCAGCTGAGGTAGGGGAACTGCATCAAGTGGTATCAGAGTTGAATTTTTGCTTATAGACAACAAGTAAAGGAGATAAAGGAGACAAAATAACTCGAAGCTATACTTTGTGTGTGAGAGATAGTCAACATAGTGCCATCAAGGAGACAAGTGGAACAACCTTTAGCCAATCGGGCTGTAGAAAGGGAGATGCGAGAACTTTGTGCAAGATTGGAGGCGATGGAGGCAGTGTAGAGAAGACCATTTGATTTTGGAGACATTAGCGATGCAAAGAGTGAAGAAGTAGAAGTCGAAGAAGATGCAGGAGAGAATGTTTCCAAAGAACGCTTGCTAAGAGCAATTGTCATATTGGGAGCTAGAGCCAAGATAAAGGTCCCAATGTACGAAGGCAATTTGGATGTTGAAGAGCTGCTGGATTGGGTACGATCCATGGATAAATATTTCAACTATGAAGACGTCGACGAGGAGAAGAGGGTGAGACATGCTATCACTAGACTCAAGGGACATGCAACACTGTGGTGGGATGAACTGCAGGCTAAGAGGAGAAGCAAGGGAAAACATAAGATAAAGAATTTGGACAGAATGGTAGCCAAGCTGAAGGAAAAATTCATGCCCAAAGACTACCAGATCAATCTTTTCAGGAAATTGCAGAACCTGACACAGAAGGGCATGACAATTAAAGAATACACAGAGGATTTCTACAAGCTGAACATCAGAACTGGACAAAGAGAGAAGGATGAAGAAAAAGTTGCCAGGTATATAAATGGCTTGAGATATGAAATCTAGGATGAGATCAACATGATGTCAGTAAGGACAATGGAGGATGCTTATCAGTTTGCACTGAAGGTGGAGGAGAAGTTGGCCAGAAAACAAAACCAATGAAGCAGAGGTAGAAGCCCAGTCCTGAACAAAGGCAAGGGAGTTGCCCATGACAAGGCACACAAATCCAAAGATGAGACCGAGAAACCACATAGTCACTCAGAAAGTGGACGAAGTTCTTGAGGAAGACAAGATGGTGGAAGAAGTTCTTCCAGAGGAAGAGGAAGAGGCATAGGAGGAGAAGCAAGATGTTACACCTATGGAAAGGCATGACGTAAGTCTTGGGAATGTCCCAAGAGAAAGAAATAAGGAGAAGGTGAAGCTCACATTTCGGAAGCACAGAGAAGAAATGTTGAAGCAAAAGGAGCAGAGGATGGAACATCCCTGATGTTGAGAAAAGTTCTCTTAAAACTAGAGGCAGAAGTTGAGAAGCTAGTGCAGAGAAACAACCTATTCGAGACAACCTGCAAGACTAAAGACATAGTATGCAAGGTGATAATTGATAGTGGGAGCACTTACAACTTAGTATCCACAGAGATGGTGGAGAAATTGGAGCTGGAGAAAACTGCACATCCGAAGCCATACAAAGTCTCATGGTTGCAGAAAGGACACCAAGTAACAGTTACTAAACAATGCTTGGTTGAATTTAAGATAGGAGGATATAGAGATGAAATCCTATGTGATGTAATTCCCATGGATGTATGTCATATTCTGTTGGGAAGACCATGGCAGTTTGACAGGAATGTCATTCATGATGGGAGGAAGAATACACACACCTTGAAGAAGAATGGTAGGACACACATGTTGCTGCCAATAGAGGAGAAGAAAGCAAAAGAGGAAGCCAACTCAATCATACTTCTCATGAGCGGGAAGGAACTCCTGAGAGAAGTTGAGAAAGAACAGGAGATGTAGTTTGTTGTGGTGAGGAAACTTAGAGTTGTCCTTACAAGTACTTCGATGGATGATTTGCTTGAAGAAATTTGGGAATTGTTGGATAATTTTACTGACATAGTGGTGGATGAGCTGCCTAACTCATTACCACCCATCATAAGTATCAACCATCATATTGATTTGATACTAGGAGAAATTCTACCAAACAAAGCAACGTACAGACTGACATTTCGAGAAAATGAGGAGGTAAAGAACCAAGTCCAGGAATTGTTAGACAAAGGGTTGGTTAGAGAGAGCTTGAGTCCATGCGCGGTGCCAACTATGTTGAGTCCAAAGAAATATGGAGGATGGATAATGTGTACAGACTCAAGATCCATTAACAAGATCACCATCAGGTATAGATTTCCTTTTCCAAGAATGGATGATTTAATGGAATGTTTAAGTGGAGCAAATTTCTTTTCTAACATAGATTTGAAAAGTGGGTATCACCAGATAAGAATGAGAGAAGGTGATGAATGGAAGACAACCTTTAAGACAAATGAAGGTTTGTATGAGTGGCTTGTTATGCCATTTGGCTTAACAAATGTCCTGAGTACTTTTATGAGGATGATGAATGAAATGCTGAAAGATTTCATTGACAAATTTGTGGTTGTGTATCTGGATGATATACTAATCTTTAGCAGGACTAAACAACGACACTTGAGGCACCTGACATTAGTGATGAGGAGGCTACAATAGGAGAAGTTGTTGATAAATCTGAAGAAGTCCTATTTTATGAAGACATAACTCATCTACATGGGTTTTGTGATCTCTTCAAATGAACTGAAGATGGATCCATAGAAGGTGAAAGTGATCAAAGAATGGCAGTCACCCAGTAGTATGTTTGAGATAAGAAGCTTCCATGTATTAGCAAGTTTCTATAGGAAGTTCATCAGAGACTTCAGTGGAATTTGTGCACCAATGATGGATACAGTGAAGAAGAAGCACAAGTCTTCTAAGTGGACAGAGGAGGCCGAGAGGAGCTTCAATATGATGAAGGAGAAAATAACAGAATGACCAATTCTGGTCTTGCCAAATTTTGAAAAGACATTTCAGGTGAGATGCGATGCAAGTGGAGTTGCAATTGGAGCATTTTTGAGCCAAGATAATAGACCCGTTGCCTATTTCAGTGAGAAGTTGAATGAGACTAAGAGATGATACTCCACATATGATAAGGAATTTTATGCCATAATTCAAGCCTTAAAGAAGTGGAGACATTACCTTGTCCCACATGAATTTGTCTTGTATATCGATAACCAAGCTTTACAATTTGTAACCAGACAGGAAAAATTGAATTAGAAGCATGCAAAGTGGATTGAGTTCATGCAGAACTTTACCTTTGTCATAAAACATATTGCTGGGAATGATAACAAAGTTGTTGATGCATTGAGCATGAGATGTTTGATTTTGAAGGAATTTCAGGTGAAGACTTTGGGGTTTGAACACCTTAAGGAAATGTAAAATAATGATCCAGATTTCAAGGAGGCATACGAAGCATGCATGAATCTTTTGCTAAAAGATAGGAGCCAGGGATTGTTGTTCAAGGGAAATCAATTATGCATACCAAAATGTTCAATGAGGGACAACCTTTTGAAGGAGAAGCATAGTGGAGGATTGGCTGGACATTTCGACCATGATAAAACATTCGCACAATTAAAAAGTTCATACTATTGGCCAGGTATGAGGATAGAAGTGATGAAATTTGTGAACAGATGTAGAATCTACCAACATGCAAAAGGAAAAAGATAGAACACTGGATTGTATCAACCATTGCCAATACCAGAAAGGCCTTGGGATGCGATAAGCATGGATTTTGTGTTAGGACTGCCAATGACGCAAAGAGGATGCGATTCCATATTTGTGGTTGTGGATAGATTTTCAAAGATGACACACTTTATCCCATGCTAGAAGACCAGTGATGCAACCCATGTTGCAAATTTGTTTTTCAAGGAAGTTGTGAGACTTCACGGCCTACCCGTAAGCATCGTCTCGGATAGAGACACAAAATTTGTTGGTCATTTTTGGAGAACACTGTGGAAGAAGTTGGAGACGAATCTGTCCTTCAGATCAACTTATCATCCTCATACAGATGGACAGACTGAGGTGGTAAACAGAATTTTGGGAAACTTGTTGAGGAGTCTGGTCACTGAGCATCATAACCAGTGGGATCAGATTTCGCCACAAGCAAAATTTGCATACAACGACTTGCCAAACAGATGCACTAGAAAGAGCCCATTCCAGATATTGTATGGAATGCAACCCAGGGGAGTATCCGAGTTGAGAGACTTGGGACAGAGTGAGATCAGAAGCGCTAGAGCAAAATATTTTTCTGCAGAAATGCAAAAGCTCCATAGCCAGATCAGAGGAAAATTATAGAACTCTAGCCAAGAGTACAAGTGTAGAGTTGATCAACATCGCATACAACTTCAATTTGAGGTGGGAGATCAGGTTCTGGCACATCTTAGGAAAGAAAGGTTCCCTAGGGGAACGTATAACAAGTTAAAAATGAAGAATATAGGGCCATGTAAGATCTTGAGGTAGTTTGATGCAAACACCTATGAGATTGAGTTGCCAGATGATGTGGGCATATCACCCATATTCAACGTTGTAGACCTGTATCCTTATTGGAAAGATGACATAGAGGGATCAAAAGATCAATATAAGATTCAATGGGAGAAACAAATGCCTGTAGAAGAAAAACCACAAATGGAGAAGATCATTGATCAGAGAATTGGCAAAAAGACCAGGAGGAAGACCTATTTTGAATATCTAGTCAAGTGGAAGGGACACCCAATAGAAGATGCCAGTTGGGAAAATGAAGTTGATATCCAGAAGCATGGAAAGTCGGTGCAGGAGCTTAGGGACAAGAGTCCATGAATTTTTGTCTAGGGGAATATGATGCAGGAGCATCGTCAGCAAGCACGCGTGGTAGGACAACTCGACGCCTGGGAATCATTTCAGAATCTCAAACGCTGGTAGTTACTGTGAATCTTTTGGAGCTGATTGGAAAAACAAAAGAAGATCAAACACTTGGGGGCGGATGATCACGAGTGATCTGGGAGTTTCACTATGTGTCTTGAATGTAACTGAACTTAGGTAGCAGTTTGAGTTTTTTTCATTTTCCGAGTAGATGATGTAGTCAGGGGGAACCCTAAGGACCCTCTGAAATAAATAGAGGTTTTGTACACCCAAATGAGGCTGTTGTGAGTTAGTAGGAATTTTTCGAGTTTTGAGTTATTGTTTTGGTATTAGCTGTAGCCATTTACTTTTGAATGAATATGACATAAGAGAATTGACTCAAATGCATAACACTGTTACTGTTTGTAATTCTATGTTATTGTGTTTTCATAAATGAATGAATTTCGTTATGAATGGATGAAACTGTGAATGTTAGTATAAGTTTCAATTGTTTCTCTTCTCTTGAGTGAGTGCAAGGTTTGCACATAGAACACAAGGAGTGTGTGACGGGATCTGTTTCGATTCTGAATTTCAGAAGAGATAGCATGAAAATTTCCCTTTTCAAGGAGTTCAAAGCGACTGCTGCAAGGTGTGCACAGTCACCCGCTAGAACCAAGTCTTGCGTAAGAATATGCTACAAGGAGCACATAGATTTGGAATCCGACTAAGTGTTGAAGGGACTCCATAAGAGTCAAAGGAGCGAAAGGTGAAATCCCAACTTGATCACAGCCATTGATCCAAAGAAATATCTGGGCCGTCGATCTAGCGCCATTGCGATTTTAGATATCGGGAAAATGGAGGTAAGGAGACTCCCAAAGTTGTGAAACGTGAAATCGTGAAACGCAAAATTGCGAATCGATCTGAGTCGTTAGATCATGGGGAGTCGTGAGCTGTTGATCTGACACTCGCGAATATCGAGAATCGAGGATTAAGAGAACAGAGGTGAACCAACCTCCAAAGCTGCGAAACGTGAAATCGTGACTTGATCGTAGTCGTCGATTGAGGGAAGATCATGGACCGTAGATCTAATCATATCGGGAGTTCTCGATATGCAAAATCTCGATGTGCTTGAGAGTTGAGCCCCAGGTCTTGGCCGAAGGTCACATTGAGGGAAGATAAGGGAGGGGTTAGTAAACAATAGGCTCCTATTGGGGTCTCAGAGGTCGGGAGAATTGGGGTGATTCACATGCAAAGAACAAACGCACAAAATCGTGAAACGCCTTTTGGGTTAGGCTCGTGGTCATAGCCAATGGTTGCATGAGAAAAAAATGCACTTGGTGCTTGTTCGCACGACGGAGTTTCGTGAAAAGGAACCATGGAAATTTCTTGAATATCCCAAGAGGGAATCAAAGAGCTGCTCCAACTCGGAGATTGAGAAGATCCTTAGACTGGGAGGTCAACAGACCCTGCTGAGGTAGGGGCACTGCATCATTTTGTGCACTTGCCTTGCATTTCATTAAAGAATGCCAAGGCTTCATGGGAGTGGCCATTTTTTTCATAACCATAGATCTGCTTACCTTGTTCTATAGCCAATAAATTAGCACACACAAGGAGAACTCTATCATGGTGATGGATTTTATGCCCTCGACTTGAATTTCATTGAAGCAACATAGAAGAATTTTTGCAACCTTTGTAGAATGTGTCCTTGAGTTGATCATACATCTTATTATACTCACATATTTGAGCCACTTCAAAATATATGAAATACCTTTTATTTATTATATATACAAGAAAGGGAAAGAGGACGTGAGGTATACAAAATGTATGCTTTTAATTAATATGCTTTAAACTAAGCATATTTCCTGCCAACAAATGATATAAATCCACAATTTGTCCCTACTCAAGTTGGATATGAAGTGACAAGCATGACACATCACTATTAAATGTTGTTTCAACCTGAGAAACAACTACAATTACTATCTGAGGCTTTACGTGTACATGATCTCCAAGTTTGTATGTTTGCAACACATAACTTGGAGTTAAAAGCATGCATCAAACCATTGTTAGGAACTGTAACAATAAACATGCTACTATTACAACTTGTTGGGTTGTTGGGAATTAAAAATGGAGATCAAGTCTTCAAAATTATATTAGTGGCAAAAAAATATGCATACAAAGCCAATAAATCAATACACACAGGAAAAACACCAGACATAGTGATTGAGTAGGGTTTGATGCCCTTGACTTGAATTTCATCAAAGAACCCAATGCTTCATGGGGGGGGGGATTCTTATTGCAAGACATGACTAAAGAAAAACCATTCAACAGAGTTGGAAGATTTAGCACCAACATGTTATCTTTCCGGGTTACTTCAAAAGTGTTTACACCATGTTTAGAGGTGCTTCATGAGTTTTAGGGTACATCATAAATGATCAACCCCTGGATGGTTTGTGAAAGAATTACAGATGGGAGATGGTCCATGATGGATTTGCACATTCAAGATGGCTTATTCAATGGTTTCTTGACCACAATTGGGTGATTACTTGCTATTCTTCCCTAGGGTGTTGAAGATCTCTTAGCAACTTTGGTGATGTTATACATGACGACCACATAGAGATGGTTATTTACTTAGAGAATGACCTACTTTTGAGGAAATGCATTTGCATCCTAGAGGAGGGAATTGGGCCCTAGATAACACAAGGCATATTGGAAGCTTTCGTGGAGGCTTGGAGTTGGCTTTAGAATGTCTGGGTTGTGACAATGCTCGTGCATAAGGAGTGGATCTAGTGGAGTACATGGATTAGGAGGATTGATGGTGACTTTGAGGCTTGCAAGATGAGATTCAAACACACCTCATGGAGTGCCCTTGCATTTGGAGCCTTGATTATGGATGGAATCACCTTTGAGCTTGACATTTGTACCCTTGGAGTGTAGTGCTCCACATGTGTGAGCCCACATATGATATTGTAGGTTGCTTATAAGGGCATTGGTCCACATATGTATTATTGGTCTTCCTTATCTCTCATATATATAAAGGAATGAGTGAGTCATTCACTAATTCATTCTTATCACTCTTGTGTTAGATATGTGATCAAGAGGAGCATGTCACTTCTCTCTTCTCTCTTGGATATTCTTATGTACTTGATCTCTGTCTCTCTCTCTCTGAGTCACCAGGGTTTCTTGAGCTTGTTGAAGCATCTTGAAGACTAGGGTCAAGGTTTCATCCCTTGGAGATTTGGAGATTGTGGTTTTGAGATGAAACTCTAGGTTGTACCACTTGAAGTGAATAAGAAGAGGATGTTGATGTTTAGACAAGATCGGGAAGACATTCTCTAAAGATAATAGTTAATAATACAATTATTATTGATTATTAAATATAGTATATTATAAGTAAATGATAATAATAAATAGTTATTGATTATTCAAGGGACACATCCRTTCATGGATGGTCACCTTATGTTCCCTATATATGGAACACTCATTATTGTAATAATATATCATATATCTCTCATATCTCATATGAATAAAAACTAACATGGTATCAGAGCTACAGGACTGGGCTTGACTCCCTCATGGGAGGCCCAAAAAAATGAGAGATGGCTTGAGTTATGTGTGAAGAGCTTCACTTGGATAGATTTAGAGAGCACAATTGGACATTCTCACGTACTCAACAGGATGGGCTACTAACATTCTACAATATGATGAATGTAGCAAAGGATCCAAAGTGGCATCATAGTCTCTGGCAGCGGCCTCTGCAGTGGAATATGAGCCCAACTACAAACACCCACAACCCTCAAATCCTCATCTGAACGCCTATGTACTGCCTCAGTTGCTCAAAACTCGAATCGTTGGTCTATGTGGCTTATAATGTAATCCACCCCTTTGACCCGGATCGATGGGATAGAAGGAGCACCCTGCTACTCTTCTTGCTCGTTTCGTATGATGGCCTTCAGTCGTACGTGGCTCGAGACTTGGCATTCTCTGTGTGAGTCCTATTGGTATCCAATCAGTACGTTTTGGTGGCACTCTGATTGGGCTCACGTAGACAATAACTATAAAAATCCCTACTATATAATCAAAAAGCGATATTGAATTTTAAAATTATGTCTGGATGAACATATAGATGAATATTTTAAGTTCAAGCTCAGATAAGAAACCAATGAAGAAATTGTAACAGAGGGTAGTTTCTCCGTGTGTCAGTATCCCAGAGGAGAAGAGCTGAGAGAATGATTCGATCTCTAGCTGCAAGGGTCTCCTCACATCCACTCAAGACGAAACGCCCGTTGAGGCTAGATATTCCACTCTTGTTTCCAAGCATGGAGGCGTAGTATGTGGGAACCATGTAGTGCGTGGAGGTATGCATGGACCACATTGATGGTTTTTGGATCTGTGAGCATCATTGCATTAGAGGTAAATAAACTGTGTCGCATATGAAGGTTGTCATAGTAGAGATTGTTTCACGTGTAATAATATCCATGAATATGGTCATGAGTGTGGGAATCGAGCCCGTAGAGAGCTTGGATGAGCTAGTGTGCCAGGACTGGCATGATAATTTGGTTGTCGGTGTGGGCGCTACTTGTGGCTTGGAAGTGAGAGAAATTTCTTGAAAATTTTATCCAGTAGTTCGCTTTGTAAATCGACAACATGGAGAGAATTTGGGGTAAGGACTGCCCACTATGGATGATTGATTGGACTACGAATAATCCTCATGGTGTGATATATGACTCTTATGAAGGTGGGCCGCAGGAAGTCTGAGGGTCGTCTATGATAAGGTTGTGGCAATAAATCTTGGAAATATTAATGTCCAAGGGAGTATCATGAGACATTCTCCCCAGAGGGTCCCGTGTGGACTAGTAAGGGGGAATGTAGACTTCATCCTAACATGCCTCAAACGGTCAGATGAAGAAACCAAGACATTGGTTTCACAAGGAAAACTTGATATGTCTCGTGAGACATTGGTTTCATGAGGGAACCTCAATATATCAAGTATGGTCCAAGATTACTTAATATGATTAACATTTACCTATGTTTCTATGGGTAGAGGCATCCATGACTGTAGTGTATGTTCAGAATAGAAGTCCTCATAAGAGTTTGAGGAACATGATTCTCTAGGAGGCCTTCATTGGAGTGAAGTCTAAAGTTGGACACTTAATATATTTGGGTGTCTAGTATACATTCATGTACCCAAGGAGAAAAGGGCCAAGCTAGACCCTTCATGCAAAAAGGGTACATTTATGGGGTACAATGAGTCTTAGAAGGCATACCGGATCTACATCCATGGTTAGAGACAGATTGAGGTGAGTGTAAATGTTACCTTTGAGGAGGAGGTAGCCTTCATGAGATCTAGAGGATCTCACATGGATATTGATAGTGAGAAACAAGAAGAGATGGTTCCTTCTCCCCCTCCAGTTGATGTTCCTAGAGATATTGTAGTAAGTCAGAAGAGACCTACATGGAATCGTCAGACTCTGAAGGAGGCAGAAAGACATGTAGCTCCTTGTGGTACCTTCCGAGAGAGAAAGAGACCTCAAAGATATCCGTGCTATGCCACAACTATGAGACACATCATTGATTCTGAGCCTTCATTTTATGAGGAGGCATCCAGAATGGAGAGATGCCACGATCAAGGAGTATCAATCCATCATGAAGAATGATGTGTGGTATATTGTTTCGAGACCTGAAAGGAAGTCTGTAGTGACTTCCAAATGGATCTATAAGATCAAACATACAATTGACGAAAGCATCGAGAAGCGCAAAGCAAGTTTTGTTGCTAGAGGATTCTCTCATGTGGAGGGAATAGATTATGAGGAGACATTTGCTTCTGTTGCTCGATACACTTCTATTCGAATGATTATTGCCCTCACAATATCCATGGGTTGGAAACTACATCAGATGGATGTGAAGACAACCTTTCTCAATGGAGAGATTGGGGAAGAAATATACATCGAGCAGCTAGATGGTTTCATCATACATGAGAAGGAGTCTCATGTGTGTTGGTTGAAGAAGGCCCTATATGGACTCAAGTAGGCACCTCGAGCTAGGTATGCGAGGATTGATGGAAACTTGATGAGTTTGGGCTTCA
>ML789843.1:380554-415304 GCA_009831015.1 Picea engelmannii
ATCTCCTTGGTGTGAGGTAAGGTTTTGGAGTGCTAGAAGATTGTAGTAGCCTTGCAATAAGACTATGGTATGTACATGAACTTCATCTATATGCATATCAATGGATTTTCTAGCTATCCAATACTAATGTAAATTACAAATTTGATTTTCTTCCATCTATGTATTTCATGGTTTGTAATTTCTAGATCCATATATCTTGTTGATTTGACATAAGTTAAGGGTGAATATGTTGTTAAGTGATTTAACCTTATAATTGAAGAATATAAGGGTAGATTTACTATTGTTTTACAACTATCATAAGTGGTTTTTCAGGTCTGTTATATGCATGAGAAGATTGCTTTAGAGGGATGAAACGTATTGGAACACATTGGTATCTTTTCTCTTAAATTTCTTAGTGGATTGGGGTTATCAAGAGTTGAAAAATAGTTCCTTGTTGCTATTGTTTTGTTCATATTTCATAACTACCTGAAGGCTGAAAATTCACAGGGTTAAGATCTGGGAAACCTCTAGTTAAGAGGTGACATTTATAAATTTTCCGGATAACATAATTTTTTACATGGTATCAGAGCTTTTGTGGCTGAGATCACTCTAGGTGGAAGAAGGAGCTTGTATTTTAGCTAAAGATTTCATGGGAGAGGTTGTAGACATTGTTTGAGGTCATTGGGTGCACTTGACCCAAGAAATAGGTTTGTCTACTTCATATACTATTGATTTGTGCACTTGAGACATGTTTAGGATGTTTAAGGTGACTCTCGATCTTAGAGAGTGTGATGGGTCATGTGGAGCTTCAAATTTTGTTTCTTGGAAGCTTACAATACAACTACTTATGAAGGAAGCCAATCTCTGAGAGCATGTATTGAAAGAGATTGTATAACCTATTGATCCAACATAGTTGGTCACTCATTGGAAGAAGGAAGCCAAAGTGAAGAGAATCATTCTTGATTTTGTGAACGATCATTTCATCTCTCACATTATAGATAAGAAGATAGGTAAGAAATTGTTTGAAGCTTTATTTGAGTTATTTCAAAACTCTTGTGTTTCTCAACAAATGCTCTTGTGAAACCAACTTTCATCCATTAACATGAGCAAGAAAGATATTATGGTGAGCTACTTGATCGAGATCACTTAGTTGAAAGACCAGTTGGTTTCCATTGGAACAACAACGAAGGATCAAGATTTGGTGTCTATTTCCTTAAAAGGAATTGATCCTTCTTGGATGCCTTTTGTTGAGGGTGTTTTTGCTCGAGATATCTTGCCAATATTTCCAAAACTTTGGGTCAATCTTGTGCAGGAAGAAATTATATTATAGTCTTATTCATAGCAACAAAGGGAAGTAGATGTTATTGGTCTCATCGAGAATATGAAGAAGGGTAGCAAGAAAGGCTACAAGAAGAAGGAAGGCACATATACAAGAAAAAATGACTTGAGTAAGGCAATGTGTTTCCAATGTCATGAGATGGCAGATTGTGCCAACCAGTGTCCAATGAAGAAGAGGAAAAAGGGTATGAAATATGTTGTATCTGGGACTGTAAAAAGTGTAGAGGAGAATCCCTATTAGTTTGAAACTACCTTTTGCATGGCTTCTTATTTGTCTTATAACACAATGTCTAGTTGTGGATGGTATGTGGACAGTGGAGCTTCAAGACATATGGCATATGACAAGTATTTATGTAGCGAGATTTAGGAGCAATAAAGAGGCATGGATGTGGAGCTTGGTGATGATGTTGCTTGTCATGTGAGAGGAGTAGGCTCCATTTATTTCCAAAAGCATTTAGGTGTTGTTCTTGAGTTGGATAATGTTCTATTTGTCTTGGCTTGAAGAAGGATCTTCTTTCAATTTCTTGTATGATGGATGTATAGTGGAGAGTTTCGTTGGAGGGACAACAATGCACCATCAATGATTGTAGTCTAGCTAGTCCAAGGAATTTGAATTTTGGCTAGAGGGCTGAGAGATGGTGGCCTTTGTAGATTACTCGCTAATCAAACATGTGTATATTCTTGTGAGAGGTTGGATGAGTTTTCTAGTTTCAAGGAGGCTTGAGAGTATGTAGGAGCACCCAAATCTTTAGTGAGGGGGTGAGTATATCTTCGAGGAGATATGCTAGTCATGTTGCATTAGTTTCTTCCATTCATGAACCTTCCAATTGTCTTGAGGAGGAGAGGTGTGATACCTGGATGGAGTATGATGGTGGAATTGATTCCAAGTTTTCAATTGATGGGAGTGTTGTAGAGTATAGGGGTAGGCTTGTTGGATTCTATAACATAGAGGGAGTTGAGCATGATGTTACTCTTGATTTAGGATTGTCTTGGGATGAGGGGGTTGATCCAATTCAGGTTGTTTTAGAGTTTAGATATTTTTGGGGTGCATGAGAGGGATTCTCATGTTCACATGTTGTTGGTATCCCCGCATGGGTTGTTACCTTTACCACGAGCTTGGTATTTCAATATGAAGGATTTGACTTGTGCATATTTCTATCTTTGTGACTTTAATATATGTGATCCACTTGTCATGATCTTGTATGGAGATATGATTATATTTGTAGGATGTCTCAGATAACTTGTGATGCAATGTTTATTTATTTCTACTCATGATGTTGACATGAGGGATGATGGAGTTTGGAAGATTGATTATGTTCTAGGGTTATGTTCCTTCATATCCATAGGTGGTCAATATACTTTGGAGGATTGAGATGTTGTGATAGCATGGGTGATAGTTCATTTTCAGGAAAAAATGGTTGATTTTAGGACTACAACAAGTATGAATTTGCAGGAGCAAGATTTGGTGGAGTTGCAAAGGGAGCCAACAAGTGTTGTTGAAAACACTTTCCTCGTAAAGAGGAGGTGTTATCTTTCTAGGTGACTCTGAAAGTGTGTACACCATGTTTAGGGGTGCTTCATGAGATTTGAGGTACATGGTGTATGATTAGCCTCTGGATGGTCCATGATGGATTTGTACATGGAAGATGGTCTATGGTGGATTTGCACATTGGAGGTGTCTTACTCAGTGGTAACTTGACCTTAGTTGCATGCTTGATTGATATTATCCCCTAGGGCATTAGAGATCTCTCAATAGCTTTGGTGACATTCTACAAGATGGGCACATGAAGATGGTTACTTGCTTGGAGAATGCTCCACTTAGGAGGAGAAGTGTTTTGCATTCTAGAGGAGAGCATTGGGCCCTAGATAACACATGGTAGTTTGGAGGCTTGCATGGAGGCTTGGAGTTGGCTCAAAGACGCATAGGTTGTGACAATGATCATGCAGGATGAGTGGAACCAGAAAACTACATGGCTTATGAGGATTGATGGAGACTTTGAAGGCTTGTAAGAGGAGCATTGAACACACCTTGTGGAGCACCCTTGCATTTGGATCCTTACTTATGCATGGAATCACCTTGGAGCTTAACACACATACCCTTGAGTGTATCGCTTCACATGTGTGAACCTACATGTGTTATTGTATGTTTCTTGTAAGGGCATTGGCCCACATACCCTTAAATCTCATATTTATATAGGAAGGAGAGAGTCCCTCACTCATTCATTCTTATCACTTTTGAGTTAGAGATGTGATCAAGAGGAGATCACCACTTATCCTCTCTCTTTATGATCTTCTTATTCTCTCTCTCTCTCTCTCTCTCTCTCGGATTTTTTTGAGCAAGCAACAACTTTTCCATACCATTTTTTTCTTTTTCATTTGAAGAAGGAAAAAAAGGATTGGGGCCCTCATTATTTTTAGACTTTTGAGCCTCCATAGACTTGTATTTGAGTTGATCACATAACTTAGAAGAATTTACATGCAATGAGTCTTTGAGACTCTTCATAGATCTCATCAAGCCTAAGAAGTTGCTTTTGATCTTTTATTTCTAACCCTTTTCGAGCAAATTTTCCTTGTCACAACCTTTGAAAATTTGTGAAATCTTGCTTTATCACATCACACAAAAAATCTTCCAGGTGTGATACGACGCATACAAATTACTTTGGTGTTATATATTGCATCCCATGAAAGTTTTCTTCTTTGTGATATGGAAAGACTTACAAAATTTTGGGAAAATTTGACATTTTGTAGCTTTGAAAGTTTTCATATTTCATGATGTATCGTGGCCTTCATACTTTTATCAGGCGTGATATGTCACAACGTTCGAAAAATTCCAAGGTCATGATACATCACAGGGAAAGTGTTTTTCATCACGACATATCATGCCTCTCAGAGTTTTTGATCCTTAAGACACACCACACCTAAAAGTATTTTCCCTTGAGACACACCACAACTCACCAAACTTTGGAACCTCACTAAAACTTTCTTTATCACCCAATATAAACTTCTATTGTCATGATAAGTTCCATTTGTTGCATGCCAAGGAACTTTCTCAAGGCATGATATTTTGTGAGCTCATCAAATTTCTCGAAATCACATTGTTGATCCTCTATCGCACCTAACAAAATTTTGGCACATGTGACAATACTGATTTGACCCTTTGAAAAGTTTGAAAATGGTGGCAAAAACATCACATTTTATTTATAAAAGAAATATTGGACCATTTTCTTTGACACTTCACTTTCTCCTTGAGCACATCGATACCGAGGAAGATCTTGAAGCACATGAAAGTTCCCAAGGTTGTCACGATCCACTAAATTTGTACAAATCTCTCTCAAGATGCCATTTGTCATTTTCCAAGTAAGCATCTTATCCCATCTTACATAAACTAGATTTTTTTTTTTTGTTTCTCACGACCTCCCAATGACTAAGAAGGGATCTACCACTCCTTCCACTATTTCCCTCTTGCCACTTTGCCACTAAACCCATCAAGATGACAAAATAAAAAATTAAAAGAGATGATTCCTTCCTTTCTAGTGGTCGATAACCTTGTAAAATTGTTGGATTCCATTAAACCAAGTGTGACCATAACCTAAGCATCTAATTTATTCTTATCAACCAACCAATCATTAGACTTCATGGTTTCTAGCAAGGGTAATGTGGTAATTTCCCCGTTCCACCAGAGGCATCTTTCATTATTTTCCCATGAACTCGAAATTCATCCAATAATTAAGGGAACCCTTGAACCTTTTGAACATACAACCCACATGGCCTCAAATTTATTAAATGAGTCCATCTCGTATGTTTGCAAGGTCATTCTTTCGGTGGAATATATACATAAAATAATATTTGCTTCGAACCCTTCACACTTTTAATCGATTTCTATTTAGGAAGAAATGAATCCTGTGAAGCGTTTATGGATATTTCACCTCATTATCTCAAAAGAAAATACTTTAACAAGAAATAAATGGGGAAGGGATTCCCATAACATAATAATTTGCCAAAAAAATCTAAGTATCCCTATACAACCTAGCTCACGATCAATCTCCTACAAAGGGTATTTTTTCCCTTCTTCGGCTTGACCAAAACCAATGCGAACTCTCCTAGGTGTGAAAACATGGCATATACAAATTCACCTAAGTATAGGATTTTTCATGCACCCATTTCCTCATCTTTAGACTTACCAAGTTTGTAAAGGAAGTGGTTGAAATGACCATCACTCTAATAGATTTTTCCTCTGAAAACACCTGACGCTAAAGATAAGAGACCCTCCAACCCCTCATGTCTCTATTTTTCTTCCACACATAGGAAATTCAATTTTTGTTTGTATAACTAACACCACTAATGTTTTTTCTTGTTGAAATGGATGAGTTCCAGGATTTCAATATGGCTTCCCAGAGAGTTATGAAGCAAAAAGAGAAAGTAATCGAGTTGTGCCAAAATCATGAAAAAGCCAAACTAGAGACAAATTTAGACATTCCAAGACTTAATTATGTCGATACAAAATGTTGTATGAGCTAGGGACGATATTCATATGGGGATACCTGTACCATATGTTTAAGGAGGAAACATTTCTCGAGATTCCACTTCTCCTTGGAGACACCAACCTCGATGTAGGTGCCTACCAATTCACTAAGTATTCATAGCATCACAAAGTGGTTTCCCATCCTATTATTCTCCCTTGCATAGAGTTCATTGCTTGTCTTATCAATTGGGTAGACATTGATGACGGGTTGATCAACGAAACTGATTGAAATTCCATTGACTCATTTCAAACATCGGCCTTAGATATCTATTACAAATTCCCATTTAGCAAAGGTTGAACTTCACGATGAATGGATGCTGCAATTTCCTCTAAATTAGAAGGATATTATGAAGAGATGGTGGAAGAATGGTAAATACTTCAAGGTAAGAAGAAAATAGACATACCCCACAAGCTTGCTAAGGACTGCCTACAAGATCTTGGTGGCACTTATTAGTAGATTTTTTTGCGAAGAAGATGCCACTCAATTTAGAGAGTCACGGTTTCCCATGATTTATGCAGTTACTAAGATGTGCACTATATTCAATTGGGAAGATATCCTATATGTTGCTATGGTCTAGGCCATCTCAAAGGCCAAGCACACAACTCTAGTAATGCATCCATCCTTTTACATGTCTTCATACCTGCTTGATATCACTTGCTTAGTTAATTAATTTGTCATAATGGGATGGTCATGGTCGCGATCAAGTGATCCACCCATCCATATCTACTATCAAAATTTACAAGAACACATGTATGAGATACACTATACTCATATATGCAAGTAGGTCATAGCTCCTTTGTACTTTATACCAATTCCTTTTCATTACACAGGTGAGATGTATGCCAAAGAAATCTATGCAAGCTGTAAGAGAGGTGGGTGATTGGTATGTCACTGAAAAATGAATGTACATTAAAGTTTTCAGAGTTGTTAAGGCTCCTCACGTACTTCTAGATTTATCCTAGACAAGTTGGCATTTTAAGAGATATTGTATCAAGATTTTGTACATGGAGTTGGAGTAGCTCTGGCTCACGACAAGAAATATCCTTGGCTTCCACTACATTTTTACGTAAAATCTTACAACTTCAAGGACATCAAAGAAGCAGTAGCGGAATCAAAAACTCTGGCCACCTTCCATTATGGGGAAGATATATTTATACGACATGACCCTCTAGATTTTGTCATCCAACACTATAGGGCTTTTAAATATAGGTGGTCATATCAAAGTGAAGTGTGGCACAATGATGAGTTATACATAAGAGTTGTGTCATTGGATGAAGTCAATTTTAGAATGGTAGTGGTCCGAGAGCTAGGAAAGAATGATTAGAAAGGGAGTGAGTACAGAAATAGAGACTAGAAAAGGAAGTAACATCCAAAACAAAAACATAGAAATAAAGTCTCTTGAAATAAGTTGAAGCAGTAATGCTTCATAAATAAGAGGAGGAAAGAAAAAGATAAGAAGAGGAGGATAGGAAAAAGGAAATAAGAAATAAAGAGATTGAGAAAAGAAGAAGATAATAAAAAGGAGGAAGAGGTGGGAGGCATAGATCCCATGGACACTAGTCCTTCTGAGACCTCGTTTTTCACACCAAGGGTTGTGATGAGTGAATGTCACTTTCCATTAGGAGAGATAGTATTGGGTGCATTTACCCCTTCCAAACTAGACAAGGTAGAAGTCTTAGATTCATATATTTTTGACAAAGTAAGTGGAAAGATTGTAAAGCCGTCACACAATAAGCTAAAGCTATCGAAAGTCCCATAAATCATGGTCATGAATGAGACCCCTCTAATGGATGACACTATGAGAAACCCCATCACCATAGCATCAACATGGATTACATTATTGAAGGTCACAGGATTGAATGTTAGAAACATGGCCCAAGAAATTGAAAACTACAAGCTGAGGATCCAAGCAATGGAACAAGAGGTGACTCATTACACAGATGACATGACCATATTGAAGAATTTAAAGCATGTACCTTTGAGTTATAGGATGAGTTTGGCATGACCCAAAAGAAAATGTATGCGAGCCTCAAGGAGTTCCAGGACACGTCCATACAATTTCTTACATTTTTGGACAAGGTCAAAGATAAGAAAGTGTTGCTTTATGGAGTCCAACTTGCCATTAAAAAGCTAAATAAATAACAAGTAGAAGAAAAGAACACATAAGAATATCTACCAAGGACGATTAAAAAATAAAAGCAATTGAATTATACAACCTTATCAAGTTTCCAAACAACCAACACGACACCAAAGAAGGACATTTCCACTTCAATCAACAACTGTAAGCACCTGTACTTGGCTGTCGAAAAAGTTGTTGAATATTTCCATCTAGCACTACTAGGGGATACAAGTGCACCTAGACCCATAACAAAAGTCTCAAAATAATTGGAGAACAAAATCAATAACAAAGGAAGTGTGATTGAGATGATTCCCAAAATCACTAAGGAAATATCAAAATAACATATTGCTTGCCCCTCCAAATAAATAAATTGGATTAAATCCCCTTTTAACACATTGAAGAGAGAAATTGGCCCCATGTATAAATAATAGCGTCATATGAAATCTCTCTTGAACTATTAATATTTAGGTGAGTTCTAGGTATATCTTCCAAACATGAAGTTTGGGCGGGCTATATTCAAAATAAAGAGCAAGGCTGATTATAATCATTTGTAAATTGTATTTCATATAGTTTCTAGGAAAAAGACAAAAAGAGGAAGTTGAAAGGTTGTAACTTCCAAAAGGGGAGACAATAAGTCCCAAGAAGCGGTTAAATCCTAAATGTTTTATTAGCCCATAAATACATAGTAATAAGGGCTCTCGATTTTTGTAATTTTGAGAACTTATTTGAAAATATAACGAGTAGAAGCCCTTAGGGCCATTTTTTGAAGAGTAATGTCATTGTGATGTGTTTATTGTGAGTTGGTTCTAGTATTTATGCTACCATTAATACCATTGTAAGACTATAATGCTCAAATGTTGACTATTTTGCATTAAATTTACAACTCTTACTTTAATATTGCTCATATGATATTTATTGCTTTGAGATGGTAGATAAAAGGTTGTAAAGAGTGGTGTTGTAACATACTATTTTCTTTACGCTTACTATTTATGCTTATCTATTCTTACTTTTCCTTTACAACTTTATGTTTATGAAATATTTGTAGGAATCTATAACTAAGTTTTGCCTACTTGTGAAGTCTGTTTATAACTATGATAGGTTAGATTAATTTTCATCTTGCACATCAAATAACAACATATTGCATACTACATTATGCATTTAATGACCATACCCCCTCATTTTAAGTAATGGATGTTGGGCTAGAATCAATATGGGTCTCTTATTTCAAATGATACGAGGTTTAATTAGGACTTCACATCAGGGAGTACCCTTGTTTGTTGAAGGGTATTTTTCCTGTGTTAACATAAATTGGCATCAGAAGGAGGGTTTGAGTTGTATGGCTAGTAGAAATACCCATTGTTCATGCAGTCACACTTCTGAAACTTCAACCCGTGAAAGTCAGCCCAATCATTTCTAGACCAGAGGTGAAAATACTAAACTCGATACTATATTCGAAGACACCTCTCATGTTTTAAAAAATCCCTAATCATCTCCTAAGCACATATACATTGTTCCCAACCTTGAAGTCTACACTTTACATAATCTTACTTAAGCATTCACTCAGAAAATTGGACAGTTACTTGTAACACCTCAGCTACCAAGACGACATCAAGCCCGTAGAATTTGTTTCCAAACTAAACAAGACATGATGGTTGATTTCGTTAAATATTTGGTAGAAATTTGTTTATAGTAAATCTCTGAACCTTTGGAACAAATCCCACCATCGCCCCCATCTTCACCGTGTTCTTCACATTCTCCCCTCGTCAAGCCTAAAATGAGTAGGCAAGCTCACAATATCTCAAACCAATTGATAGCTTACCAAATGAATAGTAGCCAACCTCGCATACCTGCTTGGATGTTCCAAGGCACCCACAACTTGAGAGGGAAATTACATTATTTTTCTAAACACCCTGAGTGGATCTTGCCAAAGTTTGACTTGGACAAATAATGTGTTTCCAAAAGTCACATAAAGAACTTCTACCTTGTTGTAAGGTTGATGAACGCTGAACATGAGGACGTGGTTTGTAGATTATTCCCTTACACTTTTGAAAACAAGGCATCCACATTGTATTATAGCTTACCAACAAGATCCATTACAAGCTTGGATGATTTTGAGAAGGAATTTATCAACAAATTTGGTGAGGAGAAGACTCCGACTACCCTATTGAAAGAATTGATAGGCATTAAAATGGAGAAGAAAGAAAGAATTAAAGATTTCAACCAACACATCATCACTATTCTTAATAAATTCATTGTTAATGCCCAACCAGTCGAAGGAGTGGAGGTAGAGTACTATGCATTTACCTTACATACATCTATTGTGATGTTCATCAAAAGGACAAGTAAAACAACTATGACAAAGAATTTCATGGAAACCAATAAGGTGGAGAAGAAGATGCTCACCTTAATAGGGAACCTAGGAGGAGAAGATAATAAAACCTTGGTTGTAGGAAAGAAACCTTTGTTATTAACCAAGATTGCAGAGAAATAACCCACCAACCTGGAAGGTGTACTTAAATTGGTCAAAAATATGTCTAATGAAGTAGTTGATTGAAAAAAGAATTATGTGGAAGGAAAATCTGACTAGGGAACATTTATAACTTTTCAGAGAAGAGTCAACATCCCATCGAAGCTCCCTAAACCTTCAATTCTGAATCTAAATCTAGAGGAGTTGGAGACAATAATTTTTTGTACCTACCACCAAGCCAACTACCATGGAAAGACCATCCCTCAGTGAATTAACTCCATGACTCCAATCATAAATCAACTTCTTTCTCAACAATCACTTTATGATAGAACAACTCAATAAGATGAGGTTGAGGAAACTATTGAGCAAGGGGACATAGTTGGAAAAGAAACCACGTTCCTTTGGGACTAGGCAGTAGATTCTGATAACGATTTAGTAGGAGAAGTCTCGATAGGACAACTACAAGCCCCCCAAGCTGCCCCAAAGAATTACAATTTAAGGAGTAAGGGGCATGTACCTATTATTACTCTTCCTACTATATCTACTCTTGCATTTGGGAAAGCCACATCCCATATTCAGACTCAGGGTAATGCTTCTTCCTCTCAAACCAGACCTACTTGTGCTAGTACAACTGAAACAGTAAGATCACAAACAATCTAACCACGCAGCCCATGGAGTACAATGTCATTGAAGATACGAAGAAAACCAAAGCTAATGTTTTGATGTATGACATATGTACCCTACCTTAATAGAGGGATTTACTTCTAAATACCATTAAATCTATCCCCAATCCATAACAAAAATCCATTTCCACCTGTAAAATTTAGCACAAACCCATCGGACATAGGCAAAAAAATGAAAACAAATAGAAGAACAGGACAATATAGAAGGCTACCATTAATGTAGCTAGCATATGCATGCATTCAAAATCATAGAGACGTTCATTCTTTTTTTGAGATTTATAATTTTAATGTGCATAAATCTCTAGTAAATCCAGGGGCATCATCTAATGTTAGGTCGTACTTTCTATGTCAAAGAATAAATGTAGTTCCCTCCAAGTGCACAATCATAATTATTCAGTTAGACAGGTTTGACTTAAAAGTCCTGGATGAATTGAAAGATGTCATGATAAGAGAAGCTTTATATCCTTGAGTCTACCAAATTATTGACATTATTGTTGTTGACATTTCCAAATCTCATAGTTCTTTCAACCTAATTTATTTGCATGAATGGGACACTATTATGTCAATCCAGGGTTGGTAAACTTGTGAGGTACAATCACTGTATGTTAGGGAATTAGCTTTGAAACTTGTTATACAATCCTTTACAATATGAATGGACTCCAAACTTTACAATGATAACCAACTACTAATGGAATATTTTAAATAGTTATCAAAAGGAAAATGCAAGGTAACTTGTTATACAAGACTTCTGACAAGAACTAATTCTTTCTACCTAAGTTTGCCACAGTTCCATTGGTAGGAAAACATGTTACAGAAGTTCAGTTCCTCTACAAGAGAGGGCTCCTGTAACAATACTCTATCAACTTGTGAAATTTTAAGGTTGAAAAGAATGCTTAACACACACACACATTCAGAATGAAAAGACTTTAGATTAAGATCTAACACTTTCAATCTTATAATTATCACAACCACACTGGTGGAAATTCGGGTTGCAAAGTTGTAATGATTATTGGCTTTTGTAACAATACTATGTTGGTTTGTGAGAATTGAATATTGTAAGGATGTCAATCACTCATTCAAATGCAAAGAATTCTAAACTCAATTCAAACTTCTTCAATCTAAATTTATCATAGTCTCACTGGTAGTAAAGAAGGCTACAAGGTTATGTTACCTTAATGAACGTAGGTTTTTTGCAACAATACATTGTTAACTTATGAAAGTTTTAGATTAGATGAAATCTAATCAATCATATAACAATTAAATCAACTGTAAATTGCAAGTGAAAACTGAAGTAAAATCTGAATTTTGAATCTAGAAATTAAAGAGTTGATATGTAAACAAAAGAGTGAAATAATTTACCAAAGTAAGAAGCTGCATAAAATGTATACACAACGATGTACAATTGTGACATGAACCAAAGCAAGGGGGCCCTCCAAGATTGACACATGCATAGGAAGAAGACAACTAGATAAAGGAAATCAAGGCTCTTCTATTAAGCATAAATACTTTTAACAACTTCACTTCAAAAGTTCTTTCTCCAATTCGAATCCCCTCAAATCTTCATATTTAGCTTATTTATACAAAATGAAATATAACAAATTAGCCTATAAATGTTCTCATGGAGTAATGATACAACTAGCTAGCTCTTAGATAAACTGATTTGATCTTGATTTAGGTGATTATTCCACGATTTCATGAATAAACTCGAATCTCTATGTTTGTTGTTGTGGAATTGCTTGTTGGTACCTGTGTTGACTGAAGCATTGATCAACAGGTCCCTTATTTTTTTTCTCGCATCCAAGAGGACACACACCATGGTATGAAGACATATATTGGAACCCACGTGCCCATTTCTTCCAGTTCAACTTGCAACAATCTATATGAACGACATATTACAAGAACATAGTTATTCGTGAAATTATTGCTAAAATATGATTTTTGATTATTTTAAAACTTGCTGATTTTTAACAATTAAAAATAGAATAAGAAATTACCTAATATGCCCTAGAATGTCTTTATTAGGCCAAGATGGATGGAAAATGTGCCAAAAAGAGAGATAATAGGGTAAAAAGGACATATGTTTAGAAGCTTTCTAGCTGGAAAAAACTGTACCAACATTTCCCGAGACTGAATCTTTTGCATGACCTCATGCAAATCAAAATTCTGACAAAATTGCTTTGCTCCTCTGTCTTAGATTGCTCCAGCCGCTATGAGTAGAAAATCCACACTTGGTGTGGAAGTCTTACTAACTTTCCCCTGTCTTTTAGGTGAAGCTTTTACCTCGAGTTTCTCTATTTGAGATTTTACAGGTTTCCTAAGTTTATACCTCTTCGAAGGCCACCTGTTGCTTGAGTATGCTCTTGAATGAATTTTTCATTGGCTTCCTTCAGTTTCTTTAGTTATTCCTTTTATTGGTCATTTTCATACCTCATCTTGAGATTGGTCTCATTTAAGAGTTCATTTTCAATTTTATGTGTCTTTCTAAGACCTGCATTTCTTTTATTTCACTTTTTAAGTCCTTGAGTCGTTTCTTTCTCTTTTTCAATTTTGAATTTGCAATCAAAGTGGAGAGTGGTACCTGGTCCTCTCCTAGTCTTGAAGATTCCATTTCTGTGAAAGAAGTATCAGTAGGAATGTTTTATTCCATTTGATTTGAATATGGAGAAACTTCCCTGTCAATAGTTGTTGGATGAAATTTTCTAGCTGAAGAAGGTTCTCCAAATTCCATGTCAATAGTTAGTAAAGGTAATTTTATTGATGAAGACAATTCTCTTGCTTCCTTCTCTTTGCTCTCTAAATAGTAATAGAACTCTCATTGGCTTCCATCAACTTCAAGGGTTGATATTAATTTTGTTCTACAATATATATTCCCGTGCCTTTTTGCAAAATTCACAAACCCTTGGTCTTGTTGGTTGTTTCTTTCAAGTTGTTTGGTCATAGCCTTGGTTAATTTTGGTCGAAATGAAGATTATACAACTTCATTTCTTTTTTCTTTTCTCTTTCTTCGTGTATTATTTTCAATTATCTTCCTTGGAATTTCATGAACTTCTTGGACTTCAAATGTATTAGCTGGTACATTTTCTACAATCATTCTTGGAACATCTTCTATGTTTTCGAACTCATTTGCAGCCAAAAATTCCGACCATACCATTCCTTGCTTCATCAATTCATGTTTAATTATCATTTTTATCAGCCCATTATGATATAAATACATGTCCATGTTTTTAGTTTGCTTTTGTAATGCTATGGACATCTTTGTCAAACTATGTAACAAGTAATAAGACAAACTTAAGGGCTTTTCATCATTCAAATGTAGAAAGAGTCTTATGAGATAGAGAAAAATGAAACTAAATCTACCTTCACAAGTGATATATTTTTGGATAAGGAAGGAGATATCTTTCTATAGGTCCTTTAACCATAATCTTGGAACCCCTGCCGCCCAATTCAGGTTCTTTTGCCTATTCCTCAACAAAAATGATGTCCATGCCTTCAACTCCATTGGTTTATTTTTAAACCACTTTTTACCAGATTGTGGAAGTCCTATGATTTGTGATAACAAGTGTTTAGAAACATGGAGGGTTAAGTTACCTACCTAAGCCTGTTCACCATCAAATGATTGAGCAAATAACCTCATGAATTCTACATTGTGCCCATCAAAATTTTCAAAGAATTCCATCTAGCATGCTCTTCTGAGAATTACTTTGCTCTCTGAAAGAATTCCCTTGAGCTCGACCCCAACATGTCTGAACTTCACTGACATTGCTTATGAGACCATCTTCCTCGTATGCTCTGTCCTCCAAGTTTTGTTCTTCAAATTCAATTCCCCACAACTCTATTTAATAAGCTTTGTTCTTCAAATTCGGGCCTCAAAGCTTTGTTCTCCAATCCTTGTTCTTCCAATTCGGTCTTCAGATCTTTGTCAACAAAACCCTTGAGAATTATCTTCAATAATTGAAACCCTAAATTCTGATGCTTACTTTTTTCTGCCTACGCTGGAGGGATGAGTGATATCCTTTTTCCACAATTCGACTTACATGTCAGTAGAGGAAGACTATTTTTTAAATTTCTTTCTAACAACAAAAACCCTAGAGCTTCTTGTCTTTAGCAATCGAAGCCCTAAAACCTAGTGCTTTCTCTTTCTATATATGCTAAAGAGATGTCTGATTTTCATTCCCAAAATTTCAAATTCGCAAGTTAGCAAAGGAAGAGACTTACTCGGTTTCACCAGAAACTTCTCCATTTTGTAAAGTCAGTATGGGTAGAATATGGACGGTCTTAGGTGATAATTTGAAATATGTATGAAATTGTAATGGTAGGGAAACAAGTAACAGTTGAAAGAAATGAGTAATTGATATGTTTAGGTAGTTTTTAGATAGGATAAAAGGATGGATAATGAAAACATGGTAAGGAAATGATGATAGGTTTTAATGTGGTAGAAATGGTATATAGTGGTATGAGTAGAATAAATAAGATAGGATAGGGAAATACATACATATATGATAAAAAATAAAATTATATAGGTAATTTTTATTGTATTTTTAATTTCTAAATCAACAATTTAAAATATCAAACCTGGATTGTACCAATTCCTTGGATTTTGAATGCTTGAAGCTGAAATATCTTTAGCCAATGTAGTCTTGTAGCAAGTACTCGATGTAATCTCTTTTGATGTAATCCTCTTTTCCCCCTTTTCCCCCTTTTCCTTGTTTAAATTCTTGGTTTCTGAATTGGGAAGAACACTGCCTCCTCGTGAACACTTTGTATTAGATGTTGATTTGTAAGATAGTGAGAATTAAAATTTTTGCAAAATCTTATACTAACAATTAAAATTCTTTTCTACAAATGAAGGAGATTATGCTGTTAAAAAAAAACTTTTGAAAGTAGCTCTGTAACCTAGTGAATTGATTTCATAAATGCTAATTTTTATCACAAATTTCAAAGTTGTTACAAGATTTTATCAGATCTTGTAATTATTTAACTAAAAAACCTGTGAGAATTTTTGCGAGTCAATTTCTTGGTTTTTGGGCAAAAATTCAAGTCTAATAATACTAGAAATCTGGTTTTCACTACCAAACTCATTTTCACATCCATTATCCATTGAATCCATATGAAAAATAAACCGTTGAGCCCTCCATCTGTAGAAAATAGATTTGGTAGGTCTTTTATTGAGAATTTTTGTCAGCCAATCACTTGGTTTTCCAACAAAAATTCAAGCTTAGATTGTTCCAGAAGATCCGGTTTTCCTATATATATATATATATATTATTATTCCATAATGTCCTGTAAGCCCACAAAGCTTTTGGAAGCCGACCTGACCAGTCATTCTGATGGAGTTGGACTATCTTTTTCATGATTGCGTCCAAGACCTTGTTTGTAGATTCTACCTGACCATTAGCTTGTGGATGATAGGGAACATAATTATGATGTCTTATATTGTATTTTTCAATATTTTCCTTCACGAGCTTTGAAGTAATCTGTGATCCTTGGTCAATAACAATTTCTCTTGGCACTCCAAATCTAACAAAAATATCTCCAAACAGGAAATTGACTATTGCATGTTCAATTTCTCGTGATAAGGCTATTTCCTCCACCCACTTTGTGACATAGTTAGTGCAAAGAAATATGTATGTTTTTTCTTTAGATAAGGGATTCACAGGACCTATGAAATCCAAATCCCATTTCTAAAAAGGATCCACAAGAACTTGAGGTTGTAGGGTAATCTCATTTGTTGTTGTTGGCCAATCCATTCTTTGGCAACTATCACAACTTCTCACATACTTCTTGGCATCTATGAAGAGAGTTGGCTAATGATATCCAAGACGAATTATTTTATAGGCAGTTATTTTATCTACAAAATTCCCACCACATGGTTCATCATGAAATGATTTTATTATGGTATGTGATGCTTGAGGACATGGCATTGATGTAGTTTTAGTGCAAGAAGGAAGGTCGCTCTCCTTTTAGAGTAGCTAGATTAAAGGAAATAACTTACTCAAACTCATTTATGAAAAGGAAATGTTGGCCATATTACATGCAGTTAAGAAATGGTGCCCTTACCTAATATGAAAACACTTCAAGGTAAAAATAGATCATGATAGTTTTAAGTACTTCTTGCAACAACGATTATCTTCAAAAGAGAAAAAAAAAGGTTACAAAGATGCTAACTTATGACTTTGAAATTATCTACAAAAAAGGAAAATAAAACATGGTGGAAGATGAATTTTCAAGGAAAGAAGAAGACATAGAGGGTGTACTATGTGGTATTTCCATTCCACAATCTTATTGGATGGAATAATCAATGATATAATGGAAGCAATATCAAAAGGTATGCAAGATCATTCAACAACTACAAGAAGAACTGAGTGCACTAACTAAAATTGTGTGGAAGAATGATTTACTATGGTATCAAGATTGATTTTATGCAAGAATTCCCAACTCAAATAGAAGGTCCTTTTGGAATTGTACATTTGTCTCATAGGAGGATATTCAAAGTTCTTGAAAATGTAACATAGGATCAAGAAGAATTTTTTCTAGGAATGTCTTAAAACTAGTGTTCAAAAGTTTGCGGTTGAGTGTTTGGTTTTCCAACAGAATAAGGGAGAGACAATTAAGACACCAGGTCTCCTACAACCATTAGCTATACCAAGTCATCTTTGGGATGAGGTTTCAATGAATTTTATCATAGGTCTACCCAAGTCCAAAGGAAATAATGTCATCATGATAGTAGTGGATCAACTCACAAAGTATGCTCGTTTTTTCCCCCTTTCTCATCCTTTTAAAGCAGGTACGGTAGCCATAACATTCATAGAAATAGTCCAGAAGCTACATGGAATCCATAAGATTATTGTAAGCGATAAAGATCCAATTTTCGTTGGAAATTTTTGGACTAAATTCTTTAATTGTTTGGGTACTAAATTCTTACCATCCTCAATTTGATGGGAAAATTAAGATTGTGAATAAATGTCTAGAAGGATATCTTCATTGCTTTGCATCTGATAAATAGACAAAATGGGTCAAGTGGTTTCCCTTGGTAGAATGGTGGTACAACACATGCTTCCATACTCCATCAAAAATATTTTTGTTTATGGAACTTTATGGATATCATCCTCCATCCATCACATCACCCTTGAAAGGAAAAGTAAAGTTTCAAGTAGTTGAGGACCACATAGAGCACCAATAAGAGGTTCTCAAACTATTGAAGGACAACTTGGTTACAACACAAAATAAGATGAAACAATAAGCAAATCAACATTGCTGCAAAAGGGGATTTGAAGTGAGCATTGGGTATTTCTAAATCTATAACCATACAAATATATGTCCCTCAATCATCAAAATAAGGAAAATAAATTAGCACCCAAGTATTATGGTCCCTATAAGGTGTTGTAGATGATTGGAAGTATGAATTACAAATTGGAGTTACCTCCATATTCAAATGTACATCCATTATTCCAAGTTTCTTGCTTAAAGAAGGTAATCAACAACAAGATCCCAGTTCAAACTATTTTACTAAAGATCAATGAAGAAAGGAAAATCATACTAGAACCATACATATTCCTCGAAACAAGGGTTAAGTAGCTACAAAATCAAGCAACTACTGAGTACCTCATCAAGTGGAAGAACCTACCAATATAAGAAGTGACATGGGAAGATGAGTTCTTCATGCAGAAACATCCATGGCTAATCAAGTTTTGAGGGAAACACTTGTTTTGAAGGGTAGGGGCATGTTAAGACCTAGAAAATCCCCATGTTAAGCATAAAGGCCCTTGTAAAGCCCTAGATATTGAATTGTTATATTAGTATTGTTGGCTATACCTTTTAATTGTAATTGTACCCTTTGTTATTGTTGGCTATACCTTTTAATTGTAATTGTACCCTTTGTTATTGTTGGCTATACCTTTTAATTGTAATTGTACCCTTTGTCTCCTATATATATATATATATATATAGACACACACACACACACACACTCACACACACACACACACCAAGGAGACCTAGTTTTAGTAGAATCTCATCTTGTATATTTTTTCTATTGTAAACGAGGTTGCCCTGTCAAAGAGGCTTCACATTCATTCTTATCTCTTTGTCAGGGGGTAGAGTTACTTCTTTCTCTCTTTTTATGTTATTTTGGTTGTTTGGTGCATAACATGATGCCTGCAAAATGAGGTCCCAACTATCCCTAAATTATGATGGAGAATATAGGCAATTGGCAGTATGAGAGCCTGGTTTTAAGTTGGTTTAAGTCAACATCTTTTTTTTTCTTTGAGTTATTAACATATTGAGACTATTTTTATCACTAGTTTGTATTTATCATTATATCCATTCCATTATAAATAAGTGGTTGGTAGACCAAGCCAAATGCGTTGGACACAGGAAGATTGAAAGTGTGTAGTTGATTTATTCTAATAGAGAAAAGTGTGCAATTCATCATCTTCATGATTGCTATGTGCATAATATCCTAGTCTTTGTGTTTAATTGATCTTTGAATGTTTGCTATAATTAGCTACAGAGGGATCAAACCCCCACTCTATTGACTTTGAGCCCACTCAAATAGA
The DNA here is from genome assembly GCA_009831015.1 of Picea engelmannii. Taxonomy (NCBI): domain Eukaryota; kingdom Viridiplantae; phylum Streptophyta; class Pinopsida; order Pinales; family Pinaceae; genus Picea; species Picea engelmannii. The sequence continues at coordinate 400,219 of ML789843.1, forward strand.
GCAGGAGGTTCATTGATCCCCTCCTTAATTAGGAATAACTTTAGATGGTATGTTTCTACAACAATAACTATTAATGATTGTATTGTTGTAACTTACTATAAATTAAACTTTGAAAGTGTGGTTTGTTCTTTTATTTAAAAGTATAAGAGTGATAAGCATTCATGCAAATTCATTTCTCTCATTTACACTTCTGCTATTTGAATTTTCCAAGAGTGTGTTTTCTTTATTAGTAATTGCTTTCATAGGAGCATTCTTAGCAAACATGTGCATAATATTTTGTTCTTGCACAACTACTGCACAATGTATCACAAGTACATTAAACCCTAGGTTGACATATTAATCCATGAATTGTTATCTCATATTTTGTATTAGAAGGTTGATTAATTAAACTATTCATAGGCATAAATTTTGTAGTTGTATCACTATGTGAGTGCAAGCTTGGTTTTGAAAAAATTGTTGTTTCAATTTGCATTGCCCAGCCTTGCACCAATGATTCAATTTCTGTTGTGAAGTATTATGATATTGTTGTGGGGGTGGGGGGTATTTCCTCCCTCATCAAGATGGCACTACTAATGATGCAAAAAGTATATGACGATGTGATTCTCTTAAAATTGATGTTAATTGGGATCAATATCGTAGATCCAAATGATTTCCAAAAATTTGGGTTTCCAACCACTATTTAAAATGATATGGCCAAATGGAAATGTGAGGCAACATTATCGCAAGGGAGTGTTTAGTATAAATATAAGCAAATGGTCAAATAAAAAGAGCATTTGTTCAAAACTATACTTTTTGAAAGTCACCCATGCAACGACTGATGTGAAAAGAGGTGAACACACCAAATGAGTTGAGTGCACACCCTCTCCATACAAATGGTTTCCAAAATTTGGGGTTTCTACCAAGTTTTGCAAATGACATGGCCAAAGGAAAAATGAGGTAATTTTATTCTTTGCTCATAGATGTAATTTTCTCCTAGACTTTGAATTGCTTTATCTTTGTTCTCTCTTTCTTGTTCCCTTCATCTAGATAAATTCTAAATTAGCATCATGTAGTGCAAAATTAAGATCTAATAAAACTCTCTTGTATCCACACTACTCAAACAATGAGGATTTCCTCCATAAGCACATTATCAAATTGAAGGAGGTTTTTTTCTATAATGGGAAAAACATTGCCCTACCTAACATCTTCATGTTTTCCTTATGAAATTTCTAGTACATTATGTAGGGGACTTTGAATTTTGTATTTGCAATTGTTCAATGCATTGTTTTTCTCTTTGCTTATTCCCTATTTTCACATTCAAAATCTTATATAAAGTGAAAAGTTAAGTGACTATGCTTGGAATTTTTAGAGGAACCTATTCTCTATCTCTTTCTACCAAATGCGATGGGGGTTTGTTGGAACTAGGTGTCTCCTCTATCCTTTATGTGCCTCCTATATCCAACACAGATAACTAGGTGCCTCCTTTATCCAACACTACTCCATGTTTTCCATTTGGTCTATCCACTCTCTCTTTTTCATAAAGATTGCGTGTAAGTAGTGGAAACATAATGCACAAGTTGCTGATAATCAAATATCGTTGGGCCATATTTCATATAAACAAAAATGTTGAACTATTGTGAAACAAATTAGAGCAAAAAATCAATGTAAGCTCACATTGCTTTCCATCCAGATGATGAAGTTGGTTTAACAAATTTTCTACAATGTTTGCTTCTCAATGGCAATGCAAGGCTTGTCATATTTTTGATCTCAAAATACAAAACACAGGCAAAATAAATATGACATATTATGAAATCTAAGAAAATCAAATCACGAATTCACAATACTTACAAACATGGCAATCGATGTGTTTAAACCTTTTTAACCACTATGACAAACGACTTTATTTTCACTACTCTAATATTTGCGGCCTTAACTTGAAACATATAATAATTTTTTTTAAGGTACAAATCAATTTGCATTTACTAGGAAATTGGAAATGATATTTTAAGCAAGCTTCAATATATGTGAAGACTCCTTACCAACTGTCGTTTTCTCTTGCAACTTATATTTTTTAACACATTCTCTCCATACCTTAACATGTATATCTATTGGTGTTTGTTTAATCCTTTCCATTTTAGGAATATTTATTATTATTATTATTATTAACCAGAACTAGAATTGTTCATTATATATATATATAAAAGGAGGCTTATTGCATCGAGGCAAACAACAATTACATCAACTCTTCAATGGATTCCCACAAAATAATGCATAGTTATAAATAGATAAATACATATAGAAAGGAAAATACTAATCGATAATTCCAAGTTTTCTTGCAGGTATCTTGCTTAAAAAATTGACACAAAACACATATGACGTGGAAAAACATTCATATTGCTTTACTATTGCATGTTATTCTGGTATTCTTTCTCCTCGCTAGAGTGATGGGTACCATCGCCTTTGATTTCTATGGGAGCCTAAAATTGGTACACTGTTTCAACCTATACTCGCCCACCTTGGTCAAAACTTTGAGTTCCATGGTTGTTTGAATCCAATTAGAGATTATCCACTTGCTGCACTAAAACCAAAGCCCAAAGTTTGCTACATTCTGCTTCCAACGAGTCTATCCAACATTTTTAGTTGAGAACAATGATGGAAAGATTAGCATTGTGTGAAATGTTGGACTGGTCCAATTCTACCACCTTGGAGGTGATGACCAGGATTGCACTATTGTTGGCCTGTGCAATTTCCTCATTCCTACGAAGTCTTCTTTTAAACTCCCGAGTGTTATCACCTACCATCGCTGCCATAACTGCATTCTCTAACATGACATAGATATATAACCTTGGCTTGTTGGACCCAAAATAAAAACCCAATATTGGATAAAAGCCCCAAATTCTCCTGGCTCAGAGGCCTCTACGTAATGCCAAAACCAATGTTAATGAATTCTTGAACAAAAAATTCTCCCCCATAACCAAAGAAACTAGGAAATGGTATGGAAAATCCTCTAGATTCACTGTCAACAACTCCAATATCGGCTCAAATAAAAATGCATAGCTCCACTTCTGTTGAGCCATTGGATAATCACCCTCCATCGACCAATTCTAGATTAACTCCACCCGCGGTCGAGCCCCAAATTTTCTGAAGTATAATGGTTCCCTCCCTCGTATAATCCAAAATCCATTAATCACCCCATAAATACACATTTATCTCCTTTACGTGAGATCCACCTTATTAATTGTATGCAAGCTCGCTTGCTCCTGCTGTCCCTCTACCACTTTCTCACCATACATAATGCATGAGCATTGTCAACAAAGCCACATGGGATGACAACACAACGCCTAGCGCGCCTTTTGAGTAATTTTAGAATTTTGAAAGATGGCGTATCTCATAGAACTTAGAGAACTTCTGAGTAAATGATGAGTCACAAAAGTTTTAATGGTCAGAGGTTGAATGATCATGTCAAACTAGGAGAGATTAGATCGTCCTTTAGTTATTTGATTTTGGTGTGGGTCTGAACATTCGCCTTAAAATGTCTGTCACAGACGTTTATTATAATAGGACTAAGTAGCTGTAAACTTTTACTTCGATCAGATAGGTAGTTGGAGGGAACCCTAAAGGACCTCTTGTATAAGTAGATGCATTTTATGCTTGAATAAGGCTGCTGCAGATTAGTAGGAGATAGATGTTACTGAATGTAACTTGTTTTATCAGAGTTGTAGCCATTTACATATAAATGAATATAATAGAGGGATATTAACCCAATGCATGGTGTTGCTACTGTTTACAGTTCCCTTTTATTTTCTGTTTTCATGAATGAATGAGTTATGTTATTGAGTATATGAAACTATGAAGCATTTGGATAAGTTACAATTGTTTCTCTTTGTTGAGTTCATTCAAGGTGTGCATATAGTCCGCAAGGAGTGCATTGACAGAGTCTGTTTTGACTCAGAAGCTTAGAAGAGGTAGCGTGAAACTTCCATTTGCAAGGAGTGCAAAGGGACTGTTGCAAGGTGTGCACAGTCGCTCGCAAGAAGCTAAGTCTTGCGTAAGAATATGTTGCAAGGAGTGCACATATTCAAAGTTTGACTAAGTTTCGAAGTATCCCTCTAAGGAGTCAAAGGGTTCGAGAAAAAAAACTCAAGAGAGATAGCGGGAAGAAATCTTCAAAGGGAGTGAAGCTCTGAAGGTTTACCAAGTTATCGGCCAAGATCTGTCCACGAGGAAGCGATATCATTCCAGATCGTTGGATTTGGGCAAAGTGCCCAAGCTTTAAGTCTCATTGTGCACATAGGAGTGAGGAATTTTCTGAAGTCTCGAAAATGTTAGGGACCATCCATCATCCAGAGTGATAGGTGGCGTAAGATCTGCAATTCCGGAGTGGAAGCACTCCGAGAGTTTTTTAGACAAGGAGAGAGCGAAATCACCAAAGAGACAAAGGCCAAAGTAGATCTTGGTCGTTGGTCACCAGGAGGCATGTGTCAACAGATTCGAGACTCTGGAGAAAAGTCACTCCGAGAGATTTCAGTTATGGAGTGTGAAAAACTCTTGAAGTCCTGAAGAGAAGAGTAGATCGCAACCGTCCGTTGTGAAGGACACGTGGTGAGAGATCTAGAAGTTCGGAGGTCTAACACTCCGGAAAGAAGTCAATAGGGAGCAGAGAAAATATGGACCGTTATATCCAGAAGGACACGCGACATAGATCAGTGAACTCCGGAAGAAAGCGGGTGCGAAGAAGTTGAAACTCCCGAAGCCTGAATTTTTGAAGTGAATCATAGTTGTCGATCTGCGGGAGACACGCATCGACAGATTGTGTACTTTAGGAGAAATCTAAGGCAGAGAGTTTGAAACTCCCGAAGCCCGAATAGCTGAAGTGGTTGGTGGTCGTTGATCTATGAGAGGCACGTGTCAACAGATCGTTAACTCCGGGTGAAAGCACTTCGAGAGAAAGTGAAGGCAGAGAGTTTGAAACCCCTGAATCTCGAATATGCGAAGTGGTTTGTGGTCGTCAATATGTGGGAGGCAAATGTCAACAGATCGTGAACTCCGGGTGAGAGCGCTCCGGGAAAAAGCGAGTGAGGAGCGGTCGAGACTCCTGAAGGTCGAAGTCCCGAAGTGAGCTAGGACCGTTGATAGGGAAGGATGCGTGGCACACGATCCTCAACTCCGGAAGAAAACACTCCAGGGGAAAAAGTTGCAGGAATGTCCAAAACTCTCGAACGCTGAATTCCCGAAGTGGACCATAGCCATTGATTTGGGTGGACGTGTGGTGCCTGATCTAGAACTTTGGGTACAAAGTACTCTGGGGAAAAGTGGAGGTTGAACATCCAGAACTCTCGAATTGTAGAGTCCCGAAGTAGATTTCAACCGTTGGTTGCGAAGGGGGATATGGACTGTTGATCTGGTCCCAATTAAAAGTTTCGAAGTCATGAAGTACTAAGAGGTTAAGCCCCGGGTCACAGCCCAAGGTCACATGCAAAGCAAGGCCAACGAAAGGAGCTAGCACCCATTGATGTTGAGATTTGAAAAAGAGCTAAGAAAGTAGGGCCCGCGGGTACCATATGACCTACGCTTCGGGTGATAACAGGGCATGTGTTTGATTTAGTTTGAGACCAGTAAGGTCTCGAGGAGCTAATCCAACTCGAGGAGAGTGATATCCTTGACCGAGAGGTCACGTAGACCCGAGGGAGAGTAGGGGGGTTTGCACCAATACATGACCTCGGGAGGAGACACACATATTGTCCTTCATATATTCTCCACTTTGCCATTCTAACAATAATTAATTTCCCAATAGGTAAATAATTAGGGTATTTTGGCATAATGAAAATCCCCATTTTGTGTCATGCTGCCCGAGCTTATCGAGGACACCAATCTTTCCCAAGCATTTGCTTCTTTGTTCAAGGCCCTACTTATGTGGTATAGGGAGAGCTTATCAAACTGAGAGATAATTTGCTTAATTTGAGCTACAAGGCCTTGAAGTTGATGCCCTCCAAGAATTGACAGGTAAATTATTTCTCGGATGATTAACCATCAAGGACCTAATTCCTTGATTTCTAGCGATATTAAGCCCAAACCATAGAGAATAGGATTCAACATGGTTATTTGTCACCTTCCCTAGACCTGAAGCATAATGCACAATCTCATTCCCCCTTGGATCATGGAGACTCCCACCTGCAACTACTGCCCCTGTATTATTATTATTATTTTTTTTTAATTTTTAAAATTTAATTTAATTTATTTTTTGTTAATTTTTTGATTATTTTTAATTATATATATATATATATATTGCATGGAAAGCTCTTGCATACCTATGAGATTTTCAATTTAACCTTTTTAACAAACTAACCCTCACCAAACTTTGTCTCCATATCTTATATCACTAACTTCTCAGAGTGAGAAGTATCTTAGATAACTCGAGATGAAGGTGGTCTCTAAAGCGTCGATAAAAAAACATCCTTCAAATGATTGAAAAATACTTTTTTCCATAATTTCTTCATATATATCTAGTAACCACATCATATTCTATCATTTTCTCATAAGTACTAGAACTTGTATGATATGTGTTGATGTAGAAGTGGAATTTAGAGTTCCCAGTGTTGTAGACACATTGGTTGTATCAACAACCTGTTTAGGAACATTGCGTGTGATTTTTACTAATTTTATATTGGATCTTTTGCTCAAACCATGAGTGTTTGTGAAATCAATCGATTCCCATGCTGTTTGTTGTTCTTGAAATTGTGAGTTATGTTAAGTTTTTTTTGCTTTTGATTGATGCAGTTAACTAGGGTTTTAGGATCAAGGCCTTCCATTTTCGTCATTGATACCACAAACTGATGCCAACATGAACACTAGATCATCATCTCCCTGTTCAAACAAAAAATAGGGTGGTCTTGTGATTTTTTTTGTGTTTTATAGGAAATTCCTAATTATTAAAAAAAAAAATATAAATATATCAAATAATTTGGTTACAATACCTTATTTCCTCCAGTACCTTTGTTGCAACTAATCATTGCTTGATTCATGAACAAAGAAAGTTGTAGTGTGCAACAACAAGGGAAATTAGGTAAAACATTGCCATTTTCTTTTCCCCAAAAATCTTGCTACAAAAGCTTGCCCACAAAACGTCACTACAAATTTGTGTCCTTGACTGCCCCAAAATCGTGGCCAAATGAGTGCTCTATATTGCCCCAAAATATTTTCCAAACTGGTGCTATAGATTGCCAAAAAATCATGTCCAAATTCTTCCCCAAATTTGTGGTCAAATGTGGTCTTCATGAATGGGAAGGTGCTAGCGAGAAAAAAACCCTTTTAACTACATTGAGGTTTAAGATGTAGACAGAGCGAATAACCATCTAAAAGTTAATCAATTCTCTATTCTACCCCAAACATACCAAAACAAACAAAAAGAAAGCAATACGATAAGAGATCAGGTAACTATACCTTTGATCCCACGTCTGGTGATGATCTCCTCCAGATTGTTAGTTCCAATGTCTGCATGTCTCCTCCCAAGGCTGACCTGCATACAAAGATAGGAAAAAAAAGACTACAAGCATGCTATTATATTCATGAGTTAGGGTTAGCTATTAAATTCTAAGTATAAATCAATGAAAGTACACAAAACACCATCATTTGGGATAGGAAAATGTGATTCTTTTATTCATCATAGAAATATTGAAACTTACAATCTGTGTCGACCACCATTCTGTGGACTTGGTCTAGGCTACTCTTTACCATGCTCCAAGTGCACCTCGAATGGACTTCTTCTCTCAACCTTCTGATCACCTCAATGGAAGGGAATAGATATAATGGAGGAAGAAGGGGCCGACGAGGGAATGCTGAGGCAATATCTCACAAAAGGCAGCAAAATCTTGGGCAAGGAGGGGAAGTGAAATTAGGAAGAGTTTCACTATTCTTATGCTTGGATGTGAAATGAGACCCCAACACCTCCTTTTATATGACACAAGGATGGTTATTCGGTTGGGTGACGGGCCATAATAGGTGAATTGGTTGAGAAACCTCCAATAGCCCATGAATTTCAACGAATTCCTTGCAACTTTTTAATTTTTGCAACTTTTGCAAGCATACGTGGGATGTAATGGTGCAAAAAGCGTATGTACGCTAGCTGTAGTGGTGCAACAAGCGTATGTACATGGGATGTAATGGTGCAGGACATGTATATTTTCTAAAAAATGGTTTTTAAAGAAGATCTTCTCAACAATGCTTTGGAAAAATATGCAAGTAAGAGGGCTAAGACAATGTATGCATGAGTAGGGAATTTTAGGGCTATAAAAGATGCCCCCTAATGTGTGAGGTCAGAAGAGAAACTGATGGCCGAAATACATTACAATATCTTCACCAATGTACGAAATCGAGTGAGCCCGGGACCAGAGTTCGGGAGGTGCCATCTGCAAAACAACAATTGTCTCTCCGAGGTGGGCATACCCTAGCTCGGGATGAAGTAAATTAGGGCTGCCAATCAAATACACTACAGATCCATGTCATATAACTATATAAAGTGTATCCGCGAGCAATACACAATAGATCTACATCTCAAAATTAGTTGAAGAAATACATGCATAGTATCCATCTTCAAGAAGCTAGTGACGCATGATGGCTGGAGATGAGGTCTTCATAGCTTGAGAAATCAATTTCAATATCTTCAAAATTCAGTTAGGAGTATAAAGGGGAGTGTATAAATCACTACATTGAGGTCTTCGACGATTCGTCGGGAAAAGACATGAGGATCTCAATGATTAGGCAAAGAACTTCATCGATTTTGTATCTGGACTTGACTGGACTCTTGGGATGGCCGACTCATGAAGGTCAAGAGATAAACTGCAGAAAGGTTGACTCAGGTTGAGTGAAAATTACCTTGGACAAAAGCACAAAAGATGATTAGACTCAGGCATCATGACATTGACATAAGTTCACAATGCATGAGGTAACACAAACTCTCCATGTGTTTGGAAGAGTCACCAAACGGAGGAGGACACAACTCTATGTAGCGAGAACAAATTCCTAAGGTCATACTAGATCCCAATGCTTGATGAACAAACGAAAGGATGTGCTTTTACCAAGGGAGACTCTCTGTGCTATTGAAAAAGGAATGAATATTTCTCGTCCCCTCTTTTTGGAATATTTGATTTTTTTGTCTTTTTCAATTTTTTAAGAGCTTGAGAAAGAATAAAAGAATGCTACGTTACAAAGGAGGAATGAGTGTCGCAAGCAAGCATACTAGTTCCAAGCACATGGAACATACTAATGCTCAGAGAAAGGAGACATGTGAAGGAAAAGGACAGTCGGGGAAAATTCCTCAATGGGTCAAGGTGTCAGGTCGCAGAGGCAAGAAGTGATACAAGGCTTGCGTATAAGGCATGCTTCAAAGGTTCAGTTGAGAGAAACATGGAGCTAGAATTAGGCCAAAGACGCAAATATGAAAATGTGATTAAACAAGACACAATGAGACCCCTTCTATGTAATTTTTACGAGCCCAGAGAAGGTAAGCTAGATAGTTTTTTCACGTTTAGAGAGTCTGAAAAAACGTAAAAGAAGACTTCAGGGAGTACCTTTTTTGGAGATAGTCTAGTTGATTTGAAAAAGGGTTAAAATTGCACCGAAAAGACATCTATTCAAAAACATTTTAATGAGTGTGACAAAGACAATATCACTCGACAATATTTTCAATTTTAAGGAGTCTAAAAAGAGCTTAACTATGGACTCACAACTTTTTTCTGAGTTTAATCTCCTTAGCCTGAAAAAGTATAAAAGTTACTGAGGAGAACTCTCCCGGCGAGATGAATCTCTCGAGGTGTACCTTTTTCTACTATAATCTACAGGCTGGAAAGAGGTTTAAATTCATGCCAGTAGATGTTATTATGGACAAATTTAACGAGTGTGAAGGAACAAGGTCACTCAATGATCTTTTAAATTTTATGGAGTCTGAAAAGAGCTTAACTATGGACTCTGGGGGGGTTCCTTTTTCGTAAATAATCTCCAAGGCCTGAAAAAGGTGATAAACCAAAACCAAGGAGAATGTTCCTTTTTCGAACATTTAGTCCCTCATGCCCCAAAAAGGGTTAAAATTACGCCTGAGAATACTCTTCTAGCAAATTGAAGTTCCTAGAGCATACCTTTATTCGTAAAATTAGCCGTCCAGACCGAAAAAGGGGTAAACTACCACTAGATAGATGTGCCTTCAAATTTGAGTTTGGAGAACGTGAAGGGAAACAAGATCGCTCGACAATATTTTCATTTTTAGAGAGTCTAAAAAGGGCTTAAAGAAGACTCCAGAGGGAAAAATTTATCAGTTAATCTACACAAGACTGAAAAGAATAAATATAGTCTCGTCGAATGTTTCTTTTGAATTTTAAAGCGAGCGTGAAAGACAATAAAGGATGCTCATTCAGAAGTTCGGAGGGTAAGGTGAAGAATGATGGTACATCAAATGAACGAGGCTTAATCTCATAATCATTAAAGAACTAACAAAGACTCCCAAGACTATAGTCATTACTAACAACATGGACACCAAAATGCAACAAGGATCTACCTAGGGAATCCATGTAAAGGTAGGCTCTACCACCTAATTACGACACTTCTAGAGCAACAATGAAGGTTCCGTGTCGTTCTTCGGTGAGGTCGATCTTATGGCAAAGAAGAAAAGAAAACAAGATGCCGAAAGTGGAGACGAAATCCTAACTTATGTGCAAAAATTTGGAAAAAATGAATTTTACCAAAGAATACTAAAAAGTGACCCATCCCCCCAAAATTACCAAACCAAAAGAAAAGAGTACTAGAACGTCCAACAAGAAACTTAGAAATGGAATCAAGTGATCACCAAGCCAGGAAAAATGACAAAGGGGGGTCAAAAAGCGGCAAAAAAGGCAAAAAAAGTCTATAAATAGAAGCTGACAACTCATTTTTACCATTGCAATTCGAAAATCAACCCAAAGGAGAAAAAACCCCTTCACTAAAAGATTTGATTCTGGGAGCTTCAGTGGATGAAACGACCTTCTACTTGGACCAAGTAAGTACAAATCCATTCCTCTTTCATTTCCATACTTCAATTATGAATTATTTTTATTTTTTTAGGGGGCGTGCTCTCCTAAAAAGAGCGGACCTGTGTGTACGTGGGCTGTCCAAGGACAACCCACATATGTACTTGGGAAAAAAACAATCTGCCCGTGTATATACGCGACTGTGGCTAATACAACCCGCGTACACCTTTGCAAGCTTGGAAAAAAATAAAAATGCAAGCACTAAACTTCTTCCATTTTTCCATGAAATAGGATGTATGTCCATTGGAGGGAGAGGGAGCATGAGGATATTGATATTTTGGTCGAAGAGGACCCTATATCCATCGCTGCACTAAAACAATGTGGGCTATGGAAATTATTCTAGTGTCTATTTATGAGGGCACAACCTATATTTCTCAATGCTCTTGTGGAGTATTGGCACCCAAATGAAGAGGTATTCATGCTAGAGGGTCAATCACTGACCCCCATGACAGAGGACATCTACTTCTTGACTAGCCTCTCAAGGAGAGGGGAACTAGTCAATCTGAGGACATTTCCCCCTGGGCCTTTCAACATCGAGGATGATATCCGGATATACTGTGAGGCTAACACTGAGAGAGTTGTTCTCACGTGCCGATTCACAAGATCACTAATTTGTCTTTGCGAGTGATCTTGCTGTTGATTGGGCGGATTACTGGATCCGCAACCATGCATTAGGCCTCGCGGGAACACATGCACTGTGCCATTCATTGTCAGGAGGCACACATTTTGGACTGGAGTACGACCATGCTAATGTGCTTGCAGAGACAACCGACAGAGTGTAGACAATGTACCAACAAGAAATTCGGGTTTGGTATGATTCTATTCTCCTTTTTCTTTGAGAGGGTACCCAATCTCAGTCCCAGAGAGATAGTACGGGGGCATGTGGCCTCCTTCCTTGCAGTATGCCGGCGAGAAACATTGCTGCCATGACAGGGTGGAGGGAGGACCATAGAGGCCTTTGAAGACAAGTTCTTCGACTGGTGGGCACGACAGATTCCGACGATCAAGGATTACCCTTACGTCAGGATCAACTTCTCCAGAGATCCGAACATGCCCATGCCTCCCGGCGAGGAGCGAGGCGAGATAGGTAACATGATTGTAAAGTTATTTTTTTTTTTGATTGTTTTTATATATATCATTTTTATTTGTGTATAGAGTATTAACTCTTGTATATATTCTATGTACAGATGTGGGATCAGTGCGCCCAATGGACTTCTCTAGGACTCGGCGACGTCCTTGATCAGAGGCAGGACCAACAACAACCGGATGACCAACAACTGTAGGGGGACCTCCAGCCTGATAGATTGATAGACTTTTGAGACGAGTGGAGTGCAACCTCTCTGCGATCACTCGCACCATACCCATCGCTGATATCGAGGATCTCCTGCATTTTATGTAGCCTCACGTAGTAGGGGTGCCATGGACATGGGTCTAGCTATTTCGACATTTGGCCAACGCCATTGTGCATTATGGTAGGGCCAATAGGCCCCGTGCTTAGATAGGATAGACCTTTAATGTTCTGAGGGCACTTTTTGACATGTATTTTTTAGGGCATAAGCCCAACGATGTATACAGAACACTGATTTTTGAGGCGTTTGTGCCCACTTATGTACTCATGACACTATTTTTGAGATATATATATATATATATATATACACACACACACACACACACATTTACATCTTTTTTGTCTTATGGATTACATCTTTTGCAAATGTATGTGCATGTGTATGTGTGTGTTTTTCTTTTTATGTGTGTGCAACATGCCAATCTAATATTTGATTAGCCAGAGTATCTGCCATATGATTAAATCTCCTAGGAACATGGATATATTTTATATATATATATATATATATATATATATATATATATATATATATATATATATATATATATATATATATATATATTTACATCTTTTTTGTCTTATGGATTACATCTTTTGCAAATGTATGTGCATGTGTATGTGTGTGTTTTTCTTTTTATGTGTGTGCAACATGCCAATCTAATATTTGATTAGCTAGAGTATCTGCCATATGATTAAATCTCCTAGGAACATGGATATACGTAATGTAATCGAAGTAACGTTCTAAGAGACATACCCTAAGGAAACGTCTGTGCAAAGTGGGATCATAAACGCGGTAAAATCCATTTAACTGGGACACAACCAACTGAGCATCTAAGTAGACCCAGAGGTGAGAAATTCCATGTGACAAAGCATCACAAAATAATTCTATCACTGCACTGTATTCAACAACATTGTTTGTAGCGTCACCTAGACAAATACCTGCAGAAGATAGCAGTTGGCCTCCAGGTGTGAAAATCTCCCAAGCTCCTTAACCAAGCCTCTGAGTGTATCGGATAGCGCCGTCCGCGAACCCAAAATACAACTTCGATTCATTTGACATCTGCCACAGTGAAAAAGAAGACACACATAACTACATGTTCACTAAAAAAAACAAACAAAAACTGTATAAGATTCTATACATATGTACAAGAAGTCACCCAGGTGACCAACCTAAGAGTAATACTTCTTGAGGTAGAGCCCATTTCTAGGCTCCGCCAAGGAATTTCCTTCAAAACAAACCAAATGGTAAGTGCCCTTCTTCAAGACCTCTTTCAAAATGAATGGTCTGAACCACATGGGTTTGAACTTGCCTTCGAAGAAAATCTAAGGATGAACAGACCGATCATACTGACACTTGACTCATTGCTTATGAACCTCATTGGTTCAGGCTGCATCATGACGCTTCTCATCGAGCTTCTCGAGATATAATAGGTGTTCCTCAAACAGTGAAGTGTCTGACAATAATTCCACTGCCAACTTTAAAGAAGGAATTAGAAACTCAATAGGTAAGACTGCTTCCAGCCCGTATACGAGTTGAAAAGGTAAAAAGCCAGTGGCAGTCTTCACAGACGTTCGGTAGGCCCACAACACTGAGTACAACATCAAATACCAATTTGACTTGGTAGAATTGATCGTCTGATGAAGAATAGTCTAGAGAGACTTATTCACAACTTCAAGCTGACCATTCTCTTGCTGGTAATAAGGTGACAAATGTTCTTGTCTAAACCCAAGCTTTGACGTTAACTCAGTCATCATTTTGTTTTGGAAGTGACTGCCATGGTCAATGACAATCTCCTTCGGGATACCGAACCTTGCTACTATTTGATTAAAAATGAAAAGAGTCGTTGTTTCGCCATCATTGTTAAACATTGGCATATCTACGACCCACTTTGTGAAGTAGTCTATTGCTACAATGATGTAACTATGCCCCCTTCCTGAAGCCATGTGACATGTAGTGAAGTCAATCCCCCACTTTGTGAAAGTACCAACAACAATGACATGAAACATAGGAGAAGGATGTGCCCGCATCTTCCAACAAAATATCTGGCATAGGTGGCACTTCTTGACAACCTCAACACAATCCTTGATTAACAAGGGCTAGAAGTAACCTGAACGTAGAATATTTTGGGTTGTTTCTAACCCAGAAAAATGACCGCCACATGCTCCAGTGTGACAGTCGTTTAAAACGAGCTATGTTTTTCATGGATAAGACATCGACGAATAATGCAATCCATGCCTCAACGATACAAAGTGTTATCGAGTATAAGATAGTTTCATGCATGATTTCGAATTCGTCGACGCTGATCACAGAAAGCGGAAGTGGGGCACTTCAAGGTCTGGAGATATACTAGTATATCTCCATACTAGGGGTCTGAAGATGCAATTAGAAAAATATCTCCTTTGATAGGTGATTCTTCAGGTGTGATATCACTAGACTTGGCCGGAAGTTCTGAAATAAGTTTGACAAAGACCAATGACTTTTTGGATTTCTCAGAAACAAAGTCCAAGTCAAACTCATGTAAGATGACTATCCATCTACTGATATTTCCGCCAATGACCCGTCATGTTAACACATATTGAAAAGGGTTCACGACGACAATGACAGTGGTCTTCGATGCAAAATGTAGTGACAAAACCATTGAACAACATGAATTGCCGCCAAGGCAAGCTTCTCAACGTGAGAATAGTTGAGTTCCAGCCCAACC
>ML789843.1:426492-447369 GCA_009831015.1 Picea engelmannii
CTGTAGCTACCTTTGGAAGTCATTACTTCCCTTGAACAATAACTATTGATTATTTCTCATATATTGTGCATGGTGTATTGGTGTAACTCTTATACTATTGTTCATTGCTCATTGGATATAGTTGAATGGTTTAAGTATAAGTTTAAAAAGGTTTTAAATTGTACTTGATACTGATTCACCCCCCTCTTAGTATCAACATTAAGCACTCCCTAACTCAGACTCCAATGTTTGATTTAACAGCCTTGAAGAGTTTCCTCTCCAAACCTAATTCAAGGCCCTAAAACCCTAAACTAGTTTGTGAACCCTACAAACAAGAAATGTATTTTATATTAATCGTTCTTTTTAAAGGCTTGATTTACTCACAAGGTACGATAGTGAAACTAATGGTGTTATGAAAAGCCCAAAATGAGGAGAAAATTAAAGCACTTGAAATCAAAATTACTTCGAATTCAAAAGCAAAGCTTGTAACTAACTTTTTGTAAACTCAACTTTTCTTAACTAACATTTCAAGATCTTGTAAAGAAAACCTAACACTTATTTTGAATTGAATACAAGCTACTTATGTTCCAAGAAATAAAAAAGAATTTGACAATAAAGACTGTTTTTCCTTTTTGCAAATAACAACTTTACCAAATTGAAATGCAAGAAAATGAAATTCTTTTTTTTTAACCGCTTTAAAGAGAAAAGCTGAAGTAAAATTTTTCTTTTTTCAAAGCAAGTAAAAAGGATAAAAAGTAAACCAAAACAAGACTAGAAAAGACCTTCAACTCACTGCAGATTGCAGGGATTCAATCAAGAAACCAAGAAGGCAGATCTACAACTCAACAACTTGCTTAAAACCTATTTAGGGTAAATACAAGAAGACTTAGGAAACAAGTAAACTGGAGCCTATACCCTAGCTATGGCCATAGACAGAGACTCTGGACTGATCCAAGAAAGCCATGAGAAGTGTGAACTTCAATCAGGAAAGAGGTAAAATCCCTCTTTTTCAAAAAACTTTCATGAAACAGAGATGTGGGCTATTGCATCAGCAACGTGCGTTTGTATGCGGGTTGTTTACTGTGCAGAGCGCGTATGTATGCGGGATGACCCAAGACAGGGCACGTACACCTCTATATCTCTTCAAAAAATGAAAAGACTAGGCAGTCTTACAGGGTAGGGACAACTGGTATGCACCCTGTAGGTGACCAAAATCCATTGACAGACTCAACAAACTTGAAAGAAACTTGAAAGGAAAACAAACCAATCAAACAACCCAAAATCCCCTAAAATACCCTAGAGACAATCACTAGTATGGTTGCTAGTTCTGTTAGCGGGAAAACCCCCTTCTAACTATACCAGGGTTTAAGATGTAGACAAAGTGAATAATTGTCTAAAAGTTAATCAATTCTTTATTCTACCCCAAACATACTAAAACAAACAAAAATAAAGCAATAAGAGAAGAGATCAGGTAACTATACCTTTGATCCCACATCTGGTGATGATATCCTCAAGATTGGTAGTTCCAATGACTACACGTCTCCTCCCAAGGCTGACCTGCATCCAAAGATAGGAAAACAAGGACTACACGAATGCTATTCTATTCATGATTTCGGGTTAGATATTAAATGCTAAGTATAAATCAATGAAAGTGCACAAAACACCATCATTTGGGACAGGGAAATGCGATTCTTTTATTTATCATACAAAGACTGAAACTTACAATCTGTGTCAGCCACCATTCTGTGAACCTGGTACATGCTCCTCTTTACCATGCTCCAAGTGAAAATCTGATAACCTCATTGGAAGGGAATGGGTTGAATGGAGGAAGAACGGGTTGATGAGGGAATGCTGAGGCAATATCTCACAATAGGCAGCAAAATCTTGGGCAAGGAGGGGAAGTGAAATTGGGCAGAGTTTCACTGTTCTTATGCTTGGATGTGAAATGATACCCCAACACCTCCTTTTATATGACAAAATGATGGTTATTCGGTTGGGTGATGGGCCATAGCAGGTGAATTGGTTGGGAAACCTCCAATAGCCAGTGAATTTCAACGAATTCCTTGCAACTTTTTAATTTTTGCAACTTTTGCAAGCATACACAGGATGTAATGGTGCAACAAGCGTATGCACACTAGCTGTAGTGGTGCAACAAACGTATGTACGTGGGCTGTAATGGTGCAAGACACGTACATATTGTAAAAAGTGTTTTTTTAAGAAGATCTTCTCAGTAGTGCTTTGGAAAAATATGCAAGTAAGAGGGCCAAGGCCATGTATGCATGAGTAGGGCATTTTAGGGCTATAATAGAAGGGGAATGAGGAAAAAACACTAACCAAACAATATATTCTCTGCACTTGATGGTCTTCTCTTGATAATGGAATTATCCTCTCCTCTCTAAGAGTTTTTTTCACACCATCATTGTAAATGATATATGTGGTAGGGGGTATTCCTTTTTTGAATTAGGTTCCAATGCTAGTCGACAACCAAAACTATTATTATTATTATTTTATATTTAAAAGAAACAACTGATGCTAAACCCAACGTTTTCCACCACAATATAATCAATTTAAGATGCTAAAGTTAGCACTAATCAGGTTGAGTTTATCGTCGACCATGAAAAATAGCATTGATTTAGTGTCTATCTTGCATTTTTGTATGTTTTTCACAATGATTTAGTGCCTAGTTTTCATATGTATGGTTCACATTCATATGACTCATGATATGATGACACACATAGATAAATAACACTAGAAATTGCATCATTTTTTTGCTGTTGTTGTTGTGTAAAATGAATTATCCTATGGTCTTCTAATTAGAATCATTTTAAATTTTGATTAGGGGGTACAACATTCTCACAACCTTTTTTAACACAAATTGTTGTACGAAAATTCCTTAACATATTGTAATATCAAATTTTCATGGATATGAGTCTTTTTAGGGTAATCATTTAAATGGTGTACTAAACAATATGCTCATTCTTGTGTATTTCAGGAGAAAGAGAAGGCCATGGATGAAAATCAAGAGATTTCAAAGGAGGAAATAAGACATGATGTGGGACATCAAGCATACAAATGTGACATTAATGTTTTCAATATATATTGGATGAAATATAGTTAATGACAATTTTTTGTTACAAACTAAATACCTTATATAGTTTATTATCCCTCCAAAAAGTAATGGATATTGTTGTATATTTTAGGTTGAAAATGATGACATCCTAAATGATAAAGCAATAAACAAAGCATATGTCAAGTATATGCATTCTACTAGAAAAAAAAATGAAAATTTGGAAATGGACGTGGATGTGGATCTTGTACTATTAGATCATGTCATTGACAATGGGTAGAAAAGGATATGGTAGTGGAGTCTACATATATACAAGATAATGAGGACAACAAACAAGAGGTTGGCAATGAAGATATTACATGGGATGAATATTTTGAGACAATTATTGTTTGTGGAAAGAAGGAATTCAAATGGCGTATTGTATAAAGACATTACGTAAATGATGGCCTTTCAATGGGTTCTATGCATCCTACTATTGATTCGAACCCAATAGGAGTTGTTGTAAGGAAATTTCAAATTTGATATGGTTAATACATGTAATATTTTCCTCAACATTTTCATATTACTTGAATAATTAATATATTTCATTATGAATGCCTGTAGGAGATAATTCATGGTTTAAAGTTTATTGGAAAACTAGCTTCTAGCATAGAGGTTAATGAACATTGATTTGATACATCTCCATATAAGATGTGCATATATAATATCTTGGAATATGAGGAAGTGATGAATACACATAAAATAATAAGAAGCCATTTATAGTTACATAAATTGCTTAGTGACAAGGGGAAAGTGGAATACATACCTATGAGAATGAATGTAACAGAGATGATGAATTTCCCCTGAAGATGAGATCAATTTAAAAAGAAACAATTGATCATCGATTATATCGTGATTTGCATCGATTATATCGTGCTTGGCCTAGTAGTCAACAATTACCTAGTGTGTATGAGGCATTCAAACTCTGGGGATACAAATACATGATACGACCCTTGAATATTCATGGAGAAAATTTGGGCCTATTTATTGTCAAAAATGTCTACGTGGGATCAAAGCATAGAATCAATTCACAACAAACCACTAGGATACTAATTCCATATTATGCTCCATAGTGTTCCAATGGTGAATGGAGGAGGCTAGTGGAATATAAGCATACCATGCCAACATATCCTCTAAATTCAAATATGTATACACATTGTCTCCATTCGGAAAGAGACAATGAAGTGAATGGAATCCACCTCATTTATATAGATGATCATGCATATACACATTAAAAAATTATAGGATTTATAAATAGTAGTAAGGGAAGGGATCCTACTATAAGGCCTAATTGCCAAATTATTGAAGTTATAAATGACAAAGATGAAGCTATGAAAAGATAGGTTGATATATTAATAATGGCCAAGGTTATAACAAACTTTAATTTTGGGGATGAGTTACTTATTCATTACCCCTTTGTAAAATGCAATCCCAGAAGAAAGAGAAGAGAAGAACAAGGTCTCCCTAAGGATGTTCATAAGGCCAAAAACCAAAGAATAAGAAATGATTGTGGCTTGATTTTAAAAGTATGAAGACAAAATTATGTTTTCTTTTGAATGGATGCATAAAAGTGTGTCCAAGTTTTATTCCATTGTTAATAATCTACATATTTTTAAAATTAATTAATAAATTTTTGTTGAACGGTTAAATCAATTTCATGAAATTATTTGATTTTCATTTATACTATTAGTTATTTATGAAAAATTGTCTAATATTTTTTCCAAGGAAAATCTTGTGGGGAACCCAAGGGATGCTTCCCCATATTTGTGGATGGCATCCCTATAAACCCATTGTTAAAGACTAGTGTACCTAACCTAGTGGAATTTGAACTTAGCACTTGTTGGCATGGAACTAACCAAATGTGGATCAACATTGATGGCAACTGATTGAGATAACCCCTTTTGTTGATAAAATGGCTATTTTAATTAAGTGCCGACTTCATTTAATTACATAAATATCCTAATGGTACATATATGAATACTCAATATCCAACCAATATATTAATATTTGGAAGTGATTATCCAAACCATACTAGGGAAATAAGAGAATAATTGAAAGAACACTACCACCTGAGAAATTTAAGGAATTGATGCAATTAACATACATTGATGACATGACACCGACCCTTATGAATAAATAAGATGATGAAAATGGAGTCCATGAATAAGGATATAATGAAATGATTGTACATTTTTGTTGAGGCCTCAACAATCCTCAATCCCTTAGGCTTGGTGACTCCCCTTTCATATTTTGAATTCCCTCAAGTTACTACTTTTCCTTCATGATGTTTTAATTTTAAAGAGAGTGTTTGGTTCATTGGGACATTATTGCTATTGATTAATGGGTTTGATTGAAGTTTTCATTCGAGGGTACTTTTTTTGCTTGAATTATTGGTAAGAGTTTATCTATTGGTATTTCAAACCTATGTTTTCTCAAAATAAGTTTTGGGAAAACGCGAATAATCAAGCCTTTATTTGATTTCAAATTTCTATCTTTTGAGCTTACTTGATAGTTTATCAAGGTATCTCCAAACTTGGTTTATATATCTTTCAAGTTTCTCTAATGGAATGATGATACATTATCAGGATTCTCTTGACTGATTGTCATCTCTATCAACGTCACAATAATGTATCACATGATTTTCAATCTTGACAACCCCTGAGACACTACCAAGGCACTTTTAATCTTGAAAATTTTAATCTTTCAAACTCCCATGATATGTTATTAGTCCCTTTGTGGTCTTCAAACTTCAATTTTGAAATCCCTTGATACATTATTAGGCAACTTTACAACTTGCATATTTTCAATTTTCAAATTCTCCTAATACACTATTGGTCTCTTTCCAATCTTCGAACATCAATCTTTCGAGGTTCCCTAATAATCAATTAGGATACTTTCAAGGAAGTGAATAATATATTTTGAAATGACCCAATAGTCTATCGAGCCCTTTTAAAAGATGGATGTTTAAATCTTTTGAAAGTCCCCAATAAGTCATTGTGTCCTTTTGCAACCTTGAATGTTATTTTTTTAAACCTCTATAATACTCCATCAAGGTGTTTCATAAGTTCGAATGAATATCTTTTGAACCGCCCTTATAGAATATCGAGACATTTTCAAACACCCAAAAATCATCTTTTGAAAGTTCCTGATAAAGCATTGGGATGTTTCTAAACTTTGAATTTTAATATTTCAAATTCCCTTGATATTCTATTGAGAGGTTTTAAAATATCCTCTTTACATGTTTTGAAAGCACCCAATAATCTATCATGGGGGGGGGGGGTGTTGTTAAAATATTTAAACGTCTACCTTTTGAACACCCTTGATGGTATATTAGGTTTCTTGAAGCATTCAAACATTTCACAATCTTCACATTGATGGTGCTTGTGCCAATTTGTTTTTTCAAATTCAATACTCGCCCCATGCAAAATCTATTGGACACCACCCAAATCCTTTTTTCACATTCGAATTAAAAGAGAAAACTTCAACCTTTAAATGAAGGATTAAGGCATTGAAATGTTAGTATCATTCCAGAATCACTTTCTAGTGGGAACATTGAATAGAGCCACAATTTGGAGTTAGTTGCAGGCCCAACTAACATGGGTCATTCACAGTAGTAATGTTGGAAGTGCATAGGTGCTATACATGGTTAGACCACCTTACCAATCACACATTATTATTATTATTATTAGGTAAGATATATCTTTTTCAAAAACATTTTTTCAATCCATGCATGCTTTGGTTGAGAGTTTGAATGAAGAATTAATCAAATACCTATTTTGAACTTGTTTGAGCTTGATTTTACATTTGGATTTACTTGTTTCATTAAGCCTCTTTTTGTATATAATTCTAACCATAAGATCAATAACATTGAAATGTATATCTCCACCTCACATGCATGTTCGAATTACTTAGCCTAGGTTGAAATCAACTTTCATAATGTGAATCGATAAAATATAGCAAGGATTTCCCTATCATAAAAAAATTACCATTCAAATGGAGGTTGTTGAAATACTGAGAGGGGGGTGAATCAATATGAACACTTGTTACCACATTCAATCACAATATATGTAAAATTCAACTTTATCAACAATATTCAATAGTTTATCACTTATGCATTCAACATATCATTGCATCATAAACAATATCATTAATCAATTCATAATAAACAACCACAGATACACAATACACTAGAATTTATGTGGAAACCCAGATGGGAGAAAACCACATAATGCCTTCTTATATATATCAAGAATACATTCATAGGAAGTACCAACTTCCAAATTCTCCAGCACCGACTGGAAGGAGGCACCAACCCCCTATTTACAGACTCCAACCTGAAGGAAGCTACAACTCCCTGAATTCTCCAACTACAACTAGAAGGAGGCTCCAACCCCCTATTTTATAGGCTCCCACCCGAAAGGAATATCCAAATCCATGTTTTATCTGGCTCCAACCAGAAGGAGGCTACGACCCCTTTATTTACAAGCTCCAACCCGAAGGAAGCTCCAAATCCTTGAGTTCTCTGACACCAACCAGAAGGAGGCTACAACCCCCTTTCCTTACCCCATCCTGCCACCCTGAAATATAAGTGTAGACTCAAATTTCACTACCACTGATCAACTTGTAACTGCCAATGTCATCAACCAACCTGTCATTATCACTGTCACATCAACCAATGACTATCACTTTGTCACATCAACCTATACCTGATGATCAATCAATCATCCAACTTGTCACAGTCCCTGTCAACGCCATTGTCATTGTCATTGTCACTGATATATCATCATCAACCCACTATAATCAAATCCACTCATATGGATACCAAACCCATCACCATACCATGTACATCAACCATGTGCTAGAACTTGTACCATACCATGTACATCAACCATGTACCACAACTTGTACCATATCATGCATCAACCATGTACCAAACCTGTACCATATCATGCATCAAAACCTGTACCATACCATGTACCAAGATCACCAAGAATTACCTCTATCAATGTACCATATCATGCATCAACTCATGAACCATAACATCACCAAGATGTGTCTCAACATGTACTATCATCACCAAGCATGTACCATAACATCACCGAGATATGCATCAAGCATATACCATATCAGTCATGATATGTCTCAATCATGCCATACACCATGTACCGTAAGATATCATCAATGATGTGCCTAAAATAAGTACCATAAGATGTGCCTCAAGCATGTGATAACATCACCATGACACATACCAAACCAAATACCAATATAGCCAAGATATACTTCTAACAATGTATTATATCATCACAAAGGTGTACCATATAATGTACTATCATCATCAAGACATGCCTCAATCATGTACCATAGCCCTCAATAACACATGTAAATCATACCTATGATCTTCTAGCATATCTGATGCATAAAATCACAGACCTGTATCTCTTCCTCAACTTCAACAACAATATAATAACATCTTCATCAAACTTTACTTCACTCTCCTTGGACTAGTTTTGAATTAGTCACAAACCCTAACTTTCAACAAGAATAACTCTATACCTATAATGAATTAAGGTCTAAAGTTTTAACCACAGATACTTTGAGATCTTTGTTCCATCTCTTCAACATTTTAGGGTCTGAAACTTCTTATAACATAAGTTATAGAGAAAATGACATTACTTGCTGAATTTTATCCTATTATGGAGAATAAAATTGTACAACATGCCACATGCTCAATATTTGATATCCGATTTTGAAACTCGCACACAAGATACTAAGGACTGTTATATTTCCCTTGAAATTGGTCTCATAGAATTTTGATCCTCTATGAAGAAGTTATGATTGTTTTACCTGGAACACCTGTTTGAGACTAGCTTAAGGACTAGTAAAAAACCCTATCTTCCATAGAGTGTATCTCCAAAAGTGAAACGACCCAGAATCTGAAATATTTACCACAAGAACCTTGATATGTCTTCTCAACAGCCTCCAATTTTTTCTATCTGAGTACTTCTAGAAATTTTTTTATAGAGAAAATGGTAAGATGAACTTTAAATAACATAACTTAGAACACATCATCACAAAACTTCATCCTCCCTTGGAATTTCTCCCTTATTCACTTCATATTTCCTCTGGCATTCGCCTCATATATCCTTGTTTACCTCAAATAAAAATCACTTGATTTATTGTAACAAATGAACTTCTATGCGGCTTATTTATACTAGACATGGTGCCCTCTTTTTAGGGTCGACTTGACCAAAATAAAATTCAATAAATTTTTTAATGATTATTCCATTGAGACCGACTTTACCAACAACATCCTTAATATTTATTTTAATATTTATTGCAATGGGGATGACTTGTAAATTATTGTTTGCAACATCTTTTCTTCTTTTAATTAATTTGGGGCTGACTTGTCACTTCTTGTTACAACTGTTTAGGGATTCTTAACCATACTTCAAGGCTTCCATATTCAAGAGGACATATCTCCTCAACCGTGAGGAACCACGTGATGTACTACCCACCGTTGGAAACAACACGATGATGAATATCCATCTATGAGGGTGTTACATGCATTTACACTATCCTTTATGTCCTTATTCCTCAAACAATTTCGGGCTTAATGACCACACCTTTGGGGCTTCTCAACCACTTAACCACTTAGCCATCTTTCTAGGGCTTCTTCTAGGGTTGACTAGGTTTGAAATCAATGCTTCTAGAGTTCATCTAGAGCTGACATCAATGATAACTAAATTTCCAACAAAGGTTATCTAGGATTGAATGTTCAAATCTGATACATAAGCCTTATCACCCATAAGGTTTGACTATGAAGAGAAACACCTTCATTTACTTTTAAATGCCATGCCTAAAACTAGAAGTGAGGATCTTTTATTTGAAATCCCTTTGCTGAATAGAGGCTTAATCCCATATCACTTTCATTTTCTAATGTGGAATTCAACCCATCAATTAGGTGATGTACCCATATGCCTTTCAAGGACAGATGTTATTTAAGTCTAGGTGAACCCTATCCCAAATTCAAATTGTTTTCCATAGTGCTAGATCTATAATTGAAGGAACTGAAAATGCGTTAATTTGAATTCACATTTCATGAAGCTAATTTCCCTAATTTAGCTAATGTGCTATGTTGTTCATCATGAATGAATTGCATGAATTTCTACATGGACCCTAAGATAGATGAGAAAATGAATAAACCTAAAGGTGCCACTAAGGATACTAAGCCAAAAAAACTAGAAATTACTTAGTCCTATATACACATACATATCAAGTAACATTGACATCCAATGATGGGTTAAGATGATCATCTTCAAAATCTAAAGGGATCTGATGATTGCTGGTTGGGATGGGTTTGAATGTAATATATGTATTTCTACTTTGTCCTGTGATTGAAGGTGATGATTCAACCATTTTTGATGAAGGTGTTTATTTGGGTCGAACGACCACATTGAAATGATGCCATGGGTTCCATATAACCTGTTTAGCCACAAGCATTTATTTTTTGAGCATGCTTTTCAAGTTGCAGATAAGAAGGTAGGTGTTAAGGAGGTTGGTAAGAATTTCATTGGTGGACTTGAGAAATATGTCAATTATGTATGTGATGGCGTTTTAGTTCTAGTTATTGTTGTACTTCTAAATCATGCTACTAAGACTAATAAGAAAAGCTAATGATAAACTAATCCACCCTTAGATTCAAAAATTAAAATAGAGAAAGATAAGATGTTATCTTTTGAGGTGATTTATTATGTATGTTAATCTCAATGGGTAGACAATTTGGGACCATTGGGGAAACAAGTATGGAGATATTAGATTATGTGTCGAGTTTAGGAACATAAACCAAGATTTCCTTAAGGATAACATCCTCATTCTTCATATGGAGGAAACCATTCAACAAGTTTCCAAAGTTGAGATGATTTATTTATTAGATGAGAGTATTAGACTATAATCAAATTATCCTTGTTATCCTTAATCGACATAAGATGATGTTTACCACTCATTGGAGACCCTTTTGTTATAATCAAATTCCATTTGGTTTGATTAATTCTAGGGATATGTTCTAATGTGTTATGTAAATAACATTCATAGAGATATTGGGAAATATCATTATGGTCTAGTTTGATGATCTAACTTCCTTTTCTAAAAAAAATGTGATAATGTTGAACATCTTTTATTTTTTTAGTAATTTTAATAAAAATGGAATATCATTATACTTCAAGATTATTATCTTTGGGATAACTAAAGGAACTTGTTATCCCCCATTCCCAAGGATAACTAAGGAGATGAGTCTCTATGCCCTCATGTTGCAAACACAGAGTACCGAGAGGCATATGAGTAGACAGGGGCCCCTATCATACCACACATCACCATCCGATTGATGACAACAACATCCACCACACTTAGCTTGGCCCACAGAGGACAAAAGGTCTTGCTTCATGAGGTAACAAGTCCGATATTGTGGTAAGTTTCATTTTAATATTTGAAGAATTTGAACATGTTGCAAAGGATCCTTTATTGATTTTGAAAACATTTTCTTGGAAATTATGCTTTTTTCCCTATTTCACCTTGGTGAGTGTCATGGTTTCCTAGTAAGTGGCCACCCTCAGAGAAAGGGTTGCTACTAGGGGGTCTCCTCTAAGGATCATCATACCATTCTTGCTCATACTTACCATCGTCCATAATTTCTTCCCCTCCGTTTCCCCATCTTTTAGGTTTTCGGGCTTATTGACCCAAGAAGGGCATGTACCTCATTTCATGGGAAGAAGGGGCCATTAGGATCAAAGGTGTCCTAACAAAAACATCATGCAATAAAGGCTCTCCTTGGCATCCCAAGAGCAATGAAACGCTTCTCAAAAAAGTAAGGAAGCCATAAAATAATTAATTAATTAATCAATAACACTTTCCAAGGTAGAGAGTTTGTGGTCTATGCATTTCCTTTTTAGTGCCCCTTATTGTCTTCAACTTGGAAAGGCATGCGAACCAAGGTAGAGTGTATGTGGTCTATGCATTTCCTTTTAGTGCCCCTTATTGTCTTCAACTTGATGATAGATTTAAAATAAATGGCTTGGAAAAATATGCCTTAAAAGCAAAAAGAGGAAAGGGATGTGGCTAGACCTCAACAAAGGCACCTATAAATGAGACAATACGAGCCCTTGTATGTCATGAAACCCCATACCTAGAAGTATAACCCCATCCACCTCACATTCACTACATAACTTAGAAAGGTTTCTCCTTGGGAACATCCCATACTTGAGAAATTGGTTCACCCAATAGGGCACTATGACACCCCTCCCATATCTAAATTTGGCAAGTTGTATAAGGTCTTTGAGCATTTGTGTATTTTGAAAAGGGGGGATTTGATGCACATATCTGGATGGTTCTTTTATTAGATATGGATTAGTTGGCATGGTATTTTGACGCGTGGACCCTTGGAGGGTGTACTTGTTTGTCTTTGCAGGTCCGTAACATGTGAAAGCTTGATCATTTGGAGCATGAAGCCCACAGGTTGGGTGATGCACCCCCTCTCCTTGGGACAACCTAGATGAGGAACGTTGCCTTTGGAGGCATTTTATTATCCATTGGAGGTGACTCACTAGCCTTCCTAGCCCCAACATTTTCCTTTGGAGGTGATACTCTTCTCTTTTAGGGCATGGCATCATCACTTGGAAGGCTAGGGTTTGATGGTGCAAGGTATTTGATGATGATGCGACATGATTTGATGGAGAGGAGGACACTTGTTTTGCACTATAGCACTTGAGGATAGGATATGAGGCCTTTGGAGGCCCAATGGTCTCACTTAGAGGCAAAATTTCTCTCATAGGAGGGCCTATGTCACCCTTTAGGGCATGACATAACCCCTAAAGGGGATTTACCTTATGTATTATTCAAATTTTAAGTTGTAAAGGGGAAAATAGAGGAGGTAGACCTCCTTAATTTGTGTTTTACCCCAATTAAGTGGACAAATTGTTTTTTCAAGACCTTGTATAAATAAAGGTCTTGATAATTTCATTTGGACATAACTCACTTGAGAATTACATACTCGATGGCCGAAATTTTCACCCTGCTTGGGAATTTTTCTCTATCTCTCTCTTGAATGTCCTGTGGATGCTACAACTTGTCTATTGGAGGAACAACTAAGGCGTTGTCTCTTGATGCTTGTTTATTTTGTAATTTGGTGGAATATTCTTGGTAAAGAATGGTTCTTTTCATGCTATCTCTTGAAATTGGTAAGGAATTTCTACATATGGTTGTTGTTTCTTCTTGTTTCATTTTGAAAAGGTTGCTAGGAGGAGTAAAAGGGCTTACACCCTCCTAGATTTACCTTGCCAGTTTTGTTTTTTATTGGGAGTAAAAGGGATTACATCCCTAGAGAAGTAAAAAAACTATCCCGTACACAAGAGACTCCATTAAACCAATTGATAAGGCACTAATCTACTTGCATTGGAGATCTAAATTGTTGCATTGGTATGTGTGAATTTTGGAGATATTGCAATTGTTAAAGTTGGAATCAATTCTTCATGATTTGGGCTTATTTGTGCCCTAAGGACGTCTAGTTTAACCAAGTAATTATCTTCACCATTACAAATTAATTCTACATCCATTAGGGCTGCTACAAAATCATTTATTCATCATCTATTTCTCACCAATTTATCGCTAAAATTCACTTGTAAACCTTGGTTATTGTTCTACTTGTCATTGGTTAATTGTTGGGTGGTTTACTTGCTGATTTCTGTGGCTAGATATTTATTCCATAGCAATTTTTTACTACATCCACTTGGATGTTATAGTAACTTTCTGGTAACACCTAATAAACAACCCTTAAATTCACCAAAGTCTTGCTCTAATCATTGGAAGTTTGACTAGTTATTGCTCGCTTTATTTATGATATCCTGTACTAGATTTTGGATGGTTAAATTTGCAGCTATTGTTATCATTTATTGTTGATATATATATTTCCATACTTCTTCAATTTGGGACAACAAGGTTTCTTACTTGATTCCCCTTGGTTTAAGGCTTGTATGTTTGTTGTTTGTCTTGTTTTGGGCAAGGCTAACACTATTTTGCAGGTACTCTATACTAGGAAACCATTCTCCATATACAAGACTCACTCTCAAGCCTTACCCCTCCTCCAATATTGAATCATAGGGGTGTTCATCTATCATTCTTACACTTTCCATCTTAATCACCCTAGGGTCATCGATATTCCCCCCTTGTGGTGATTTTATCATCACTAAAGGGAGGGTAGTGTCTATCTAGGTGACAGTGGGTAGGTACTCCCATATTTGTCACACTTCCATGGATTGGTTTGGGATTTTCCCAAGCTACAAATTGTGCGATAACAAAACTCTTTTAGGTCACACTATCTTTGAGGATAGTGTACTGGAATATTTCTTTGGGATATGCAATATTCTTAAGGTATTTTAATTCTAATTTTGCTCCAATTACCTCTCCATGATTCAATGAAGAAGAACATCCTATTTAAATAGGATACACCTACTCAAAAATATTTGATGCCATTAAATAGGGCATAAAATTTTCTCCTCTCTTGGTTAGGATCAAATTTACAAGTGATTTTATTACTTACACTAATGCATCCAAAGACATTGTTTCTACAACACTTGGCCAAAAATATCAAGAATCCTACGTACAACTTATCATTTTTATCAATAAGAATAAGAATCTTGAGAAAAATAAAGTTAATTATCCTCAAATAGTGAAACATGATTTCTATTAATACAAGGCATTGGAACTATTTAAGTTGTAAATTAAAGGATGTAGGGTATAAGTCTTTGTCCCAACCTCTCCCTCACTATTGTATTAGACCAACCCAATTTAATCAGTTTATGGTCAAAGAGGGACATGCATATGTTGGAACACGAACTTGAAATTAGACCCACAAAAACTATAAAATGGACTAGTAATTGTTAACAAACATGGACTCTTTGATAACAACTTAATATGATGTTCTTGATGATCTCATTGCTTTCGAAGCATTAGTTTCAAAATATGCTTTATTCATAGAACCTTATTATAAAACCATAATCTATTTCCTGATAAACGATGACTTCCCACCAACTTTCGCCACCAAGGCTCAAAGGACCCTTTAGTTACAAGTCACTAGG
Source organism: Picea engelmannii (assembly GCA_009831015.1). Lineage (NCBI taxonomy): Eukaryota > Viridiplantae > Streptophyta > Pinopsida > Pinales > Pinaceae > Picea > Picea engelmannii. Next base: position 441,703 of record ML789843.1, read on the forward strand.
TATGTATTGATCAATCAAATTTTATATTGACGAGATCATTTTTTTTCTTACCCCTATCCAAGAAAAGGGGCGATGAGAGGGGTGTTAAAATAATTCCATTTTATGTATGTGGTAGCTATTTTTATACTAAAACCACTGCCATGTAAGTCTTACAAGTTAGATACTTCTAGACTACATTATACAAGGATTCACATTCACTAGTTTGAAAGTGCGAAGCATGCTAACATTATATTGGAGAGAAAAAAAACCATTTCTTTATCACTTAATCCTATTGAGGTCCAAGTTACTTTGACCAATGGGGGTTATACTTCATTAAAATCATTACCTTGCTTTATAGTGTAGGGAATACTTTTATCTTGACCGATACTTACTATTTTACTCAATGGAAAGAAGAAATTCCCTATAAAACTTCCAAAATTGAGTAGGCAATACACTCTTTGGAACAAAAATATATTGTCATTCTTTGGAGTTCTCTCAAAATTGTCAAGATATAATGGATCAACTTTTATCTCAAGTGAAATAATGGTCCAATTCAAACTTTATTATAATATTTAATTATTCTAGTCATATTTATACTACCTTGAAGGCAATGCTGTAGCCAAATCAACCAACAAGAATCTAATTCATATGATCAAGAGATTTGCAATTCCAAATTAGCATTTTCTCTCTAGGAGAAACATATCATGTCTAAGTCATCTACTATTTGAAGTCCATATACTCTTTTGTATGGAACTCCAATTTATTATCTATTCATTTTCATACACTTGCATTGGAATTTGTTATTTTTGATTCAACAAATGAAATTCAACCGTTACAACATAGGTAAGATACTTTATTAAAAGTATAAGAAGTCAAGAACCAATCCCTCTAACATTTTGAAAGGAAACAAGAGTCGTTAAAAATTGTTTAATAGGAAGACCACTCACATTACATATAAGTTGAGTGACATAGTTTTGATGTGGAAAAAATCCCATGAGGGCCTATCCAAAAATAATAATCCTGATTTCATTTTTTCCTCAAAAAATCATAAATTTTTCCATTGTACTAAAATTAAGAAATATATGCTATGTATCATAGATGTGAAAGATGATTCTCTAGGATATCATCATAGACGAGTCAACTCAAACAAACAATGTGAGCTTTGGGAGATCATGATAAACGCGAGAAAACACAAAAATGTCTGTACATTTATTTTTCATTGAAATAATAGCATCCCACCATCACACACTTAAGAGAAGAATGGGGGAACTAGTACTATGATAACCCTAGCAGATTACTTCCCCTTCTTCCTTAGAGTTTATGATGGAAGGCAGATCAATTTCTAGCTGCAAAATAAATTGATGACCCCAAAGGACCCAATGGGAATTAATCTCAAGATCTGTGTGGACTTTGCACAATATAATCTACCAATAACCCTTGGGGATAGATATTTTTCCATACATACCAAGCTTGGGTGTCAAAAAATCAAGAAAACTACACAATAATCTACTTAGGGGGCAAGGCTTGTTCCATTCCATCTCCAAAAATGATCATGGAAAGCTATCTAGTTCTCTATATGCATTCTTGTTTAGACAACCTATCATCAAGGTTGCTATGGTTCTTGTAGATATGGTGGAAATGTACATCCCAAAATCTACCATTTAGATCACTATAACATTAGATGTCCCTAGGAAGATGGATATTCCTTTGATCCATTCATATATGATATAATGGGTTTTGAGTCACCATAGATGTTCATGTGTCTAACTCCAACCTCCAAAGTAATTGTCATAAGAATTATCATGGATTTTATTTTAGCTAAATTGTTGGTTTGACTCCTTAAGCCATACTCAATAGTGATCCAATGGAATTTAGTGAAGTAGAGAACTCCTCCTGGTCCACTTTTTCTAGTGTTAAGTTGAGCTACTCCATCAAAGAAGCCACGTGGCTTGGATATGTTGATTGCTAGCTCTCCTATCACCTTGCATTTTGTTTGTTTTGCACTCCCTTCAAAGGCTTTGTACGAGCCTATAATATTGTAGTAAATGCACTTAGGAGTGAATAATTTCTCCTAGAAAAGGGCAACGTTTTTGGCTAGATAGATAGCCCACAAGACAAAGGATATTAGCACCAAGTGATTCTTCCTAGCATCATTTTTCTCTAGCCAATTTTACAATGCTTCCTATATGGAACACCTTTACCATTGACCCTTATCGTATGTGATTTATTGAGCAACAATCCATATTCCATTTGCTAATTTTCATATTAAGAATAAATGATGGACATTTTCATATTATTCTTTATAAAAGATGAAATATCTAGGTCCTTGCCATGACCTTTTTTGTAGATTATCAAAAGTGAGTATTTTATTATGGAATATGAGCTAGAGAATTATTTTGGTCTTCAAAGGTGCCTTGAATGTCCATATGTGGCTCCATTTCCACTCATTTTCACCCTCTCCTTGGTATGCAATTGATACTTTATATCCAATGTTGACCTTGCACAAGCCTCCCATTTTATTTTCTTCCCATACTAACACATCCTCAATATCCTTGAGTATGAGAGAAGTCATGATTATTATTGAAATATACTAAACCCATTACTTTTCCCACCCATTTTCCATGCTCAATATGTATGCATTCTTCCATCATTTAGATCATCATACAATGAAATTCCCACCATATACACCTACAAGGGTGCATATATTTTGTGAATTCTGAAAATGATTGAATAATCCATGTGATAGTATTTGTGCCTATAAGCCATGAAAAATATCTCCTATAAATGGATACAATCTTATCATAGAATTAGAACATATGTATCCTCATGTTAAATTCTTGGCCAAATATCTAATCCACTCTTTTATAGTAAAGGGTTATATATGTTTCCTTCTCAATACCAACTGCCATAGTCCCTTAGTAGACAATTTCCCCACATACTTTTATTTTCCAAATATTTTGTGAAGTAGTTAAGGTATTTGAGTCCCCATCCTCCTAGCCTATTTGGTTTCGATAGTTTATTCCATGTTACTAAAGGAATGACATCCTTTTTCTTCTTTCTATCCCAAAAATATTTGAAACCAGTCTTCCCAATCTTGTTGAGAATGGATTTGGGTAAGGCAACTAAGGTCATCCAATAGTTAGGAATTGCTTCTAATATGATTTTGATAAGAGTTAGTCTATCTCCAATAGGTATCCAGAGTCAACCTCATCTGTTTACACACACACACACACACACACACACACACACACACACACACACACACACACACACACATGAGGTTGACTCTGAATGACATATAGTTTCTAAAGGGTACTGAAGCTCTTTTGAAAGGGCATTGAGACACATGTCTCCGATGGGCGTCGAACAAGTTCATGCAAAGTGTCGATACACAAATTTAAATGGGTGCCAAAGTAAGTTCCATTCCATTGCCAATGCATGAGTTTCTTCAACCTACCAAAACACGAGTCTTTATTGGGCATCGAAACAAAGGATTCTCTAATGCCTCAAAAACATATTTTTTTCAATTTCGTCGTAAATGCAATTCCTTCAACCCACCAAAAACCAAGTTACTTCGACTTGTTGAAAGAAATTTATTTAGACTTGCCAAAAAAAATCCTAGCTGTCCATCTTGTGATTAGGATTAAATCCAAGCCATTTATTTCTCAACTATTCATTGAGTCCTTAGCCCTAGACAACATGGACTCTACCATATGGACCCTGACCACATCATCCACTATACGATCCACATCATCAACTGTACAACCCACATCATCATTTATGCATAGGATTTGCCACCATGGACCATGTCCACATCATCATCCCCCCTAGACAACATGGAATCTACCATATGGACCCTGACAACATCATCCACTGTACGGTCCACATCATCAACTGTACAACCCACATCATCATTCATACATAGGATTTTCCACCATGGACCATGTCCACATCATCATCCACACACTCTTGTTTCCCTTGTGGCACTTATTCATACTTGTTAACTATATGGTCCATGCCATCAATTTGTATGGACATGTGGCCATTTACTTAAATTTGGCTTGTCGCACCCTCAAAATTTTTCCCATCTGTGATGTGTTGCATCCCAAGGAACTTTTCATCCTTGCTACACACACACTTTTTCTCCCTGATCACATTGAAAATATATTTTTATCTTTGTGATATGGAACCTCTTTTCTTCCTTATCGCATCACCACAATTTTTTCCTCTTCATGACATATCCCATTGTAAGAAACTTTATTTCCATGTGAAATAGGGAAAAAATATTCCTTTGTCAGATTGCAAAGAAGAAATTCTAATCCTTGTGATATATCACATCACAAAGATATTTTTATCTCTGTGACACACACCTTTCACCCAAACTTTATAATTCCCCACTCTGAATCAAATATAATTACCCAATTGACCTAAAGAAAATTACCAATTTAGAGATGCATTGATTCCAACAAAGGGAACTTTAATAAAATTACTTACTCTATAGGAGCAACAGTGAGGTACTTACCTATGGTGAAGAAACCAACATACATGTAGTTTGGGAGCGAGATTTGTTAGAGCACAAATTGCCACACCTATGCATTTATGACACGGCCTTACCCTTTTCCCTAGATTTCTTAGCAAAATCCCAATCTTTCCTCATCAAAGTTATCTAAAAAAATGATTTTTGTCGATATCCATGGGTTTCCTTTGTGCAACACATGGACACTCGCACCTTGCAAGCTTACATCTTGCGGATGCCCTAAAAAAATATGAAAAATAAAATATTTCCACAATTTTGGGCGGGTTTTTCAGTTGGGCTCGTTTCCCAACGTTAATGAGCCCATACTAAACATAATTAAACCTCCCCAACCTATTTGGGATGGTATAAAAACACCATTTAGGGAAAATATGAGGACACATTTGATAGTACAAGGTTATGCCTTTGATATTTAGCAAGCTTCCATAATCCCTTCATTCTCTGAATCACATCCCATGACTTGGAAACTCCTTTTCCAGTGTTCCTTCCTATCTTATATAGACATAAGGCATGTTCCTATCCTTATTGGGTTATTTGAGGAAGATCCTCATTGCTGAGTTGATGCTCCAAGGACTCGTGGAGGAACCTGAGAAGTTGGCTCCAAAGCAGTGCCGAAAGTTGAATCATGTTGTAACCAACTTTAACATATTGTTAACAATCGAAGAGTTCTCTTTCCCTCCTATCTTATGTTCATTGCAATGTTATATGTTGTTGTTGTTCATATATGCTTTGATTTATACACATGATATATGCCACTTGAACCTATAACTACCTTGTTGCAACACTGTCTTGGTTTCCTATTGCAGGTTGGTTCTGATAGAGACCATCAATGCTTCGGGAAATAAGAGCGGGGATCGACATTGAATGAAGGGTTTAAGGTGCGAGTCTTCTCGTTTTCCCTTCCTGCCTCGCTCCTAGTAAAAGTAGTTATTTCTTATTTGCATGCTTGTTTGTGAGGGTATATTTTAGTCTTCTTAATTTGGTCTTGCTCTGCTGTGACTTGACCCAAGGTCACGTGGGAAAAATCCTTTAATCATGATTTTGTAGAGATACCTTGATTTGAAAACCACAACAAAGAGTGGGGGATGACTCTCCACCCAACCGTAGACCTTGCTACCTAAATATTTAGTAACAGGTCACCCCGAGCCCTCAAT
>ML789843.1:455771-481463 GCA_009831015.1 Picea engelmannii
CTTGCCTGCACATACTGTGTATCAGCTCGAAGTTTACCAACCCTGGTTTGACAATTTAGTGATTCAGGACACTTAAAAGCTTCAATTTAGCAGCCTGACAATTACGTTACTTATAGGTTTTTATTTAGCTCACCATATCCTCCACAACACCCTCTGTTAGCTCCTATATCTTCCAATGCACCCTTTTTTGGACTAGTATAAATCCACCCTAGTGACTACAATAAGCATATAAAGTCCACATCACAACACTAAGGAAGCACAAGTACTCTCTAACTGTCCTTCCTGACTTTCAAAACCAGGCTTAAAGCCTACCAGTCTATTTGGAGCCCCAAGGCTCGAGACCTCATCTTCCCAAACATGCATATGGATTGGTACTCACGTACATTGGGAATCTTGAAAGGCTAACTCCCTCCACAAAAACTAGGTGCAACCCCAGGCATCAAAGTCCAATTCCACAACACCACTGTAGAGCAACACTCTAGCCATTCTTCGGGACTTCGACATCATAACTCCAATACAAGGCATACAAATTATTGACATAGGTAGTATATTGAATTATCCCCACCCCATGAGATGTTACTTGTAATATTCTCCTTCGTGGTTATCGGGTCCCACAAGATCATCAAATAAAATGACCGTCTTGACCCACTAGTGAATAACCTAACAATCACCACCTCACATCATGCAATCATTGCTTTAGTAATTATATCAACATCTCAAAGAAAACATGCTAACTCTCAGATGTAATCATGACAATACCACATCATTATCACCACATATTCATGCATGCCATCATAAAATATTTCCATGATGTCATCACATCAAGGACACTATCATCAGAAATATAACCTCAATACATCTTTATCAAATACATAGCCCTTCGTCAACATAATTAATAGAATCACATAAAATCATAAGTAAATACCATAGGCTCTTAAGATAACCTCGTGAATATAATTCTCAATACATAATGCATATAAGCAATAAAACATCATGTCTCTATGGTGTAGAGTAGTCGGTGAGGGAGTGTGATGTTAAGGCACTCCGTAAGTGAAGTCAATGGTTTGAAACCTCTGGGGACACCTCAAATCTAACCAGGTTAATGGCTAGTGCGGTCCACGCTGGGTGCGATCCTCAAGTGATTTTGATAGCTTAGATGCACCTGGGTCATGGCATCTTAGCCACTGGCCAATCCAACAAGTTAGGGATATTTAGCTAACAAAATAAAAAGAAATAAAACATCATGGACATTTTTATCATGATTCATCAACACAATCAAGCCCCTATATTACAATATCATGAATACCATCTATCACATCTAATGCAAGAATTATGATTAAATTATCCACGTAGGGCATGGATTTATTTGGTTTAGTTTGTCAGCCCAAGCTAACTCAACAAGGATCATTATTACTACGAGTGCTACGTGATCATCATGATACTAATTGTTTCTTGATTATCATTTCCTCTTCTTTCAACAAGAAGGTTGAAATATTATGGAATCTGTATAGTCACCCTATCAGATGCCAAGATTCCCATTTAATCCATTTCATATTTCCTTGAGCATGTGAGTATTTAATTCATAAGAAATTTCTACCTCATTTCCTACCCCAAAACTCTCAACGACTCACTTACAAATTTCCACATCATCACAATGTTTAGTTATAATCCAATAAGGTATAATTCATGCAATTTACAACTAATAAAAAAGTACAAAACCCAAGAAATTGTCCTCATTCTAGAGTATCTTTTAGAAAGAAAACAAAGTGAGAAAACATAGAGAGTGTTATCGCATAAGTTGTAGGTTGGAAAAATCCCGACCCAACCACCAAATGGCGACAACTTAGAGAACACCTACTGATCCAGGATCTTTTCATCGATGTGACTTATTAAAGACTTGTATTAAATGAGCATAAAATTGAAGTGCACCATACAGAAGGAAGAGCTCAATAATAAAGAGACATAAGCATCAAATCTGAACACAAAAAAATTGATAATGGAGTTCATCCTTGATGGACTACATCTCTGAGTCCTTCTCTCAAATGGGTAGGCCTTTCTATTAACTCAACAAAATAATTTGGAAAAATACACAAGTATACCTTATTATGGAATTAAGCTGTAGAATTTTTGCTAAGATCAGAAAACAAACAACACCATTGAATTTGTGGCATCGAATTACCCAAAAATGGCTATCTCCACGCCTCAATATGACTCTGGCACTCCTAGGCCCATGAGAAATATTGTCTTGGTTTCTGTGCCTACAACCTTCAATTAATTCTCTAAAATCTGCCTCGTAAAATGTGCCCGATTGTACCATCGAGCGCCCCTCCTCCGTGCATTGGAAAACTATGTTTTTAAATTAAAAGTTGGGTAGAATATTCAATGTGGCTGTTTGGCCCAATGATTATCAGAGGCTATATTTAAAAACGTTGGTTGGGGAGGTCCCAGGGTCGAACCCATGGGCCTCCCCCTTTTAGCTAAAAGTTATAACAAACACCATAAATGGCGCTAACCACTGCCAAGTTTAGAGGATTTTTCATTTAGATTTGTTGAATCCGGTTACAATGGGGTCAACCACCATATTTGGTGGAACCTCCGCCAGATTTGGTGGACCAACCTTTTTAATTTTGTAATTTTGGTTACGGGCCATCATTGGGCATTTTCCCGCTGCCACATGGCAACCCATGACTGGGTCACGTGGCGACCATTCATCTGCCCACGTGACCTTCTTGCAAAGTCAACTACCACGTCACCTCCTGCCTGGTCATCTTGCCACGTCACCTGCCAGGTGGCTGTATAGATGCCACATCTTGTATGACCTGCCATGTGGTTGTATGGATTGCCATGTGGCACTTTTCAATTGGTCCACATACCGACTGAAAAATGCCAAAAATGGGTGACACATGGAAGCTTCTAGTGCTGCCACATCATCATGACACATGTCGATATATAAATGTTCCATGTAGCCTGTATGAACATTGATGTCATTCGTACTGATGCTGACGTCAACAGTACAAATGCTGACTCATCCCTACTGACTGGGCTAGGTTGACCACAAGTTTGACCGCAGATATATTTTGATCTGTAACTTCGTTTGACGAACCATTTACACCGTTGGAAATATTGTGATGCGCTCTTTGAGATGATGCTAATTTTTCTAAGTTTTGAGGACTTGAATAGTTTCCTTTTCTCCACCTGCTAAGGCCAATCTGAGCTTCCTGAGGAACTTCTGAGAATTCTGAGTTATCCTTAGGCCTCCCTGGATCCTTTCGGATCAAGCCTTCCCACTGAGAGATTTTGGACCACCAAAATCATTTATCAATCAACAAGTAAGTGAGGGAAGAGTTCCCTCACTTTGTCTTTCTCCATGCACTTTGCCTTGCTTGGATGTGTTCCCTCTMAGCCCACTCAAAGATAATCTACATCACCTATGCGTGAAGTCCTCGTCCTTCTGTCCAGGATGATATGTTCCTTTAACTCGTCCAAGTACTCAGGAGAAAACTCATCAACTAAGGGTAGTGAAACTTCCTCACCTTGATCCATGATCATGGGAGGCTACAAAAGTTTCAATTTTTCCACGTTTACAATTGAGTAAATATGCATATAAGCTGGAAGATCTAGACGAAAAGAATTGGTGCCGCTTTTCTCCAAAATAGTGAAAGGTCCATATCAGATAGGCTTGAGTTTCTTACCTTCACCCTTCAACCGCTCCTTGCTGATGTAAAGCTATACTTGGTATCCAACCTGGAATTGATGATCAACCCTGTGCTTGTCATGTTGAGCCTTATACCGTGCTTGAATTTTCTCCAACTATTCCCTAACTACTTGGTGCACTTACTGGATCCTTTGAATGAACTTGCAGGCCTTGTATTCATTTATTTCTTCATTTGAATCGACATATTTCCCACACATCAAGTCCAAAAAGACCTTAGGAAAGTATCCAAAACATATCTCAAACGACGAACACTGAGTGGAGGAATGTAAGGCTCGATTGTAAGCATGCTGAAGATAGGGTATCTGGTCATCCCACAACTTGGGATGTTTACTATAGTAGACTCAAAGAAAATGTACCACTGTTCGGTTAACAACCTCTGTGTGACTGTCGGTCTGTGGATGAAAAGTTGTACTCCTCTTCAACTTGGTGTCCATCATTCTCCACAAAATTTTCCAAAACTCTCCAAGGAACCGAGTATCTCGATCCGAGATAATGGACATGGGAAACCCAAAGTGGACCCAAACATATTGAAAGAAGAGATTAACAGTCTGCTCAACAATGACCTACTTTATACATGGCATCAAGATACACATCTTTCTAAACCTATCCACTACTACATATAAGTAGTCATGACCCCTTTTTGACATTGGTAAACCCCCTACAATGTCCATGGAAATACTTTCCCATGGATGAGATGGAACATGAAGTGGTGAGTACAACCCCAATTTTCTATTAGTGGTATTACAAGTAGAGCACATCACACACCCTTTTACATACTTGGTTACAATTGCTTTCATCTAAGGCTAGTAACAAAACCTTTGTAGATGAGCCATGGTTTTTCCTACCCCAAAATGCCCAGACACAAGAGAAGTGTGAGCTTCTCGTATTACATGGACTTGTTCAGTTTTAGGAATACATATCTTTCCAAGATGGTAGAGTAAGTTCTCCTGCAAACAATAGTTCTCCACCTGTGCACCATGGGTTAGATTCTCAAATACATCCTTAAAATCTTCATCAACAACATATTTTTCAACATAGCTATCATGAGATAAGAAGCATTCTTCAAAACAATAGAAGCAACAATAGAAGGTCTAGAAATCATATCAATTACTTTGTTACTTGTACCCCTTTTATACTTGATTACCAAATGGAAATGTTGAAGAAAACCCATCCACTTGTAATGTCAAGATTGATGCATCTTGGTTTGTGCTTGGAGATACTGTAAGGGCTGGTGATCTCTATGTATGATTGTTTCCTTCCCTAACAAGTAATGCTTCCATTTTTTCACACTTGAACTAATGCATACAACTCTTTATCATATGTAGGATAGTTAACAACAACTTGGCTAAAATTTTCAAAGTGGTAACAGATAAGCTTACGATACTGCATCAATACTGCACCCATGGCCTAACCGCTAACATATGTTTCAATCTCAAATGGTTGTTGAAGATTTGAAAATGCTAATATTGGTGCTGTACTGATCTTTTCCTTCAAAGTGTAGAAGGCCTTTTGTTGCTTTCCTCCCCACTGAAAAGTATTCTTCACACTGGTCAAGGCATGCAAAGGAGCTGCAATAAATGAGAATTTTGCGATGAATCTCCTCCAGTATTGAACTACACACAAGAAGCTTCATACTTCAGTTACATTTTTGTTCTCAGGCCAATTTACAATTACATCAATTTTGGAAGGATCAATTTTCAGTTGTCCTCCTCATACAATATGATCTAAGTAAACCGATGCAGTCTTTCCAAACTCACATTTGAACAATTTTACATACAACTTTTCCCTTCACAAAGTATCCAATACTTTCTTTACATGCCGTACATGTTCAAGCCAAGTCCCACTAAATATAAGAATATCATCTAAATACACAATTACAAATTCATCTAAGAATGGCCTGAATACATCATTCATTACACGCATGAAGGTCGCTAAGGAATTACAAATCCCAAATGACATAACTAACCACTCAAATAGAACTTGTTTGGTTTTAAAGGCAGTTTCCATGCATCCTATTCTGGAACCCTGATATGATGGTAACTAATGCGCAAATCCAACTTAGTGAAATAAACAACATTCTTTAATTTATCAAGTAAATCATCTATACGAGGAAGAGTGTATTTCTTTTTCATCGTGATTTTGTTTAAGGCTCGATAATTGACGCACATTCGCCATGTGCCATCCTTCTTTGGCACCATCAAAATCAGAGAACTGCAAGGAGATGAACTAGGTCTGATGAACCTTCTGTCCAACAAGTCCTGTAATTTTTTCTTGGTTTCTATCATCTCCACAATTGACATTCTGTACATGCCCACATTAGGAAGGGAAGAATCTTGTTGAAGATGTATTTCATGTTGGATTTCCTTCTTAGGAGGTAATCCATCTGGTTCCTGAAAGACCTCATCATAATTAGAAACAATATCAATTAATTAATTCTTATGGGAAGGATCACATTGTTGGAAGGCGTCAGATATTCAAACATCCTTTTCTCTTACAACCATGAGTACATATCTCTTATTAGTGTTTATGAGTATTTTCATCTGTCCTGCACTAACAAGTGTTGTGTTAACCTTCATGCTGTGGGCTCTAACAATATATTCCACTCCTCCTTTAGTAAGGTGATATTTGTTCTCATGATGAAAGAGGACTTCTTTTCTATCATACATATATGGACTCCCCAACACTATGCCACATATATCAAGTGAAACAACATCCAAATCAACTTCATCAACCAATTTTGAAGCAATAGCAAATCTAAACCTACACTTCTTGGTGACATTAAGTTTTTCTTTGTCGCATACCCAACTAAGAGGATAAGGCTTTGGATGTGGTTTTATTTCAAGACTCATTAAGATAACTTGGGAACCCATATCAAACAAAGTATCAATTTTAGTATGTTTAGATACAACCCTTATGTGAAATAATTCATTCCTCTTTCTTTCGTCATCATGAGATTCATTAGTGAAACTTGAACTAGCATGAAGGGAATCTTTAGCTTGTACTCCAACCACTGTGATATTTTCCTCATCTCCTGAATCAGAACCAAGATCTTGTTGACTGTAGAAATGGTCTTTGTTTTCCCCTTTCCACCGAACTACTTTGGTTTCTTCTCCAGATGTAGTTTCCAAAAGTGCTCATCGTCGTGTCCATCTTTCTTGCAATGAGTGCAAGATGGATTTACTTCTCCCTTCTTTGTAGTGGTGGTCTTTTTGTCCCTCCTTTTAAACTTTCCTTTAAACTGATTATGTGGGAACTTAGAGGGATTCTTTGTGGGATCGTCTTGAACATTCTATCCTCTGTTTTCAAGGTGAGTGACTTACACACAAACTTCGTCAAGACTGGTGGGGTTAAACAACAGTAAAGTATGACAAATATAATTGTGAAGTGCACCAATATACTTCATTAAAGTTTCATAAGAATCTAAATGAATTTTTAGTGCAAGTGATTTATTCCTAAATTCTTCCGTGAAACTTTGTATTGTTTGACCTTTACTTTGTCTTAAAGTTTGCCATTCCATCATTGCTTTATGTAAATAACCCAATGGATAAAATTACTTCCTTATTGCTGATTTAAATTCTGACCACGAGGAAAGAAGATTACCACACTTACTTCTGTCCTGAAGTTTTCTCTCCTACCAAATGAGAGCAGTGCCTTCCAACCGAAGAGAGGCCAATTGCACTTTTACTTCCTCTTCATCAATCTGTTGTACACGACAATATAATTCAACCCGTTGGATCCAATTATCTAGATTTTCAGGATTAGCATCCCCAGTAAACATAGATAAAGAAAAATTTACATCAAGCTTTAATAATGGTTTCTTAAAAGAGGCTTTATGACTAGCATTAGAATGATGAGAATGATGACAGGAAGAAGAGCTAGAACTCGATGGTGAAGATGGAGGCTCAAGGGGGTCTCCTCCAACCTCTTGATTCAATGAATCATTTTCATTTACTTGTGCTTCCTTTTTATTCCCTCTCTTCTTCATCCTCTTCTAGTAGGCTCCATACATTCACTCAACCATTTATGACATACGATAGAAGACCAAATGGAAGTTTTTCTCCTGTTCATCATGCTTGTCCTCTTCATCCATTTTCTTCCTTCAAGATGCACGACCAATCTCTGGGTTGAAAGTCTTAAGTGTTCCTTCACCCTGTTTATGCTTGGCCCTAGTAAGCATTCACACTCAACAATTCAATTCAAATATGACTTCTCTGATACCAACATGATCCGAGATATTTTCATCGATGTGACTTATTAAATAATTGTATTAAATGAGCATAAAATTGAAGTGCAACATAAAGAAGGAAAATCTCAATAATAAAGAGACAAAATCATCAAATATGAACACAAAAAACTTGATAACAGATTTTGTCCCTGATGGACTATGTCTCCGGGTCCTGCTCTCAAATGGGTAGGCCTTTCTATTAAGTCAACAAAAGAATTTGGAAAAATACATAAGTATACTTGATTTTGGAATTAAGCTACATAATTTTTGCTCAGATAAGAAAACAAACAACACCATTGAATTCGTGGCGTCGAATTACCCAAAAATGACTGTCTCCACGCCTCAATTTGACTCTGGCACTCCCATGCCCATGAGAAATCTCGTCTCGATTTTCGTGCCTACAACTTGCAATTAATTCTCTAAAATATTCCTTGTAAAATGTTCCCGGCCGTACCGTCGAGCGCCCCTCCTCCGTGCATTGGTAAACTATGTTTTTAAATTAAAATTTGGGCGGAATGTTCAACGTGGCCGTTTGTCCCAATGGTTATCAGAGGCTATATTTAAAAACGTTGGTTGGGGATGTCCCGAGGTTGAACCAGTGGGCCTCCCCCTTTTGGATAAAAGTTTTAACAAATTCCATAAATGGCACTAACCACTGCCAAGTTTAGAGGATCCACCATTTAGATTTGTTGAATCCGGTTACAATGGGGTTGACCACCATATTTGGTGGAACCTCCACAGGATTTGGTGGACCGACCTTTTTAATTTTGCAATTTCGGTTACATGCCCTCATTGGGCATTTTCCCGCTACCACGTGGAAGCCCATTACTGGGCCACGTGGTGACCATTCATTGGCCCACGTCACTTTCTTGCACAGTCAACTGCCACATCATCTCCTGCCTGGTCAGCTTGCCACGTCACCTTACAGGTGGTTGTACGGATGGCAGGTGTCTTCCATGACCTATACGACATGCCACATGGTTGTACGGAATGCCAGGTGGCACTTTTCCATTGGTCCACATACTGATCGAAAAATTCCAAAAATGGGTGATGCATGACAACTTCTAGTGCTACCATGTCATCATGCTAACGTCACCATGACACGTGTTGATCTCTGACTGTGCCACGTACCCTGTACGAACACTGATGTCATCCGTACTGATGCTGACTCATCCCTGTTGACTGGGCTAGGTTGACCAAAACTTTGACCGTTGTTGGAAAAATTGCAATGCACTCTTCACGATGATGCCAATTTTGCTGAGTTTTGAGGACTTTGAATTTTTTCCTTTTGCCCACCTGTTGAGGCCATTCTAAACTTCTTGAGGAAATTTTGAGAATTTTGAGTTATCCTTAGGCCTCCCTGGATCCTTTTGGATCACCTACCCACTGTCCCCTGAGGTAGGTATTCCAGTCACTTTAGAGATGAAAGAATCACCTCAAGGGGAGGAATCCCAGTGACCCTAGGGGGGAAATGAGACAGAAAGTGGAATGATGGAAGTGTAGCATCTATAGGTCAATATACTAAGCAAGAAAATGATTGAGAAAGAGTCTTGGTGGTATCCAAGAGTTTCCAAGAGATAAGAGTAACTGTAAAGAGTGATGTACCTTCCCAAGACACAAGAACAAGCTGAGTATATGCATATAATGTTAGGTGGACAAGAATGTTAATCTTGTTGTCCCTAATTGCAGCAATAAACAATGATGTATATCAGCAACAAAATAATAATGAGAGTTGTAAAATAAAGTTGCTTAAAGCTTAATGAAAAGTACAAGAGACAAGTTAGCAAATTGACTAGTTTAGCTCAAGAAGACAACATAAAACTTTAGCAACAATGTAAGGTTGTTGTAAACATGTTCTTCAGAAATAAATATCAGCCTTATGGCTATAAAAAATAAGTTATTACAACAAAGATTTCAATCGTTGAAACTTGCCAACAATCCACCCAAAAAGTACACTAGTCTTAGTGGATTAATGTGGCAAACTTTTAGCAAGTTTCCACGGTTAAGTAGTAAGTTATAAAAGAAAATGTACTAGGGCTTCTGCAGCCCTAATGGCTGTAGATGAAAATTTATAACAACAAGAAGAAATACTTAGCACCTTGAGACGTTCTAGTGGAAATGACAAACCTAGAACATCAAGAAGATATCGCAATTTGAACAAGTTGATTATCTCATGTTTTCACGTATCCCAATGCAACAATTTTGGTTCTCCAATGCAAATTGAAAATGATTAGTGCTTTAACTATTGGTTTATGGAGTCAAAGAATGAGTTAAATATACTAATTCCTTAGGGATGTAAGCCCTTTTACTCCCCAAGCCAAGTAAAGCTAACCAGGAAGTGCTAGGAGGGTGTAAGCCCTTTTACTTCTCCTAGCACTAACTTAAGCAACAAATTATTTCCAAGACAAATATTGATGGGCTTAGTGGGGTTGTATGCCCTTATACTCCCCAATAAATCCAACTATTTAACCTTGCATCCAAGAGAAAGAGACCACAACAAGATAAAACCCTTCATCTAGAGCAAAAATAGACAAGAGAAACTTCTACTTTACCAAGAGTTATCCACCCATATGCAAGAGAAATACTCCACAAGAGGTAGCGCACCACTTCTTTCCACCAATAACAAAGAAAACCATAACAAGTGCAAAGGATAGAGAAAATGCACAAGAATAACAAAAATTCAACCAAGTACTTCTCACAATGGGAGAGCTGTATCATGAAATGAGATTCAAATGATCTCTATTTATACAAAATGTATTAAACATTGTTTGTCCACATAAGTTAGGGTAAACACAAAATAAGGGGGAAATAACCCTTCTTTTTCCCCTTTACACAAATAATATTATTTAATTTTTACTTTTGCACATGAAAGAAAACCCTAAAACTTGACGTCACCCTCTAAGGGTGACATTTTGAACCTTTGAAAAAATTGTTGGGGTGCAAGGTTGAGGCCGTTGGGGATCATGAAGCGTCCCACTAAAGCGCTATAGCCTCCTCAAGTCTCCTCCCACAAAATCATGCCAATTCTCAAGTATCAATTCCATCATTACCAAACCCTAGCTCCTCTATGACGTCAAGCCTCAAGAAAGTGACGTTTTGCTTCCAAGCAAAACGTTTGAGTGGTAGGGGATAGGTTAGATCCTCCATGATGCCATGTAAGCCTCCAAAGGCATGTCTACATGATCTGATACGTGTTCCCTTGACATCCAACCTATGGGCTTGAAGCCCCATGGAAGCCCAAGCTAGGTTTGTTCCTCCAAAATTGTCCACCAACTGGGTCTTGCAAAAACAAATGGATACGCCCTCCAAGAATCTAAAGTCAAATCATCATGATAAGTAAATCAAATCAATAAGAGAGCCACCTAAGCATGTTCATCCAAAATACTTGATCAAATAAACCAATGCTCAAAGACCCTATGCAATTTTCCAAGTTTAGGTATGGGAGGGTTGACAAAACGACCTATTGGGTGAATCGTTCCTCAATTTTAAGGGTGTTTCCTGAGGGGACCTCCTTCTAAATCATGTGGGTGATGTGTCATGGATGAAGTGAATTTTTTTTGGGCATGGGGTTCGTGACATACAAGGGGTTGTAGTGTCTAATTTATGGGTGCCTTTGTAAAGGGTGTGTTGCACTTTCGTTTTCAATGCAACCTTTTTCCAAGCCCATTTATTGCCTTCAATTGTTTTTAGGATGTTTCTAGGTTGAAGCCAAGGTGGGGATTCTACCTAAGCAATAAAAATGGTGCCCACCTTGAATCTACCCTGGTAAAATCATGCTTCCCCAAGTTAGAAACATGTAAGGGGCTTCTACCTAAGCATGAAAAACAATGCCCACACATGTCACTCCTTGGTTGGAATTCGCTATTATATTTTTTTTACGGGTCCCATCAATTTTTTATGACAGATGTTTCATTGTCCTCGGGATCCTTGGGTGAGAATATAGAAAGTTAATGGTTTGTATTTTATATTTTTCCCACTACAAGCCTCTGGGACTTCAACCCCTTCTTCCCATGAAAGGAGGGACAACCCATTCTTCGGTCAGTACACCCGAAAATCCCAAAAGGTAAGGAGATGAGGAGATGAATTTGGAAAGTGACAAGTATGGTCAGGTATGGCACGATGACTCATCAAGAGGACCTCCCAGTAGAAACTCTATCCCTAAGGGTAACCCACTTACTAGGGCACAATGTCAACCACCAAGGTAAAACAATGCAAAGAGCATAATTTCCAAGAAAACATCACATAATCAAAAGGAGTAATAGTTGTAACAAACTCAAATGCCTCAAATATTGAAATGACACTCACCATAATACTAGACTTGTACCTCATGGAGCAAGACCCAATGTCTTCCGAAGGCCATCTGATGTGGTGGATACCAGCATGATCAACCTGGAGCATGGTGGTGAGGTGGATCTCCATCTGTGCAAGTGGACACTACTGGTGAAGATGTCTCTCGGTACTCCATGTCTGCAACCTGAGGGCCTCGAGACATCATCTCCTTAGTTATCCCACAAAATGAGAATAGCATCTAGCTTCTACTTGGGGACATGTGCTCTCCGTAGAGTGCATGAGAACCGCAACATATATTGGTAGACCCATGCCTACAATAAAAAAAAAACTGTAAAATCTAGGGTGGTTCTATCACCCTTCGTCCATATATATCAAACCAAAAATGAAACTAAAAAAAGAAGAAAATTTGTAGCATTTAATTTTTTTTTTCTAAACTAAAGTGAAATCAAAATGCAAGTAGATAAAAATGAAATATGAAATGCATCTAAACTAACATGAGCAATCAAGATGAAAAATGTAGGGAAAGAAAGATGACCTACCTACCTACCTGGGGCCTTGGGGCCCTGGAGATCAAGCGACATGTGATGTCAGGTGAAGTCATATGACTAGTGTAACCAATTGATCATCTCATTAAATAATCTCCCCCTGTGCTTAATTATGTAAAACAATAAAGACAAGTCAAGCACATAATGATCATGAGCATAAATAGATATATAATCAATCATGAAATGAATCTCATGGAGATGGGTGGGAGGGAGGAAATCCTACTAGAAATAATATCCGCATTCTTGATCATCCAAGGAATCCTACCTGAAGTGATAGCCACAAGATTGATCAACCCATGTTTGAAGAGGACTATCGTATATAGACGATGATACATCTTCATTCACACACAAATATCCACTTCTTATTGAAGATTGAGAGGATATGAGAGATCAGAAAAAGACTGCATGGCTTCCCGAGAAGAAGATAAGAGGTAAGGGATAACTTCATGTCCAGAAGGAGAAAAGCATTGCCTCTTCACCTGGGTGACCTTGTAAAAATCCTCAAGATGAACATACTTTCTGTTTGTAGAGTGAACCTTTAATTTCTATGGAATGACCACGTCTTGATGTTTATCTAAAATTGAGGATGAATGTGGCTAGGAGTCCTCACAGAACAAGTTCACATCCTCAAAATAATGTGCATCACAACTCCTAAGGAATGACTGAACATCATCCAGAAAATGCTGCAACAGGTCATCCTTGAATGGATGGAACAAATCTGTGACCATGTTATCATCATGCCACCAAACATCTAAATCATATACGCATGAAGACCAGTCCTCTCATGATGATAACTCAACCCATTTTACTTGAGGGCTAGATTTGATGTCGTAAATGGGATCTCTATCAATAATGAAGCAACCCACATCCCATCTACATCTACCAACTTGTATGAAATCATCAATGTGACCATCAACTATATTCGAGGGTTGTTCCGCGAATTCATATGCATCATAGGAGCTGATTATATCTTCGCAAGACTGGAGAAATTCATTTTCTTCAAAAGGGAAAGTAGATAACAATGTCTCGTTCATGCCTTTTGCAAGAGAAACTTCATTGAGATCCTTTTGGTAGTTTTCTTCATTTCCACAGTCATGGAACAAAGAATCATCTAGGTTTTCAAAAGGATTATAACTCATCATGTTCTATTCTTGATGTGCAGGAGAAGAAGAGGCCTAGATGTATTCATCAAGTGGAAGGACATATATAAGCATTTCATCTTCATCAAATGTCTCATCCGGATCTACAACATGATAAAATTCATCAAGATATTATTGGTAACTTTCTTCAAGCATTTCTTCTTCTATTGTCTCATCATCCACTGGAAAACCTTTTATGCAAAGAGCGTGTTTGAGCTCTTGGAAAGCATTTTGCAAATTCTAGGTAGCTAGCCGATAATGCTTGAGAAATTCTTCAATGACCTTGGTAGAATATGGGATGCTCTTCAGATTACATGAGTGTGAAATCCAATCTCTTTGACTTGATTCCAGTGAAGATACAAAAAATTTCATCAACACATCCTCATGTAGCACATTTAGGCTTCAAGCATACTTCATATAATTGATGACATGGGTGACTGCTAGAGCTGGATCACCATTAAATTTAGGGAAACTTTCCCTCCACTATGTAGGGAAATGATTTGGATACCCGTGGATATTCTGAACATCAATGGAAGGGTACACCTTATGGAATTCCCATGGTAAGTCCCGTGAGTCCATGGTTCCATTACTTAGGGTAATACCTCAATGGAGTCACCAGACGGGAACAAGGCTCATCAAAGGATGAAAGGGGAAAACATGAAAAGTGGGTTCTTGGAAGGTGGAGTTGCTAGATGAACCTAAAAATTTCATCAAAGAAAAAGGGGAAAATGAACTTCCCTTAGGTGGAGTCTCTAGGAAAACTAGGGAAAGGATTTGGGATAGCTTTCCAAAGTGTCGTTAGGGTTCAGAAAAGGATTCAAAATCCTCTCTGTAAATGATGCCAAAATGTTATCACACAAGTTGTAGGTTGGGAAAATCCTGACCCAACCACCAAATGGTGACAACTTAGAGAACACCTACCCACTGTCACCTTAGGCAGGTATTCCCGTCACTTTAGAGATGAAAGAATCACCTCAAGGGGGGAATCCCGGTGACCCTAGGGGGGAAATAAGATAGAAAGTGGAGTGATGGAAGTGTATCCCTATAGGTAAATATACTAAGCACAAAAATGCTTGATAAAGAGTCTTGGTGGTATCCAAGAGTTTCGAAGAGATAATAGTACCTGTAAAGAGTGATGTACCTGCCCGAGACACAAGAACAAGATGAGCATATGCATATAATGTTAGGTAGA
This sequence comes from Picea engelmannii, assembly GCA_009831015.1. Taxonomy (NCBI): domain Eukaryota; kingdom Viridiplantae; phylum Streptophyta; class Pinopsida; order Pinales; family Pinaceae; genus Picea; species Picea engelmannii. The sequence goes on from ML789843.1 coordinate 470,878, forward strand.
CAAGCAATTTAATCTTGTTGTCCCTAATTGAAGCAATAAAAAATAATGTAAATAAGCAACGAAATAATAACGAGTGCTGCAAAATAAAGTTGCTTAAAGCTTAGTGAAAAGTACAAGAGACAAGCAAACATATTGACTAGTTTAGCTCAAGACAACAACATAAAAATTTAGCAACAATGTAAGGCTATTGTAAACATGTTTTGCAGAAATAAATATCAGCCTTATGGCTGTTACAAACAAGTTATTACAGCAGAGAATTCAACCATCAAAACTTGCCAACAATCCACCCAAAAAGTACGCTAGTCTTAGTAGATTAATGTGACAAACTTTTAGCAACTTTCCACGGTTGAGTAGTAAGTTATAAATGAAAATGTATTAGGGTTTATGCAGCCTTAATGGCTTTAGATGAAAATTTATAACAACAACAATAAATACTTACCACATTGAGATGTCCTAGTGGCAATGACAAGCCTAGAACATCAAGAAGAGATTGCAATTTGAACAAGTTGATTATCTTGCATTTTCACGTATCCCAATGCAACAATTTTATTTCTCCAATGCAAATTGAAAATGATTAGTGATTTAACTATTGGGTTATGGAGTCAAAGAACGAGTTAAATATACTACTTCCTTGGGGGTGTAAACCCTTTTACTCCCCAAGGCAAGTAAAGCTAACTATAAAGTGCTAGGAGGGTGTAAGCCCTTTTACTTCTCCTAGCACTACCTTAAGCAAAAAATAATTTACAAGACAAATATTGATGGGCTTAGTGGGGTTGTGTGCCCTTATACTCCCTAAGGAATCCAACTAGTTAACCTTGCAACCAAGAGAAAGATACCATAACAAGATAAAACTCTTCTACTTTAAGAGAAATAATTGATAAGATAAACTTCTACTTTACCAATATTTATCCACCAATATGCAAAAGAAATAATCCACAAGAGGTAGCACACCACTTGTTTCCACCAATATCAAAGAAAACCATAACAAGTGCAAAGGAGAGAGAAAATTCCCAAGAATAACAAAAATTTCAGCCAAGTATTTCTCACAATGGGAGAGCTATATCATGAAATGAGATTCAAATGATCTCTATTTATACAAAATGTCTTAAACATTGTTTGTCCACATAAGTTAGGGTAAACACAAAATAAGGGGGCAACAACCCTTATTTTGCCTCTATACACAAATATTATCATTTAAATTTTACTTTTGCACATGAAAGAAAACCCTAAAACATGATGTCACCTTCTAAGGGTGACATTTTGACCCTTTGATAAAGTCGTTGGGGTGGAAGGTTGAGGTCGTTGGGGTTCATGAAGCCTCCCTCTCAAGCGCTATAGACTCCTCAAGTCTCCTTCCACCAAATCATGCCAAGTGTCAAGTAGCAACTCCATCACCACCAAACCCTATCCCCTCTCTGACGTCAAGCCTCAAGAAAGTGACATTTTTCCTCCTTCAAGCAAAATGTTTGAGTGGTAGGGGCTAGGTTAGGTCCTTCATGATGCCATGTAAGCCTCCAAAGACATGTCTCCATGATCTGGCATGTGGTCCCTTCACATCCAACCTATGGGATTGAAGCCCTATGGATGCCCAAGCTAGGCTTGTTCCTCCAAAACTGTTCACTAGCTGGGTTGTGAAAAAACAAATGGACATACCCTCTAAGGAAATCATGTAAAAGAATCATGATAAGTAAATAAAATCAATAAGAGAGCCACCTAAACATGTACATCCAAACTAATTCATCAAATAAACCAATGCTCAAAGACCCTATGCAATTTTCAAAGTTTAGGTATGGGAGGGTTGACAAAACGACCTATTGGGTGAATCATTCCTCAAGTTTAGGGGTGTTTCCCGAGGGGACCTCCTTCTAAATCATGTGGGTGATGTGTCATGGATGAAGTGAAATTTTTTTGGGCACGGGGTTCGTGACATACAAGGGGTTGTAGTGTCTCATATATGGGTGCCTTTGTAGAGGGTGCGTTGCACCTTCTTTTTCAATGCAACCTTTTTTCAATCCCATTTATTGCCTTTAATTATTTTTAGGATGTTTCTAGGTTGAAGCCAGGGTGGGGCTTCTACCTAAGCAATAAAAAATGTGCCCACCTTGACTCTACCCTGGTAACATCATGCTTCTGCAAGTTGGAAACATGTGTGGGGCTTCTACCTAAGCATTAAAAACAATGCCCACACATGCCCCTTCTTGGTGCCATTTGCTATTATATTTTTTTTTATGGGTCCCATCAAATTTTTATGAGAGAAATTTCATTTTCCTCAGGATCCATGGGCAAGCATCTAGAAGGTTAATGGTTTGGATTTTATCTTTTTCTATCTACAAGCCTCTGGGCCTTCAACCCCTTCTTCCCATGAAATGAGGGACAACCCATTCTTGGGTTAGTACACTCGAAAATCCCAAAAGGTAAGGAGATGAGGGGATGAAGTGTGGAAAGTGACAAGTATGGTCGGGTATGGAACGATGAATCGTCAAGAGGACCTCCCAGTAGCAACCCTATCCCTAAGAGTGACTCACTTACAAGGGTGAAATGTCAACCACCAAGGTAAAACATGGAAAATAACATAATATCCAAGAAAACGTCACATAATCAAAAGGAGTAATAGTTGTAACAAACTCAAATACCTTAAATATTGAAATGACACTCACCATAATACCTGACTTGTACCTCATGGAGCAAGACCCAATTTATTCCGGAGGCCAACTAATGTGGTGGATACCATCATGATCAACTTAGAGCGTGGTGGTGAGGTGGGTCTCCATTTGTGCAAGTGGACACCGCTGGTCAAGTTGTCTCTCGGTACTCCATGTTTTCAACCTGAGGTCATAGAGACATCATCTCCTTAGTTATCTCAAAAAATCGGGATAACATAGAGTAGAAGTTACAAAACACAACTATACTTATCTTCCATGATTGTCTGCTCCTATGCACTGACTTTGTAGGAGTGGTTTCCTCTCAATTGTAGGTACCTGCTACATACACTACTCCCCAAGATCATAAGGACAAAGACTGTCACCTCAAATATTGTAGAAGATAACAAACATTCTAGATGGCAGGGAACCAAAGTCATAAATGAAGAAAGACTTACTCACATTCCTCAACTATAGTCAATCCATAACTATATGAGTTAGCCAACTTTTGTATTGGAAAAATGAAACAATCACAATATTATCAAATACGTTTTTTTTTCCATTTATGTTCTTCCATGAAAAATATTACATATTGGGGAGCTACATAATATCCTTAAGAAAATACCATAAATCACTCTCTTCCAAATGTGTGAGTGCACGATATATTGATGAATTCCATATGTAATGCCCTAGACAAAATGAAGATAGTGTAACATTTCAATGGATATGAAAATCTAAGGTATAGTTGGCTTCAAGCATTTAAGCATGCTCAACTAAGACAACACTAAAATATTTGAATCATATCTGCATTTAACATTCTCAACTCTTAGCATCTAAGTATAGTTATCATAACATGAACTTGGGAGATAACCCGCCTGCATATACAATCATGGTAGGGAATGGATCAAGATTATTACAAGAATGAAAGCAAACAAAATTCCTAAGAATAAACAACAACTCATCTACATGTATAAATAKATATAATATATCAATAAATCTTGAACACACAAAAACATACTCCAATTTGAAAGATCAATTGTMTCTTGTTATAAAGCCACTCAATTCTATAAATTATCTAGAAATACCTTCAACTACTAGAACTTCCAGACCATCCRGTTTCCACTTTCTTYYTTTGCAAATTACATCATTACAACATTATGCAAGAAGGTACTTGTGCTAATCCCAATCACAAATATCATACTTAGAGATTGATCTAGGGTTTGTTAGCCTAAGTGGCACTATAAAAAACATTCAAACAAAAATACTTGTAACATATACTGTCTACGGACTTCTTGCTCATTCTGAATATGCATCATAATAGCAGACAATCCTAAATCTTATAACAAAATCATTTATTCAAGCTCTTTTCTTCCCCTCTTTAAATTGCGATGTCCTCATAGAAATACAATATATTAATCATTAATTACTACAACTCAACAATCACTTGAGTCCATCTTATATATTCCCAACCATCATTGGGTTTATATCAATAAAATTAGTTATGAAATATCATTTCAACTTCTATCTTTCTACAATTCTCATAAACATGAAAATCATAGTTATGATACAATATGGAGCTACAGTTGTTTCAATGAATCTTCTACAGAGAAAAGGTTATGATGTGTGGGTGATAGTATTTCCATATCCCATCAATATGTATAATTCTTTCAAGCTTTGGACACATTTACTAGTAACTCAGGGTAATCAAAATTGTCAATGATTAGGGCATTAAATTGCTACAAAAATGGTCATTTCCACAATGCACATATTTTCAAATAAATAGGGAGAATAAACTATACACACATATATCACTAGTAATAGGAATTCATAATCAATCCACCACCAGATGAGTCAAATGATCACACCCATGTTGATCCTAAAATGATCAACAAAGTTTTAATTGTAAAGGATTACAATCTCTACAAGAGTTGTATTATCCTAATCCAAAAAAAAATCTATTCTTGAAAGGTATTGATGATGCTGGCAGAAACCCTAGGTTGACCCGTAAATATATGAAAATGGTGTTCACCCTTTTCTTATGATGCGTTGGTCTATGCTCCAAGCCTCAAATGTAAAACACAATATATCCAACCTGCATAGACAACATGTTAAATAACTAGTTATATCTAGCCAAAATGTTGTTGTCCAAACTCACACTAAGGGAAATCCATCTCACATAAACTAGAAGTTAAATAGGTAGTTATATCTAGCCAAAAGGTTGCTACCCAAAGTCTAGCCTTGTGAGGGGGAGCTTCGGGAAACTAAACAAGCAAGCAACAGACTCCTAACTTAGTTTCCTATGTTAACTTCTCTATAGAAATGGCTCAAAACAAACTAGAGAAAATATAGCACTCGATAAATGCTTGGAAGTTGATAACTTGCACTTAATGTAGAATGTACTTGCTTATAGATGTAAACAGTGAAATACATATTCATGACACATTCAAGCATAAGATCTTCTATGCTAGCGAAAAGACTTCATCCAATTGAAATTGCCCACTTTGGAGGAAACAAATATGCTTAATTATGTGTGAATGGATAGATCAAGTATCAATTGTGAACAAGCTTAAGGTGAGATTAAACTTAAACTAACGAGCTTATGCAAAATTACGCTTGGAAAGTAATAAAGGAGTCTCACTAAATAAACCATGCACAAAATGCAACTCTGTTTCAAGAACACGTAGAAAAAAGTTACACCAAGATACCAACACGTAGAAAAGAGTTACACCATGTATTCTAACCACTCCACAATTGTTTCTAATATTGAAACTCCTTTGTTACTGTAGAGTTTAACCATAGAGAAGAGATTTGAAATAATGATCATATTTTGAGCTATATCACCACAACTTTATTGTTACTATACAATCTTGTTTGACAGTGGATGATGAGATATTAAAATGACTCATCCCTACTTCATAGAAATGCTAAACATATGACAGTTTATGATGGTAACATCTAATCAAATATGTCAATAGTAAGTCACAGTGGCCAAACCACTTGATTGTTTGAGATATGGAGTGGGTTAGGGAGCAATTTTTCCTCTTGAGTTACTTTTTCGGCAGGTCCTTCGACAACTCACTTTTAAATTTCCGGCCAATCCAGAACTCTGATTGATTTTCTGAGCATCTGGGTTGGTTTAAAATGGGGCAAAACCCCTAGGGTAAAATTCTGAAATGCATGGAACTTTGATCCATGCGAAACTCAAACTACTCCTGAAAATCTGGCCGGATTAAGACCCATTTTTTTGCCTGAAAAAAGGGTTTGCTTGCTCCCTAGTTAGCCTACTCCTTTGAGACATTATCACCTATTTTTGAATTGGTAATTAGGTGAATCATCACCATCCAAAGAAGCATACTTATATTCTTTAAACATCGAATCAAATGGAAATGCATTTATGAGTAGATTATGAAACCTCAAAAAGAAGTAAACTACTGATTGACCAGAAGAGCAATGGAGATATTTAATAGGCAACAGATAAAATAATCATGGAACTGTAAATTGAGGAATATGAAAATTATAATTTGAGATACACATATGCCATTCACATTGAAGAGACAAAGTGATTAAAACCACTTGATATTTTATACCTTCTATTGTTTACATTTTTCCACTGAAAATTGCACATTATATTAATCTATATAATCTGTTCACATATTCGAAATCATTACAACCAATTACTCTCCTTGAGTTCAAAGTCTATACATTTCTATGTTCTACATGACACACCTAATTTCCCTTCCAAAACCTGGCATCATAAACTTTCCAGACAGTTAGAAAAAACTTTTACAAAATAAGTTTTTGTCTTTCGTACAAGCAAAATATACAAAACACCCTTCAATTCAAGTCAACACAAAGAGAATACCCACTAGATAGACTACTAGTACAACTTTAAAAAGAGATTTGGTCCCTCTTGACCATCTTCCCACTAATTATATGCTATGGTTTACATTATACTTGGTGGTTATTTGCAACAATATATATTCACCCTCTCAATGCCTAAATCAATGTGGGCCCAACTTGGAGCTTCAACATTTATCAGAAATTGTATGTAGGTTGAGGGAAGTACTGAATGATTTGGTGAAAATTCTGAATGGAGAAGGCAACTTCTACTTGAGATGATGAAATTGATCTCCACTACTACCAAACGCCATGGGACTCAATTGAGAAATGTTATATCTCTATCACTCACACACATGTTTTGCATATTAATTAATAATTCTTTGATTTCCATTGATTTCCAGTCCATGTCGCCTACCAACAAGAACTATTTTAGTCCTTACACAATTAGGGTATACAAATTCTTGTTTTGGTGCTTCACTCATAACCATTCTTCGCTAGCCAGTGATAGCTCCCAGTGTGATTCAAGAAAGAAATTCTACGTAGTCGCAAGGGTAGAATGGTGCTTCACCCATAACCATTCTTTTTTTTTAATGACTGGTGGAATCAACAACTAGGCCAATCTAGTACTAGCGTGACATGGGGTCGATTCAGAGTTCTACCACCATAACCTCCAGGTGCCATAAGTATGCCCCTTCAACAGACAAGGATAAATTGGGGGATTTGAACTCGAACCTCATCGAACATAACACTTCATATCTCGACACTTGCTAATTGAGCTTCCCCCTGGGCTCAACCATATTCATTCTTCACCTACCAATGATAACATAATTCTCTCCCATATTCCTGGAATTTAGGATAACTGGGAGGACTGAAAAAGGCAGGTTGATCCATGTTTTTTTTTTACTCGTAACATTATTTTTATTTTTATGCAATTTTGAAAAGAACTGACAAGCTTTCCATTCACTCTAATTTGTTTGCTTTTTTGTATACTATTGGTCACTAAATGAAATTATTGTTCCTGCTATTTACTTGCTATTTATTGGTAAGCACCATTAGACTGGTTTGTAAAATTATATATTATTTGTACTCTCCTTCAATATTTTGATACTATTTGGCTTGAAAAAGAAATTTGAATTTCTTTCTTTTCCATAAATGTTCTTAGTGAAACTAGGAATAGATTAAATGGTTAATCAGGAAATGCTTACATACAGAGGTGACAATGTAAAAATGCTCTAGCTAATTCAGTCTAAACAAAAAACTGCAAGGAAGGTTGCAACAAAGAAAATAAAGAAAAAAAAAGGGTTGACAAAAAGTTTGTGCACCAAATTTTTTTTTGGATCGGCTGCATTGTGATTTTGTCTAGGGTGGATTCAACTATTTTCTCTTCAGAACTTGATCACATGTTCAATGATCTCTCTATACTATCTTCCATGTGAAAGTGCCTACAAATCTATATTATTGCATTAAAGATGAAATGAAGACTAAGGTAGAGGGTTTGTAGATGTATTCAGGTCATGATCAACTTATAAGCCAAAACCTTGCATTCGACATACTTCCCATAATTTACCATTGATCCAAGCTAACGATTTGGGTTTTTGTTACATGCACATCTGACTGCGATTTTGTTTTTCATTTTTTTTTTTTAAACTGAAGAAGAGCCTTAAAATTAAAATCAAAATCAAAATTAAAATTAAAATTGAAGATTTATTGCAAATCAATTTAACTGAATCAACCGATCATGAAATCTTTATTCGAATGAAGGATTTTGAAGCCAAGGCACCGAGGAAAATAACAAAGGGATATATTGAGAAAAATAGGTTGATCAATTGAACTGTAGGCATTGATCACAGATTGACAAAGGAATATTGAGAACATGACAAATCGATCTCAGATCTACACAATATAGATTCCATGGATGGACAAAAATTCTATGATGTATATCTACAAAAGCATATAGATAGATACTGCTAGATTTCAAATCTTGGCCAGATCAGATTACCAAATATTGTTGGAAGAAGCTTGTAACAACAATTTTACATTAGTAATTCATAATATTTACGTCAAATCTCATACTAGTTCTTATTTTCATACACATTTCATGAAGCATGTGCCAAACAATGAAGATCCAAAGATCCAAAACACTAGATCCATATTGGTTGATAGAAATTAGATAAAAAAATTGGATTAAAATAAACTTAGATTTGGATTTGGATGTTGATACCAACAAATCTCATAATTTTTTTTAACCTAATTGGGAAGACCCACAGGTTTTAAGGGTTGAAGCCTGACTATAATACCATATGTTGTGCCCTACTTTGAATCAAATTTAAATACTCTATTGATTAATTTTTTTTTATCAATTTAGAGATACATTGATTCTGACATAGGGAACTTTCATAAAATTACTTACCTTATGAGAAATGGTGAGGTACTTACCTCTAGTGAATAAACCAACATACCTGTAATACGGGAATGAGATATTGTAGCGATACCTTGATCTGACAACTGCAACATAGAGTGGGGGATAACCCTCCACCCAACCATAGACCTTGCTACCTAAATCTTCAGTAGCAGGTCACCCCCGAGCCCTCAATCGACTACTATACCATCAACTCTTTAGCCTTGTACTCTCTATAGCTTAGCCAAAAGAGATATGTCTTTTCTCCTTCTTTCCCCTCCTTATATAGAATCCAATAACTTAATCCCTTGGATCCACTTGAATTCTTTATTATATATTTTTAGGGTTTTTCTACAGATTGTGGTTACTTTATTTTACCATTTTATTTAATTACCTAAATATCCATAATAAGTACTTATTATGACCCCCTTTAGGATAATTATTATATAATTATTTATTATTTATTCATATAAGTACTTATTATGAATGTTTTAGGAGAACTATTATATTCATGTTATTATTATTATTTATTTATATATTAAATAATAATATGGGGCATGACAAACTTCTTAAGTTTTCCTTCTCCTTTCGTTCATATTTCATTTATCTTTCCTTTGTCTTCTTTGTTTATTTTCTTCTTCCTTCCCTCTTAATCACATTGCTAAAAAATTTCTTCCTTGTAGTGTATCACACTGCAAATTTTTATAGCGCGATACGTTGCATCGCACAAAATTTATCTTCTCGTGATAAAGGGAACTCTTCTTCCTTTGCCGCATAGTGATAAATTTTCCTTTCTTGCAATGCATCACACCAAATATTTTTTGTGGTGGAATACACGACATCAAAACAAATTTAAGTTTTCACAATACATGGATTTTTTCCAAAATTCCTAAGTTCAAACTCCTTCGTCCAGTGTCTTTGTCATATTGCACGAAGATTTTCATCATGCAATATGCACTATATCACACAAAGATTATTTTGGTGTGATACACACTATATCACATGAAGATTATTTTCATGTGATATGCAAAATTTTACTAAGTTCGCCTTAGGAAAAATTCCAAGTTTTCCTTCATAAAATTTTCAAAGTATTTTCTAAGGACTTTCTAAGTATCTATACCACTGATATAACTCATTCTCAACAATATATTGGTATAAATAAAGTAGGGTTCTAGCCCCACTTCTTTACTATGGATCATATCCTCTATACTTTGGAAGAACTATAAAGGTTTCCTATAAAATCCATGCTCACTTAAAATCTTGCAAGGATATTGTAGGAAAATTTAGAGTAGTTTTAAGCTAAATCTGTCTAGGAACTTATTGATTTCCAACATGCACCTTACTCAGTAAATACAATAGGTGTAAGAGTCCTACTAGATCAGAGAGAATTTTACCGATGAAACTAAGGATGCTTGTTTTCCAAGGCCCCAAGCATCTTCACATAGTGACATATATAGTCTCATTTCCACAAGGTTAGATACTACAACCACATGCATTACATACTATATATGTTGTTCACGTTCGAATCGTCACCGGGTGAGAAAAAATAGGAATGCTGGCATGCCCTGTTGGGCTTGGCAAGGCAGAACAGGATGCTGTAGAGCAAAAGGGTTAACAGAAACATAAACAAACTATAATCTAACTACGAACTGAAAGCAAATAACATTACAAAAATAGACAAGGAACATTAAACATCAGACACATGTGTC
>ML789843.1:483323-502583 GCA_009831015.1 Picea engelmannii
CTCCTTTCACCATCCTCTTGATCAACACCTCATTGTCCATAGCCTTGTCTTCATAAGATTGTATGTAACATAATTATTAGCATCTTCAACCATGCTGTTACCCTTTTCCTAGTTACATGGTAATCATTAACCATAGTTATCCATCATAACATTTTTATTTCATAAATAACATCAGACTACTCTAACTCTATATGCATGTTATATGTATGCTCAAACACTTACAATATGCATTGTAGCATATTTATATGCACCAAAAATTTCACTATCATCATGCCTATTAGTGAATATACTTTCTAGCTATCTATCTCTTGCATTTCTATCATGCCTATGATCTTAAGTATTGACAAATAACATCCTTTTCAAAGTTTAAAGGAAGTATTAAGGTAGGAAGAGAAGAGTTGAGATATTCCCCCTCATATTCATGGTTGCGTTGTTGGTCACGTTCTTCGACAATCAATAGTTAAAACTATACCATTTAATTGGACTTCGACAATCAACATTATGATATGTTTCCTAGATGGACTTCATTCATCATCCTTCTATATGTACATCTCCATACATCACAACAATATGTACACTATAGTCCTTTCCCAATATGTCAATAGAGATATTTCACACACACATTACAAACACTTGTAACTTTTTCTTAGCCATCAAATCTTTGGTCCATTCAACCTCATTTCTATAACTAGTATCTCTAGTTTCTAGGCCATACAACCTCAATGTTGTAATCTTTGTTTTTAAAACCTTTTCTTTTGTGCTTTGACTCTGGCCCAAGTATGTTCAGTATGTGATCCAAAGCTTTGGAAATTATTCTTATATAATCTATCTCTATCTCGTTCAGGTCTAGTGTTTTAACCACAACTTTGACACCACTATGTAACACACCTGACCCCTAATCACTATAACGCTGGTGGGGTGTATGGAAATTTCCTAATTTCCCACAAATCCACTTTTCTGAAACACAACTCAGATACCCAGTGTAAGTTCACTAGCTAGTTTTGATTCTCAAGAGATTTCCAATGATTGCACTCTTCCTCAATTTAGAGCTCCAAGTAGGAATTTATGGCCTTTAGAAGTTTTCATGCATCTTTCCAAAGTTTCCAAAGGGTGCTGAAACTCTTTTGAAAGGACATTGACACACATGTCTTTGGCGGGTTTCAAACGAGTTCATTAAAAGCGTCAATACACAAATTTGGATGGGTGCCAAAACAAGTTCTATTCCATCACTAACACATGAGTTTCTTCAACCTATTGAAACATGAGTCTTTATCGGGTGCCATAATCATGGATTCTCCAACACATTGAAAGCATAGTTTCTCGATTACTTCAAAAGGGAAATTCCTTCAACGCGTCGAATACCAAGTTACTTCAACCTATCGAAAGTAAATTATTCTGACTTGCCAAAAAAAATCCTAGCCGTACATCTCATGATCATGATTAAATCCAAGCCATTGATTTCTCAACTGTTCAGTGAGTCCCTATCCCTAGCCAACATGGACTCTACCACATTGACCCTATCGATGTCATCCATTATATGGTGGACATCATCCACTGTACATGACACATCATTATCCATACATAAGATTTTTCAATGTGGACCATGTCCACATCATCAACTGCACACTCTTCTTTCCCTCGTGGCACTTATTCGTATGCCTTGACTATATGGTCAACATCATCAATTTGTATGTGAATCTCACCATTTACTCAAATTTGGGTTGTTGTGCTCTCAAAAATTTTCCCATATGTGATTTTTCGCCCCAGACAATTTTCATAGCTGTGAAACACACCCTTCTACTCGTTTATCATGTCACAGAGATCTTTTTATCTTTGTGATATGGCACCCCTTTTATTCCTTATTACATTGCCACAAAGTTTTCCCCTTCGTGATACTTCTCCTTTAATCATTTTTTCCCATTTGTGACATATAATGTCACAAGAAACTTTATTTTATGTGAATTGGGGAAAAATTCTTCCTTTGTCACATCACAAAGAAGATATTTTCTTTGTGACATATCACATATATCTTCTAATCATTGTGATATGTTGCATTGCAAAGATCTTTTGATCTCTATGACACACACCTTTCACCCAAAATTCTTAATTTTTCCTTATCCTTTCCTTCATATTTTATTTATCTTTCCTCTATATTTTTTTCTTCTTCCTTCCCTCTTCATTGCATTGTTGAAAAATTTCTTCCTTGCAGTTTATCGCGATGCAAATTTTTATGGTGTGATATGTCGCATCGCACAAAATTTATCTTTTCAGGATAAAGGGAACTCTTCTTCCTTTGTCGCATCATGAGAAACTTTCCTTTCTTGTGGTGTATTGCACCAAATATTTTTATGGTGTGATACATCACATCACAAAAAATTTAAGTTCTCGCGACACACAAAATTTCTCCAAAAATCCTAAGTTTGAACTCCTTCATTTGGTGTCTTTGCTATATTGCATGAAGATTTTCTTTGTGTGATACACACTGTATCACATGGAGATTATTTTCATGCAATACACACGATATCACGTGAAGAATATCTTTGTGTGATACACACTGTATTGCAAAAAGATTATTTTCATGCGATACACACAACATCACATAATTTTTTTTTCATGTGATATGCAAAAATTTACTAAGTTTTCCTTAGGAAAAAATTCAAGTTTTCCTTCATAAAATTTTCTAAGTCTTTTCTAAAGAATTTCTAATTGTCTAGACCATTGATATAGCTCATTCTCAACAACATATTGGCAAAAATAAAGTAGGTTTCCAAACCCACTTTTTTACCAAGGATCAAATCCTCTACATTAGGAAGACCTACAAAGGTTTCCTACAAAATCCGTACTCTCTTAAAATCTTGTAAGGATATTTCAACGAAAATTAGGGAAGTTTTAAGTTAAGTCTGTCAAGGAACTTCTTGAGTTCCAACATGCACCTTAATCAATCCATATAATGGGTCTAAGATTCTTACTAGATCAAAGAGACTTTTACCGATGAAACTAAGGATGATTGTGCTCCAAGGCCCAAGCACCTTCACATAGTGGCATATATAGTCTCATAATCACAATGTTAGAGACTACAACTATATGAATGACATGCTAAAACTGTGCCATTTTATCCATCCAGGCATCCTACAACCACAATGCTGGTTTATATAGCTTGAATATGACAAGCAATAGTCATATCATTGATCCATTCAACCTATAATTACTAAGGATAAGCATGGATTATAATATCTATTGGAACATCAAGTTTTGATGGTTTATCACACATCTCCTAGTTTGTGTCGGTCAAGAGGTCGGCCTACAATGGGATAGAGTTGGTCAAGCGATCAACCAATGCACTATACCAGTCGGTCGAGTAGTCAGAGTTCCTTTCGATTGGACAATCAACCAATAGTTGAAGATAGTCGGGTTGTGGATCAATCAACCCAACAATCAACTACAATTTGGATGCATAGGTGGTTGAGTCAAGCATCCCTATCGAGCTGACTCGACAGAGCGGATTTGACAGAGTCAACTCTAACAATTGATGGTTACATGTGGACAATATCTTTAAGATTATATGGAAATCAGTTAGATATAGAGGCTATAAAAATCAGACCCCTTGGGTCATTTTCATCATGGTGATTAGGTGATCGAGATCTAATATGCACTATGATGTTTTGATCACAGTTCACCTTGCTTAAGTGTTTTAAAAATGTCTTTAGACACCACCCTTTGTCTTCGATTTTTTTTGTTCCTCTTCGATTATCTAAAGTACTATATTTTTTGTTTCATGTCATGTTCCACCCCATCCCCAACATGGTACTAGAGACGATGGTTTAAAACCTCGATCTGTTATCTGCAAAACTTGCTGAGTCAAATCTATTGTGTGATTTACTTTGGGATTATGGTTTATTGATTGGAACTTATTGAAATAGACCAGTTTCTGTCTATATATAAAAGATGGATTCGAATATTGATCCTATTGTTTTGAATGGATCAAATTATGTAGTATGTGAACTAGATATGGAAACCCTACTCAAGTGAAAATGAATATGGAAATATACGAAGGTTGTAATTCCAGATCCAATAGACGACCAAGCAAAGTTTGTTGTTGATGGCAAGAAGGATAAGGCTATAGGAGTAATCATGACCTACATGTCACGGGCAATTTTATTTCACCTTAGTGGAATCGACTTCCCTCATCAAGTCTTGAAGAAGCTGAATTTGTTGTTCGACCGAGTCAACGAGAGCCATGTCATGCAGTTGGAGAAAGAGTTGATCTCTCTCAATCCTCATTCCCTTGAGAGAATGGAGGACTATTTGGTGCATGTCAAAGAAATCCATTTGAAATTGGGTGAATGTGGAAAATAAATTGGGTGAATGTGGAAAAAACTATCATAAGAAGGATGGACAACTCATCAAGTTGGTCCTGATGAACTTTAGAACACTATTCGATGTGTTTGTGTCGACCTTCCACACCAATTCGAAAGCACACATGAAAGATGGTAAGGATTACACCTTTGAAGCTTTCTGTGGTCTTTTGATTACTGATGAACACAAACTGCTTGAAGAAGGAAATCTTGGTGGTAAACACCAGGACCACTTTCTCAAGGGAAAGGGAAATATGGATCCTAGGGATATAGTATGGTTTGATGCCTCTACATAGAAACCTACATATGACGACTAGAAACCTCATAGATATGAATATGCACCATAACGAAGTTGAAAGAACAAGATATGTCAATATTGTGGAAAGACTAGACATGTGGAGAAATCCTAATATAAGAAGCAAGACAATTTATAGGAGAAGGTTAAACACCTTGAAGGAGACATGTTTGCTATATGCCAACCCGTTGATAATTTCACCTTCCAACTTAGAACTTATCATGCAATTCTATCTCATTCTGTGTAGAATGAATGGGTAGTTGACTCTGGGTGCACTCATCACATGGCTAAGGATGCCTCCTTGTTCATGTGGTTGGAGGAAGCTAAGGAGAGGAAAATCTATGTTGCTGACGATTTTGATCTGGATGTTGCTGATCAAGGTGATGTTGCTTGTTGACATGGGAAAATTTTCAACGTCTATCATGTGCCAAATCTCAGTGCCAGTCTGCTATCTGTTGCTCAACTAACACAGATAGGTAATATTATGGAATTTTGGCTAGATTGGTTCTATGTTTGTGATTTGAAGAAAGGTAAGTCGATTTTTTTCGATGGGTTTCTCGATCCGACAAAAACATTGTAGAAGTTCCATGACATGACTCAACCCAAACTCGAGCCGATTGCACTTGTTGCTCACACCGACGAGAAAAGTCGAATTTGGCATGAGTGACTTGGAAACTTGAATTTCTAAAGTCTATAGACACCGACAACTCAAAATATGGTTGCTGGTCTGCCAAACGTGTTTCCCTTTAAAGGAGTTTGTAAGGGCTGTGTGCTTGAGAAGCATCATCAGGCACCATTCAACTATGGAAAAGTGTGGAAAGCACATAACCTACTGAAACTGGTTCACAATGATGTATGCTGCATCAATATACCTTCATTGGCAGGTGCAAGGTATATTTTGACTTTTATTGATGATTTCTCTCATTTCACATGGGTATTTTTCCTAAAAAATAAGAACCTTATCTTGTAGAAATTCAAGGAGTTTCGGGCCTTTACCGAAAAACAATGTGGCTGACTCATAAAATGCTTCAGATTGGACATCATGAGTATGTAAATTGAACTTTTGAAGAATACCTACTTCAATATAGTATTGACTAGGAGTGGTCGATTCCTTACACACCTCAGCATAATGGCGTCGCATAACGTAAGAATCAAATGTTCGTTGAAATGGATAGATGTCTTTTTTCAGATAAGGATATACCTCCTCACTTCTAGGTTGAAGCGATGTATTGTGAAAATTATCTTCTCAACCACATCTCAACTCGAGTTGTTCCTTCCATGACTCCAGTTGAACGATGGTATGGGAAGAAGCCTTAAGTTGGCCACCTCTGTTATTTCCAATACTATGGATGGCTAGAATGTTCTCAAACCCATGCTACCATAATTTTGGAGGATGCACTCTTCCACCAACCAGATACTCAACCCATTCTTCTCATAATTTTGGAAGGTGGCCCTCCCACCAACTACATTAAATGATTGGATTGTCAATTCAAAAGGAGGATTTAGATGGCTAAAGAGAAAATGGCTTGGGGAAATGATATAGGAATATTAGGCATGTAGAATTTCGCTTAGGAACCCTTCACACTCCCCCTCTTGTGTTATCATGGCCCCTCTTTTATGTGCTCCCTTCTCAGACAACCTTGGATGTTTTATTAAATGCAAGATGGTAATATTTAAAAATATTCACATAGCCATGCCATGTCTTCCTCATGGCGTAAAATAAAGCATGGTAAATAAAATATTCATGCTAAAACATAATCTACAGTTAAATGATAATTAACTACAATTAATTACATGGATTAGAAACTTGGGTCATTACATATAACTTCATCTTTCAAAATGTTCCTCCATTTGATGAGGTATTAGTTGACATCTCTTGAGTGAAGGAATTTGGTTCTAACTTCCAAGATACCCTTTGGGTTCAATATTAGTAACCCTTCATTCAAAAGTGGTTGTTCTGTTTCTATATGGATCGTTGGACCCAAATTTTTCTTCAAACATGAAACAGTAAAAACATCATGCACCTTCCCCTTGTTTGGTATATCTAAATCATATGCCACTTGGCCCACTCTCTTTTAGATCTGGTAAGGACCATAAAAATTACGTTGAAGTTTATGATTTTTTAATCTTTGAGCAAGTTTTTCTTGTACTATTAGAGTAGGATGAAAACCTAATTCCAACTACAAATTCACGATCATCTCTTTTCAAATATTATTGTTTCTTGATTTGGTTCCTTGATTTTTACAGATGATTCTTTAGGATATGAAGGATTTCATCAAAATTGGATAGGTAGTTTTTCATATCAAGTGTTTTGAAATTGGTGACAACATACTCTTTTATTGAAAGTGGTGGGTATCCATATAAAGCTTCAAAATGAGTCATCTTTGTTCACACATGATAAGTGGCCATTCTACAAGATGTGGCCACATGTGCCATTCTGATTGATGATCAATCACTAAATTCCTTAGGTATCCTTCAAGGAATTTATTTACCTCTTTGGTTTGTCCATTTGTCTAGGGGTGGTATGAAATGCTCATGGTTAATGTGGTGCTTACTTGGTGGAACAATTCCTTCCATAATTGCTAGTAAATTTGGGGTCCCTATCACTAACAATAAATTTGAGAAAGCCATGAAATCTATATATATTTTTCACATAACTATCAATGATTTGGATGGATTTAAATTTAGATTATATTCCAATGAAGTGGGCATATTTGGTTGATCGACCTACAATTACAAATATTCTATCCTTCCCCTTTGAGTTAGGGAGTCTCGTGATAAAATACATAGACATTTTAGTCCATTTTTGATTTGGAATATGAAGGGGTTGAAGGATACCCAAAGGTGCAATTGATTCAATGAACTTTTTGTTGAAATATTGTAACTTCGAAGAATATTCTACCCGAGAGAGAGTTGAATAATATTATTATATTATATTTAATTAGGCCCTATTGTGTCTTAGTAAAAGTCGGCCCTATTGTGCCTTGAAAATTAATTGTAAATTAACACGGTAAAGTGACAGGTCGGCCTAGACCTAATTATAGTCTGGCCAGACCTAATTATAGGCAAGCTAGACCACTATTTCTAAGAGAGTCAGTGCCTCATTTGGACACACACACACACGCACTCATATCTGCAGTACGCAAGTCTTGGAGGAGAACCTACTGCAATTGGGGGTGATGTCAAGGAGGGTTTCTAGTCTACCTCTTGATATTTCTTGGTCAAGTGGTGCGCTACTCTTCCTAGTGAAGGAGTAGAGGAGGATATTCTATTCGGTCTTTGGTCTATCTATATTGAAGAAGTTTTTTTTGGGTTTTCTCCCCCATGAGGGTTTCCTAGGATAATATATGTGTCTCTATTGTTTATATCATTGCTTCTCTTTCAGTGATCTTATTTATGCAGCTAATGTGCTAAATGATTATAATAATAAAGAAGAACCATAACTGCTAGATGTATAAGTAAAAAATTCAACATGGTATCAGAGCAGGCCCGAAAGAGACCAACTCATAGCTTATAAGAAGTGGCTAAGACTCAATGCACCCTCTTCAAAATTTATCTTTCAGTATTGCAGCTGCTGCAAAATTAGGGTTTCTGCATAAACCCTAAGTGTGAGGTTTTCCTTGTTTGAGGAGGACGTTGGAGAAAGTAACCACACCTAGGAACTCGCCCTAGGAGGGCACATCTAGTCCCTGGATCATAATTTTGAAATTTGAAGTTTGAGAAATTAGGGTTTCCTCATAAAAACCTAAGTTGTAGTTGCAGTACCAGTTACAGTATCAGTTGCAGTTGCAGTGACAGTAACTTCATTCCAGTTGCAACACCAATTGCAGTGCCAACACTAGTTGCAGTGAAAGTTTTTGTGAAGTGTTGGGACTGATTTTTATTGTCCCAGTGTGCCTTACACTAGAAAATCTCCAACTACCTTTAAATTACAAGTTGCAACATCTTTGAAGTTTTAAAGGCTTTTTATTTATTTCCGCTATTGCCGGATCGTGCCACTACCTGCCAATACTGTCAGAGGTATGTACTTACATATGTTTAAACTATATCATTATTTTTAAAGAGTATTTGTAGGAGGAAGGATCTTTTGTCTAAACAACAATCATAGATCCAGAGGGATCTCAGATCCAACATATTCAGAGGAACAATGCACCTCATGTTTGATCAATTTAATATGCTTTTAGTTGTTATGATCTTATGAACAACTAGGTTTTATTTTGATTTGTTGAAGTTGTGTCTATCATACTAACCATTGGTCAAAATTAAAGTCAAAAGTATTAGATTGATTAAGGTTGAGATTATATAGTTTATTCTCTAACTCAGATTTATGTTAAGAAATCATATTCTCTTTGTACAAAGGACAGGTTGAATATAATACTTGTCATCTTGAGTGAAGGAGACTCAGAAGAAAAGAAACAACACTCATTCTTGAGGAAAAGACTCGAGGTTTCAGGTGAAAATTCTTGTTTTGTTTCTAGGTTACCATGGAGGAATGATTGATCACAACACTAGAAGAAAGTTTCTCTCATTTCTTATTATTTTATTTCTTACTTTTGACCCTTGTTTATGCAGGTCACAAGTGATAGCTTTGAAGGAGCTACTGTGACGATTGTTATTTCTATTGCTTTATAATTATTATAAAGAGTATTATTCTTGTCTGTTGTTTCTCCCTTGTCGTTCTTGTTCCGAGAAGGTCACATGTGATAACCCTAATGAATCTATAGTGACGGTTGCAGGAGGCAACACATTAGATGAGACATGGAGCAGACTATCCAAGTTGTATACATGATCGCATACATCCATCTACCAAAGAAGATGATGAAGAAGCTACTTTTGAGATACAAAGTATCTCATATGGATATTGATTATAAGGAGCATAAGGCTCCAAAGATTACCAAACATTAGAATATAACTCACAATAGACTTGGGCAACGGATAGTGAAGCCACCTTGATAGGAAACATAATTCGTTTGAAGTCTGACTCAACTTTTCATATTAAGATTTGGTATTCAACAACAGTTATATCCTGTAGAGACTATGAAATTTTTGTAGACTTAGAAGAAATCAAGACTCACAGTAAGCCTGATTTGTGTTTAGAGGATTATCCCAACAAGAGGGAGAAGACTACTTCGAGACAGTTTCTCCAGTAATCAAAAGAAGTATATATAGAACAAACATGAATCATTAAAAGAAGCTGACACTGTATGAGATTCAGAGGGAGCAGGTATTCCAATCCATGTATTTGATATTGAGTTATCTCTAGATCCAGTTGGTGTAGTACATTAGTCGAGCCATGAATACATGACTAGAATATAAGACTGAGTTACCTCCAAAGAAAGAGGATAAGCTACCATTAGTGTCAGTTATTGAGCCACTCTTAGTTTCAGATGAAGCTGTTGCCATGATAGAGTAGAGGATTTACTCTAAGAGTTCAACAACCACAATGAGAATGGAACAATCATTCACAACTTAAAAGCAACTGCAGGTGCATAGTCCCAGTCCCAAAGGAACAATTATAGAGAGAGTAGAGGACATACTTTCAGGTAGTGAGACAAATAGTTCTTTGCAGAAAGCACATAGAACCAACACACGATTATGCATATTGAGTTGCAACTAAGCAAGTGTACCAGGTTTTTACAATGTGATGTGAAAATTTGGTTTCGAAGTACAAGATAGAAAAAATCATGTCTATAGATTGAAGAAAGCTTTGTACGGGTTGAAGCAAGCTTTGAGAGCTTGGTATGGCAGAATTGATAGTTTCCTAATGAGCTTGGGTTTTACCAAGAGTACAATTGATTCTAATATTTACTTCAAGGTTATGACTGGCGAACCAATTGTATTGCTACTATATGTGGATGACATATTCTTGACAAGAAAAAAAAATCTCATCACGTATTGTAAAAGGAAGCTCGCTACAAAATTTGAGATGAAATACCTGGGATTGAATCATTATTTCTTAGGTCTTGAAGTTTGGTAGAGCCTAGAGAAGATATTCCTTAACCAAGAGAATTATGTAGTTGAAATACTGAAGAAGTTTGACATGTTGGAATGTAAAGCCATGGTCACACCCATGGAGACGAATTTGAAGCTCATGGTTGATACTTCGTCAGAGTTAGTTGATGCTACTTTATATAGACAGATTATTGGTTCGTTGATGTATCTGATGAATACTAGGCCAAATATATGCTTTGTTGTGAACACCTTGAGTCAGTATCTGGTGGAGCCCAGACATGTTCACCTTGTAGCTGCAATCATGTGATGAGATACCTTAAGGGTACATTGGATTATGGTCTCTGTTATATTGGAGATTGTGACTTCAGATTGTATGGATATACTGATTCAGATTGGGCTGGAAGTGCTTCAGATAGAAAAATCACTTCGGGATGTTGTTTTAATTTCGGGTCAGCCATGACTTCATGGCAAAGCAGGAAGCAATCCAATATTACTCTCAGTATGATAGAAACAGAGTACATTGTAGCATGCTTCGTCAATTGCGAAGACATATGGATTCAAAAGTTGTTGACAGGTCTATTTGACCTAGAGGTGGATGCCACTGTGGATTTTTGTGATAACCAGAGTTGCATAAAGATGACAAAGAACCTAGTGTTCCATGATAAGACGAATCACATAGAGATTCGTATCACTACATTCGTGACATGGTGTAGAAGGGCGCTGTAAAACTCTAATATGTTGGCACAGATGAGCAGGTTGCAGATGTGTTGACTAAGCCTTTGTCTCATGTGAAGTTTGAGTACTTTCGAGACAATCTTGGTGTAGTCCGAAAGGACCTCCCTCGAAAGGGGGAGTTATCCTGATGATACTATGGTATCCTAACCAACAATGGGTAGCTCAATTAGGATTTTATATCCTAGGGGACTGATCATCCCTGGACATATCCGAAAGGTCTGATAAGGACAATTTGTTAGAGTACCTATGCATGTATATGTCGACTGTGGTCAATAGTGGTATCTCAATTAGGATTTTATATCCTAGGAAATATTATGATTTCTGGGCAGATCCCGAAGGTTCGGTAAGGATGGTCTGTCAGAATACCACATGGTATATTGTTAGGATTTTATATCCCAAGGAATCTTATGATTCCTAGGAAGATCCCGAAGGTCCGGTAAGGACGGTCTGTCAGAGTACCACATATGTTGTTGTTGATGCACCTGCCTCATTCTTTTGCCACCTATAGATGCTGCTGTTCTAGCTTCATGCTGTTGATGATGTTATTCCAGCTTCGTGCTGTTGAGGATGTTATTCTAGCTTTGTGTTGTTGATGATGTTGTTGTTCCAGATTCATGCTCTTGATGTTGATGTTCCAGCTTCATGTTGTTGATGATGTTGTTCAACTCTGTGTTGTTGATGTTGTTGTTCCAACTTCATGCTATTTATGTTGATGTTCTAGCTTCATGCTGATGTTGATGATGATGTTACTCCATCTCCATGCTGCAGATGATGATGATGTTCAGTTTCTACTAATGTTGATGATGATAAAAACTTCTAATGACCTATATATATGACCGGCAATGTTCCTGATGCTGATGACTATGTTCCCTCCTCTTGATGATGTATTGAGTCCAGTCAGTTTTTATTAATGTTTCCAGTATAATACCCTTCTTGTTAAGGGGGAGTGTTGAAATATTGTAACTTTGAAGAATATTCTACCTGAGAGAGAGTTGAATAATATTATTATATTATATTTAATTAGGCCCTATTGTGCCTTAGTACAAGTTGGCCCTATTGTGACTTGACAATTAATTGTAAATTAATAGGGTAAAGTGACAGGTCGGCCTAGACCTAATTATAGGTTGTCTAGACCACTATTTATAAGAAAGGATAGTGCCTCATTTGAACACACACACACTCTTCTCTGAAATGCACAAGTCTTGGAGGAGAACCTACTGCAACTAGAGGTGATGCCAAGGAGGTTTTTTGGTCTATCTCTTGTTATTTCTTGGCCAAGTGGTTCTCTACTCTTCCTAGTGAAGGAGTAGAGGAGGATCTTCTATTCATTCTTTGGTTTATCTATATTGAGGAAGTTTTTGCTGGGTTTTATCCCCCATGAGGGTTTCCTATGATAATCTATGTATCTCTATTGTTTTTGTGATTGGCTCTCTTTCAATGATCTTATTTATGTAGCTAATGTGCCAAATGATTATAATAATAAATAAGAATTGTAATTGTTAGTTGTATAAGTAAAAACTTCAACACTTTTGGTGCTGCCATCTGTCACGTTCAACCACATAGTTTTGAATATTAGTCTTTATTCCTTTCCAAAAGAAGGATTGTTAGATATTGTAGTATGTTTTGAAAAATCCAACATGGTCTGTAATCGAGGAATCATGGTTCTATTTTAAGACTTGTATTTTGAATTTGGAAGTGTCGAGTAAATATATTCTTCACTTATACCATAGTATATCATTATCCCAAGTAACGTTTGAGCTTGATGCATCATTGCTTTCAAATTCCTCGTTTAACTTACCGATTTTTCATGTATTCGTCTTGAACAATTGATATCCATTTAGGAATGACTATTGAAATTGAGCATAATATAGAATCTCCCTCTTATTTTCTTGATAAGTTATCAACAACTTGGTCTTCCTTGACCTTCTTATAGATGATCTCAAAGTAAAAAAAATGGATTTTTCTCATGCATTTTTCTTGTTCCAATGATAAGATATTCTACTTTAGGAAATATTTCAAGCTATTGTGGTCTATTCTGACCAAGAATTTGGCTCCCAATAGATATTGTTTCCATTTTACCATGAATGATTTCAAACATTTCCTCATTGTATGTATATTTTTATTGCTCTCCAGGGTTTAATATTTGACTTTCAAAGGCAATGGGTTGATTTTATTGCATAAGCACATATCCTATTCCTATCCCCAAAGCATCGCATTCGAGCACAAAAGGTTGTGAAGTCTGGGGTATCCAAAAACAAAGTTGAAATCATTGAGGTCTTAATCATCTTAAAACAAGCTTATGCTACATTATTCCATATAAAGGCATCTTCTTTCAAAACATTGTTAACGAAATAAAAATCTTTATATGTTTTCTTTACAAATCTTCTTAATAACCTATAAGACATAAGAACCCTTGTAGTGATGCAATATTTTTGGGAGTAGGAAAATTAATAATTTCCATAATCTTCTTTGATTCTACCTTGTCTCCTTTCGAAAATACAACATGGTCTAGAAATCATATTTCTCCTCTTTGAAAACTACATTTTGATTTGTTTTCATAGAACTTATTTTCTTCTAATAGTTTCAACATTGTCTCTATGTGCTTTAGGTGTAAGCTCCAATTTTTTTTGTGAAAAAGTATATCATCGAAGAACACAAGTACAAACTTCCACAATGTGGGTGGAATAAGTCATTCATCACTACCTAGAAGGTAGTCAGGGCATTGGATAGTCCAAAAGGCATGACACAGAGTTCATATAGGTCTTCATGGGTATAGAAAGAAGTATTTGGAATGTCTTATTCTCATATTCTTATTTGGTAATAGATTGATTTTAGATCAATCTTGGAGAAATACTTAGCACTATGAAGTTCGTTCACAAATGGAATGTGAAACTTTCCTTTAATGGTAATATTAGTCAATGTATGATAGTCAATACATAATCTATATGATCCATCCTTTATCCTTACAAGTATGACTATTGATGAATATGGACTCTTTATTCGTGTTATTATGCCACAGTCTAATAATTCTCGAACCAGATGCTCAATTTGTGTTTTGTGTTTATGAGAATGCTTATAATATTTTCTCTTAATTGGAGCTGATCCAGGAATGAACTCTATAATGTGTTTTCTCGACCGTTCTAGAGGAAGGCATCGAGGTAAATCCTTAAAAATGATATTGTATTTCCCAAGGATCTTATCAAGTCATCTTGGATACTTTGTTTCATCAATTGTTCCTTACATTGAATAACAATGTAAAACATATGCTTGGGATCCTTTTCAAATCATTTTCTTCACTTTGATGGATGCGAATATTTGGGTGGGTAAGCTGTTGATTCCATGAAATTTGTATTTTTTTTTTTCCATTTTCATAAAATAGTAGGAATAGTTTTTGTAACTCCATTGTACCAACAATGATAAACCATTGCCCCCTTAAGACAATGTCTACTCCCCCAATTACCATGGAAAGTGTTGGAGATTTTAATTAATATTTATTGATAGTCAATTCTATCTTATGGTATTTCCCATCACAAGAAGTAGTTTTGTCCCTCATAATCATGATTTAAAAATTAGAGGTAGGATAGATGAACATATTTAATTGACTTTCTATTCTTGTATATATAAAATTATGCAAAGTGCCATTATCTATAAGCACTACTAAATTGGTTTTCTTAATGTAACCAAAGAGTTTAAGAGATTGGGGTTGAGAATACCCATCATTATTGTTGAAATATTGTAACTTCGAAGAATATTCTACCTAAGAGGGAGTGTTGAATAATATTATTATATTATATTTATTAATTAGGTCCTATTGTGCCTTTGTAAAAGTCGACCCTTCTGTGCCTTGAAAATTAAATGTAAATTAAAAGGGTAAAGTGACAGGTCGAACCAGACCTAATTAAGGGAGGCCAGACTACTATTTATAAAGGAGGCTAGCACCTCATTTGCACACTCACTCATGTGCTTTGCAACAAAAGGAAAAAGTGCACAAGTCTTGGAGGAGAAGCTGGTGCAACTGGGGGTGACGTCAAGGAGGGTTCTTGGTCTATGTCTTGGTATCTCTTGGTCAAGTAGTGCGCTACTCTATCCTAGTGAAGGAGTAGAGGAGGATCTTCTGCTTTGTTTTTGGTCTATCTATATTGAGGAAGTTTTTGCTGTGTTTTTTTCCCCATGAGGGTTTCCCAGGATAATCTGTGTGTCTCTATTGTTTCTATGATTGCCTCTCTTTCGATGATCTTATTTATGCAACTAATGTGATAAATGATTATAATAATAAAGAAGAATCGTAACTGCTAGATGTATAAGTAAAAAATTCAACATGGTATTAGAGCATGCTTGAAAGAGATCAACTCACAGTTTATAAGAAGTGACTAGACTAAGCACACCCTCTCCAAAATCTAATTTTCAGTATTGCAGCTGCTGTAGAATTATGGTTTCTAGGATCTCACCCTAGGGTTTCTGTTTAAGGAGGATGTTGGGGGAAGTAACCACATCTAGGAGCTCGCCCTAGGAGGGCGCATCTAGTACCTTGATCAGAATTTTGAAATTTGAAAAATTAGGGTTTCCTCATAAAACCCTAAGTTTCATATGTAGTTGAAGTACTTGTTGTAGTTGCAGTTGCAATATCAGTTGTAGTTGCAGTGTCAGTTGCAGTTGCGGTGCTAGTTCCTTCTTTCCAGTTGCAGTGCCAACACCAGCTGCAATACCAGTTGCATTGAACGTTTTTTTGAAGTGTTGGGACTGATTTTTATTGTCCTAGTGTGCCTTACCCTAGAAAATATCCAACTAACATTAAATTACAAGTTGAAGAAACTTTGGAGTTTTAAAGGTTCGTTATTTCTTGTCGTTGTTTTCGGATGGTGCCACTACTTGCTGATACTATCAGAGGTATGTACTTACATATGTTTAAATTGTATCATTATTTTAAAGGGTACTTGTAGGAGAAAGTATATTTTGTCTAAGAAACAATCATAGACCGAGAAGGATCTCAGATCCAACATATTCAGAGGAACTATGCACCCCAGGTTTGATTACTTTGATATGCCTCTACTTGTTATGGAATTATTGTGATCTTATGAATATCCATATTGCATTTTGATCAATTGAAGTTATCATACTAACCATTGGTCAAAATTAAAGTCAAAGTATTAGATTGATTAAAGTTGAGATTATATAGTTTATTTCCTAACTCATATTTCTGTCAAGATAGCATATTGTCTTAGTATAGAGGACAAGTTGAAGAAAATACTTGTCATCTTGAGTGAAGGAGACTCAAAAGAAAAAAAAAAACAACAACACTCATTCTTGAGGACAAGACTTCAGGTTCCAGGTTTGATTGATTAAATTGATAAGATTCAAATTTGCACATATGAAGTTTGATAACTACTAAACACTATAATTGTGATAGCAATATTTGAAAAGTTTTATTATTAAATACTTGGTAGCATGTGAGCAATATTGAGATAAATGCTTATTGTAATTATTTACTAGATATAACTGACATCTCCTCCAGGAGAAACTTCTTGTTTTGTTTCTAGGTTACCATGGAGGAATGATTGATCACAACACTAGAAGAGTGCTACTCTCATTTCTTATTATTATATTTCTTACTTTTGACCCTTGTTCTAGGCATGTCACAAGTGATAGCTCTAAAGGCGATACTATGACGATTGTTCTCGCTATTATTTCTATTATTATTATAAGGAGTATTATTCTTGTCTACTATTTATCCCTTGTTGTTCTTGTTCTGGGTAGGTCACATGTGATAACCTTGAGGGAGATATAGTGATGATTGTAGGAGGAAATATATTATATGAGACATGGAGAAGACTATCCAAGTTGTATATATGACCATATACATCCATGTACCAAAGAAGAAGATGAAGAAGAAGTTACTTTTTCTAGATACAGAACATCTCATATAGAGACATATCATGAGGAGAAGAAGGATCCAAAGATGACCGAACAAATCCCTTTGGTGTAGTTAATCACTCTTCATATCATTAGGAAGAGTTAGTAGAGCCAGAAGGGCCTACCCAGAATCAATGCAGTAACCAGAAAGAGACCAGCATGGGCCCATGACACTTTGTAGGATGCAAGGACATATATCATTTATGAGACATATCGGAGGGAGAAAATGGTTCCAAAGATTATATAGAATCAAAGGGAGTCAAGCTTCAAAGGGAGAATGAAGAATTATAGTAAGATTGATCTCAGTGAGAGTCAATGGCTTAGAGACTTTCATTCAAAAAGTATTTTTCCTTAGATTCAAATGGGAGAAAGAGATCTCTTCCAGGACTGACAGACATATGCCATAAGTTGAGAAGGCCAAATTGTAGCTTCAGAGACTTCTAGGAGATATGAAATCTCCTGGGAATATTTCCTTGTTTCAGTGACAGAGGAGGAAGTTAGTCAGAAGGACTGGGATATGTATTTTTCCTTGAGACCAGAAGGAAAGTCAGTGGTGACTTCCAAGATTGATCTACCAAATCAAGCATGTTACAAATAACAATACAAAGTCTGATTTGTGTCCAGAGGATTCTCCCACAAGAGGGATAATACTATGACGAGAAAATTGCTCCAATAATAATAAGAAGTATATATATATAACAAACATGATTCATTAAAAGAAGCTGATATAATATGAGATTCAGAGGGAGCAGGTATGACAATCCCTATATTTGAGATTGAGTTATCTCCAGTGCCAATTGGTGTAGTACATTAGTTGGGCCATGGAGACATGACTATAATAGAAGATTGAGTTTCCTCTAGAGAAAGAGGATAAGCTACCCTCAATGTCAGTTATTGAGCCACTCTCAGTTTCAGATGAAGCTATTTCCGTGATGGAGTAGAGGAGCTACTCTCAGATTTCAACAACTACAGTGAGAATGGGGCAGTCATTATTATCTTTAGAAAGAGCAGCTGGAGGTGCAGAGTCCAAGTTTCAGAAGGAACAATTGAAGAAAAAGTAGAGGACATACTCTCATGCAGTGAGATAAATAGTTCTTTGCAGAAAGCACATAGAACCAACACATGATTATGCGGATTGAGTTGCATATGAGCAAGTGTACCGGGTTGGTAGAACGTGATGTGAAAATTTGGTTTTGAAGTACATGACAAGAAGACTCATGTCTTCAAGTTGAAGCAAGCTCCAAGAGCTTGGTATGGCGGGATTGATAGTTTTCTGATGAGCTTGAGATTTAACAAGAGTAAAGTTGATCCCAACCTTTACTTCAAGATTGAGAATGATGGACCAATTATATTGATGTTATATGTGGATGAATTATTCTTGACAGATGAGGAAAAGATCATCATAGATTGTAAGAAGAAGCTTGTTGATGAATTTTAAATGAAGGAACTTGGCCTGATGCACTATTTCTTAGGTCTTGAAGTATGACATAGCCCATAAGAGATTTTCCTTAATCATAAGAGGAAAGTATGTTATGGAAATTCTGAAGTGATTTGACATGATGGCTTGTAGAGCCATGTCCACTCCTACGAAGATGAATCTGAAGTTATTAGCTGATACTTTGTCAGAAATAGTTTATGTTACTCTATACAAACAAATGATTGGTTCGTTGATGTATCTGACGAATACCAGACTAGATATATGCTTTGCTATGAACACCTTGAGTCAGTATTTGGTGGAGCCTAGACATGTTCATCTTGTAACTGAAAAGCATGTGATGAGATACCTTAGAGGTACATTGGACTATGGCCTCTATTATACCGGAGATTGTGTGTTGTGGGGTATTCTACCCTACGGACTAGCAAGCTAGGGCTTGAACTTGCATGCAGATCATGACCCTTCATAAGCTACTTTTAACCTTCTACCCTAATCTAAAACCCTTTTTCACATGCACACATGGGAAGAATTAACTAACCTTTTTATCGACGGTTGGTGTAGATCCTCCGTTGGCCTTT
>ML789843.1:515868-557604 GCA_009831015.1 Picea engelmannii
AAATGCGTGAAAACAAAAACTTTTACTAAAATGCAAAACCAACAACTTTTCAATGAAAGACTTCTTTTCTTTTTCAAACTTACTAAGATTCCATGCAGTAAATAAGGAGAACTTTCGCTCAGATCTGCGAGCTACTTATACCCAAAATGCACTACAAGAACTTATGCAAAAAGACTTCTTTCCTAGCTACTGATGCAACAACTAAATCTTCAAACCAAGAAGAAAATGAAACAAGAAATTGTTTTTTATTTCGTTGTAAAATAACACAACAAGGAAAAATATTGACAAGAACAAAACCAAGAGAATAAAAAGAAAACTCTGGCTTAAAGCGCAGATTGCAAAAGCATCAGAGCACAAAATGCAAAAAAAAAAACAATCAAGAAAGCACCAATTCCAACACTTGCCTAAAAACCATAAAACAAATATTTTTCTCTTTTGTCTTTTCTATCAAAACATCAACTAAACAACCTAGGCTAAGGATAAGATTCCCTAACCTACTAACTGTGCAGCCCCAGACTCTAGACCCTTGAGAGGAGCTCTTCTCACCACAGGAGGGGATGACTGCCCCACCCAAGCTGAAAAGCTACCAATCAAGCCCGTGACTGTCACCAAGACAGCATGCGTGCAAACACGTGCTGAGCTACAACAACGCGCGGGTACCCGCAGGCTAGACTTAAGCAGGCCGCGGGTCTGTATAAAAACTGGGATAAAAAAACACACAGGCAACCCAGACCTGAAAAAGGCCTTTGGTATTGATAACCAGGGTCTCTAAAAGGATTGGATGCTATTACTTCAACAAAAAAGGAAAATTTACAAAAAAGAAAACAAATGCAAAGAATCACAACAAGGAAGACTGAAAGCAAGACAGGAAACCACTAGAACCCAGACAGGATCCATAAAGCCCCCTGAGAAGGTAAACTTCTGACAGGGAAGAGGGGACTGCCTCTTAAGCTTCCTGGGCTCTACACGCTACTGAAACCACTACAACAAGCGTTCAAACGCGGTCTGTAGAAGGTTAGGGCACGGGTCACAAACGTGCAAGCCTTCTGTAGGCCGCGTGTACCTCTGTGTGTCTCAAGAATAAATGTCAAGCATCAGTCAAGGAAAAATGGTATTGATAACCAAGTTCCCTGCTAGCATTGACCTAACAGACAACAAAATAAACAAAGAAATAGAGACTGAACTTCTTTGAACTACCCAAAAGATCTTTAACCAAATCCGGAAACCCTAAGAGTAAGATATCCCCAGTGGAGTCGCCAATTCTGTTGTGGGGTATTCTACCCTACGGACTAGCAAGCTAGGGCTTGAACTTGCATGCAGATCATGACCCTTCATAAGCTACTTTTAACCTTCTACCCTAATCTAAAACCCTTTTTCACATGCACACATGGGAATAATTAACTAACCTTTTTATCGACGGCTGGTGTAGATCCTCCGTTGGCCTTTTATCTCCTTGCTTCTACTGCTCCTTCCAAAAAGAGATCCTGCAATCAAGACAAAACTACACATGCATGCTATTGTTATACTAGAGGATTAGAGATTAAACACAAATCAAATAAAACATACAAGACTCATGTATTCGAGACGGGAAAAGTATCTTTTTATTAATCTCAACATGAATCAACTTACAATGATTATAGAGACCGGCCACCGTTCCTCGATCCTGATCCTGGGCTCCTCCTCTTCTTTGTCCTCCAACTGCTTTTCTTGAATTCTCCTAAAGCTTGAGGAAAGGCTAAAGGGTTGGGACAAAAACAGATTCGACAATTGGGCAGAGTTTCTTTGCTATTATTTTCCTCCTTTGAATAGTACCCCTACCCCTTCTTTTATAGGCTAGAAGGAGCTAGGGTTTTAGGCGAACTCTCGGCCATGCATGGCTGGGAGTTCCATTTAACTGACCAAAAGCTTCTCGTTCCGTCGGAAACTTTCCTGTTTTTTTCTTTGTTAGGTAAATGCTGGCTGTAGTGGGCCAACCCGCGTTCCAACGCATGCAGTATAAGGCCTGCTCGCGTTCCAACGTGTCCAGTGATAGGTTAGGGTGCGGGCTACTTAATTTAGGAGGTTTTTGAAGAGTCTGTTTAGCATGGCTTTGGCAATGAAGGGAAAGTAGTTGGCCTGAAGCCAGGTAAACATGAATGGTGCAATTTAGGGTTATAGCATTGTGACTTCAAATTGTATGGCTATACTAATTCATATTGGGTTGGAAGTGCTTTAGATAGAAAAATCACTTCAGGATGTTGTTTCAGTTTAGGGTCAGCCATGACTTTGTGAAAAAGTAGGAAGAAATCTAGTATTTCTCCGAGTACGATAGAAGTAGAGTACATTGCAACATGCTCCACTAGTTGTGAATCCATATGGCTTCAAAATTTGTTGACAGGTGTATTTGACCTAGAGATGGATGCTATCGTGATCGTTTGTGATAATTAGAGTTGCATAGAGATGACAAAGAACCCAATGTTGCACGATAAGACGAATCACATTGAGATATGGTACCACTACATTTGTGATATGGTACAAAAGGGAGCTGTGAAGCTTCGGTATGTTGGCACAAATGAGCAGGTAGCAGATGTGTTGATTAATCCTCTATCTCGTGTGAAACTTGAGTACTTCCAAGACAATCTTGGTGTAGTCCGAAAGGACTTCCTTCGAAAGGGGGAGTGACGCTGATGATACTATGGTATCCTGACCACCATCAGGGTAGCTTATTAGGATTTATATCCTAGGGGATTGATCATCCCTGGACAGATGCCGTAAGGTTCATATGGACGGTCTATCGGAGTGCTTATGTATGTACATACTTGCTGTGGTCATTAGTGTGGAAACTCGTTAGGATTTATATCCTAGGTGATTTTATTATCCCTAGACATATCCTGTAAGGTCCAGATGGATGGTCTGTCGGAGTTCCCATTGTTGTTGCTACTTCTGTTGATGCTCATGTCTCATTCTGTTTCCATTGATGTTGTTATTCCAGCTTTGTGATGTTGATATTGATGTTCCAGCTTTGTGCTGTTGATGTTGATGTTCCATCTTCATGCTGTTGATGATGATGATGTTACTCTAGCTCCACGCTGCAGATGATGACGATGCTCAGTTTCTATTGATGTTGATGATGATAAAAACTTCCAATGATTTATATATATGACATATAGTGTTCCAATATGTTGATGATGATGCTTCCTCCTATTGATGTTGTATTGAGTCCAGTTAGTTGTTATTGATGTTATCAGTAGAATACCCTTCTTGTTAAGGGGGAGTGTTGAAATATTGTAACTTCGAAGAATATTCCACCTAAGAGGGAGTGTTGAATAATATTATTATATTATATTTATTAATTAGGCCCTATTATGCCTTTGTAAAAGTAGGTCCTTTTGTGCCTTGAAAATTAAATGTAAATTAAAAGGATAAAGTGATGGGTCAACCTATACCTAATTAAGGGAGGCCAGACTACTACTTATAAAGGAGGCTAGCACCTCATTTTCACACTCACTCATGTGCTCTGCAACAAAAGGAAAAAGTGCGCAAGTCTTGGAGGAGAAGGTGCTGCAACTGGGGGTGACGTCAAGGAGGTTTCTTGGTCTATGTCTTGGTATCTCTTAGTTAAGTAGTGTGCTACTCTATCCCAGTGAAGGAGTAGAGGAGGATTTTCTTCTTTGTTTTTGGTCTATCTATATTGAGGAAGTTTTTTTTGGGTTTTCTTCCCCATGAGGGTTTCCCAGGATAATCTGTGTGTCTCTATTGTTTCTATGATTTCCTCTCTTTCAATGAACTTATTTATGCAACTAATGTGCTAAATGACTATAGTAATAAAGAAGAACCATAACTGCTAGTTGTATAAGTAAAAAAATTCAACAATTACAATGACAAAGAGTGTTGGAATGGAATTTTGATTGCTAGATTCCTTAGTGTCTTTTTTGTGTCAAAAGAAGATGCATCCCCCACTTCCTCTTATTTGTATTTATTGCTATTATCTTTTCACATAGGTAGAAATTTTTGTCCTTACATTTATGGCCTATACTCTAATTGGTGTGTTACATTTGAAACATCACTTGTTATCCTTGCTTGTATCTAATGGAAAAATCCTTTTGCAAGGAGGAATATATCTTGAAATTGATTTTTTGAATCGGGAATAAGGAGGTCATTGATATGACACATGTTTCTCTTCAATGAGTTTGGATTTTTGTCAGGTTTTCTCGACATCCTTAATATCAAGTAATTTGAGTTCATTCTTTATATTCCATTTCAATTCCGATATAGAAATTTGTAGTATACACTCATTAGGTAGGTTGTCAATGCCAATGGATAATACATACAGATCACAAAAATGTCAGTCCACTATGCTCGATTGTGGCAAATGAGTGAATTTGGAGAAAATTTCCTTCTCACAAATGTACTAAAATATTTTGAAAAAAATCTTTTTTAATATATTTGAGTCACTTGCTAGTGCCTAGGATTTTGAGTTCCACCATAAGAACCTGTCACAAGCGAATCTCTCCATGTGCATTGATGCAATGCTAATTTCTCTTCCTCATATCATACCCAATATATCTCGAAATAGAGTTCAAGTTGATTGATCCATCTTGTACTTTGTGATCATCCTAAATATGTTAAACAAAATCATGCTAGATGAATGACATGGCCACAAAAAATGAGTGGGAATTTGGGCTACTTATTCCTTCACTCCCATATTTAATGCTTCAAACTCAGCCTTGAGCACCTTGTGATTCTTTCTCTCCCTTATGAGAGTGGAGCACATTGTTGATTGTTGAGACACTAGTTTCAATGTTATTAATTGCATCATTTATTTATAAGTTGGGATGCTCCATGGCATCAATGGAATTGGATTTATGTGCTCCTCATGATTCTAAGATGTATGGGATGATGGTTATACCCACACTTTTGGCAGATTTAAACCTCATTTAATATCCTATATATGCCTCACTCGATGATTTGGCTGAGTCAATACTACATACGATGTCTTGGTCAATGCCCAAATGTCGATTTGACCTAAAGGCAGGTAGACTATTGAGCCACATTTTCTTTGGAGGTATTTTAAAGTGCTAAAAATGACAATATAAAAATTTATATACAATACAAAAATCAAACATGTTTGTGAATTCCTATATACAAGAGGATCTAATCTATGTATCCATATGATACATGAGCGCTGCATCTTATATTTTTATTTTGAGCATACATCAATCCTACTTAACCATGAGAGTCATGTTCATTCTATATCTCATTAGAAAAGAGGAAATTGTAGTATATATTAAGGCCTTTGTTTAAGGTTGATAATTCTATCAAAATACTATAAAAGCAACAAAGAGACCCTACATGCATTATAGGCCTCTAGGAACATTGCAATCTAACGTGATTGCATCCATTGCTTATTATTTAGGTTAAGATGTTTATGATTTGGAGCTTCCCAAGATCCATAGAAACATGAAACTAAATGAAATTAATCATCAATACCATCAAGTATGTTTTTTTTTCATTGAGGATATTGATTGTTCACTTTATCTCTCAAACCATGAAAAAATGCATGAAAGAGTGGGATATTAGAGCATAATCCCTAATGCATGATGATAAAAAAAATATTTTCGAAGTGTCGTCACAATGATGTCAGTGTTACTAGAAAGAAGAATAAGAAAGTGAAAGAGTGTGATAAATAAATATGCATGGAATCAAGAAAATGGGAATGATCATTTTGGAGAACAAAGGAGTGAGGATTTGATGATGTTCTAAATTGAATGAACAAAATCACAATTGTCATTGTTGTAATCCCAATTTTAGGTTTTGTAATGTTGGAAAGATTCATTTTTTGTAAGTTCATATCTACACTTAACCTAGAACATATGAGTTATAAAATATCACCAAGCTTTATAGAGTTTTTAATCTCAAACATAATCATTAAACAATTTTATGTGAAACAAATAAAAGCTATGCATTATTTTTATGATGAGATTGACCAAACTTGTACAAGATTGGTGGATTGTTGAGATATTTACATTCAATTCTTAGTTAAGTGTTTTTTTTCCAATATACATGATATTAGTGGTGATCCCATGAATTACATACTAAGTGGTTGAGAGGCTTTACAATGTGATGAAATAATAATCATATTCGATACCAAATCTATAACCATGTCATGAATTTTAACATGCAAACACATAGCATTATGAATTCAATAAAATAACCATGAATCAACATATTTGATCTATTAGTGAGATGGAATATGTGAACATGAAAAAAGTGAGATGACCTGATTTCTCTAGGTTTGCTCAATTTCTATTGTTTTCTCTTCAAAATTGACATTCAACAACACATTTTTAATTAATGTTACTAATAATATCCCAATGTCATTACAATTTACATCCAAAACATATGATTAATTGTTTTTTTTATAGAGCCAAGAGTGGAGGAAAATATAACAACGGAAATGCCATTATGGTGAGTGTCAGAGGCAAAGATAACAAAGAAAATTTCATTATGGAAAGTTTGGGATTAAAAAACATGAAGTGTGTAAGCTAACTGGGATGCCAATTCCCATATTGACAAGAATTGACAATGCTCATAACACATGAATTCAAGTGGGGATTCACAAAGACAAGGTGTCTAAGATTATTTGGGAAGCTTTCAATAAATGACACATAGAATAGTGCATACACCAATATAGTGGTAGGATATTTATCTAGGTGTGATTTATGTGATATATTTAATGTTGTGTAAGGATACACCATGGAATGGTACAATGTATCTGGGAATAGACAAGATTCAACTAAAATAAAGATGATTTTAGTATTTATATTCCAAAGACAATTATCATGTGATGAACCAATGGTCATTTACCAACCAAACATTGGAAGTGAGGACATTGATGGGTTATTGAAAATATGACCCTTCTTTTGACATTTTATGATATTTTTTGTCCTTCATAAATGACAAGTGATTTAAAAAATTCACATTTTTTTAAAGGTGCTTTTTGAATTACCCTTCTAGGATGGGTTTGGATGGGTTTGAGCTAGTAAGGGTTCAATTTTGATTACTTTAATCGAAGTCAACCCCACGCCCCCCGCCCACCGCACACATACACACACATATAAAATCATGTCATGTTATAGTGATGCATAATCCAACCTTATATACAAACAAATTTTAAGAGACATAACTCTTCATAGGACTACGTGATATAATGAACTAAATTGTTAGGCATATTACAATATCCATTTGATATACCATGGATATATTCTCCTATCAACCTTTTCAACAATCCACATCCAATCCATTTTGTAATTGTTTTACTTAAGTGATAACCCATGTACTTCACACTATCCTCAAATATTTTTAATTGGAGAGGAATATTTCCTTTTATTTGGGATACTTAAGGACTTAACATTTGTGGCATGTCAATGTGTATTTTTTGAATTTTATCTGTATCAATATAGCTTTGCAGTATAAATTCAAATATGTGTCTATGGTTTTAGCTTCTCATATAGTCCCATTTCCAAATAAGAGAACATCGTCAACAAAAAGAAGGTATGACATAGTGCAACCCCTGACTATTTGAACTCTCTTTGATTCCCCTTCCCATTTCAAACTTCCCATCACCTTTCTCAAACTATGAACTACCAAAAGAAATACAAGTCTAGAAAACAAACACGCTTGTCTTAAACCCTTGGAAGACTTGAAGATTTGGGTTGTTGCTTCATTTGTCAAGATTGCATAACACACAAAAGAATAACATGATCCAATCCGATAAATAAAATTTAAATATAAATACAATATATGTCATGAGCACTCTCATGAGTGTCCAATATACCCTACCACTTGCCTTTCTAATTTGATGATGAAAACAATGATTTCTTTTTTATGGAATGCAATGTTTCTTGGGTCGCCCCTACTACATCAAATACCAATTTTCCATATAGGAATCCAACTTGTTCACCTAATATGACTTGGAAAGATAGGTTTCAATCATCTTGAGATGGTTTTTGTATCTGTCTTTTATAAGAAATTGCGTAAGGATATTGCTCTACAAATGTAAAAGGTTGGAGGATTGTCATATTGGGTATGTTTTTCACAAAGGTATAATTGATTGGAACATAAATATTTCTATACCTCCTAGATTCATATACCATAGATAACATATCCTTCCCTAACACCTCATAAAATATTTTGAAAAACTCCATGGGCTTGCCATCTGGTCCAAGATCCTTTTCCTTATGAAAAGAGTTCAAGACATCATTTAGTTATTCTTCATTTAATGGTGCATGGAGGTCCTCATTCTATTCCTCATTAACTAACCTATTGAACTTAGAGACAAGGGTCATGACCTCTCTAAGTTTTCTTGATAGAGGGATTGTATAAATCCTTGTAGTGATCTAAGGAAATCCTTGCAATGCTTTCATGCCCTATGTCTATAGTCCCATTCTTGTGTTGTATCTCCTAGATAGTGTTGTAATATTGGTGTTTTCATCATCTTCATTGAGCCACATGGTTATGATATTTTGCCTCCAATAAGATTCCTCCCATGCCAAAAGAGCATTCCTTTCTCTTTTATCCTTTTCCAAGTCTCTCAAGTGTTCTTCAGATAATCTATCCATTTTGAGGTTCTCATATAGGGAATTTATCTTAGTTTCCGCATCCTCAAAATTGATCCTGTTTTAATCATTGTGGTTTTTAACCCACCCTTTAGTAAATGATTTGATTATTTTTCAATTATTTTTGAATACTGCCTTTACATATTATCGTAAGCTTGGATCACACTACATCCATTCTTTTGTGACCATATCTCTATGCTTAATATCTAGCCAAAATGTATTAAACTTGAAGGGTGATGGGTTTTTTTTAGTATCATATTCCAATTGAATAAGAATACGAAGATGGTTCAAGGTCCATACTACTCCAAACCATGCTCTAAACCTCACTTATTTTGTCAAAATCCCATCTAATACAATAACTCTATCTAATCTCTTAGCTATTGTTTCCCTACCTGATCTTATGTTCCTTCATGTAGGCTTTATATCTACCAATTCTACATCCACTATTCCTTTTTCTTAAAATATATGCAACAAGAATAATAGCAACATATAAGGTCTCCCCTCATCCCCCCTTGTCTCACTTCTCCTTAGAACAAGGTTTAGATATCATCCACCCACAAAGTAGGATAGGAAAGTAGGACCATCAAGAATCTTTAGCTAGTTCTCCTTTCTATTGTGACATGGCCCATGAATGTTCACAATTTAATTCTCTATCCAATTCCCTCACATATAATGTGCATACAATAGTTGAGTCAAGGATAAAACTACTTTTCATTTACAAGATTTACTCTATCCCACAACTAGTCCCCCTTATTTGCTTTTGGAATGGCTCAATATAACTCCCACTCTTTATAAATAACTGAAAAAAATAAAAAACATCCTCCTTACTTAACAATGTTTCTTGAATAAACATAACTTTTGGATTATACTTTTGAACAAACCTTTTCAGATACCTTTGTTTTAGGGGTTCCCCCAAACCCTTTATGTTGGATGAGATAATGATCATTTATTTTTCTTGAGAGAGGGTTTCCTTGAGCTAAGGGCCTATTTGATAGACTTTTGGTTCCCTCTATGCACTAACTCCTTTTCCTATTCTTTAGCGAGCTACATTACAAACTTCCTTCCTTGAATCTTGGGTAGTGATGATCTAATATCTTGTTAAATACCTCCTCCTACTATTCCCTTGTTACTAATTTGTTGTATATTGAATCTATATCTTAGATGGTATCCTTTTCTAGGGTTGGGTAACAGACAATCCTCTCCCTCATAATATTTGTTTGAATTGGATATATGTTATAGGAAACCCCCCCCGCGGACAAGTGGATTCCCTCTTGAAACCTAAATGTCTAATATCAAGACAAAAAGGTGCTAACTTTGGTCACTGACATCCTTTTAAACCTAGCTAAGCTAATCTATAGAGAAGAGGAAGAATATGTACCTTTTTACAATGTTTGTCCTTGTCCATTCCAAGTTGAGCTATGATCCCCAAGTTCTTCAACAAGTCTTGCAATCCAATCAAAGACAAAGCATGCTTCCTATTCTACTATGATTAGTTTAAAACTAGATCTATCCGTTAAAGACAAGTTCATGTAGTTATACACAATCTTGAAAGAAACAGGCCAAGCACATGTATTAATGAGAACTTGATACTAGTACTTACAGACCTTTGATGAAGCTACAACAACCTCTTCTAGCTCTCCTTGTCCAACCCCTTTCTCAAATGATCCTCAAACAAAATGACCATGCTTCATTGATTATCTCCCTTATGCGATCATAAGTTTGATGCCTTCAATGTCTCTCCTTCCTTATGAGATCATAAGTTAGGTATTTCTCAATTTCTCCATATCACCATGAGAAGGCCTCCTTATATAAGCTTGGAGAGGCCTAACCACCTTAGATATTCTTGAGATAGGTTGAGGATACTTCTCCATCAGTTGTGGATCTTCCCTAAGATCCAACCTTGACCTTAGATTCAAACCCAACCAAATCCAGAGATGAGGGGGGTTTTTCCCTGATTTTCCTCAACAACCCAAGATTTCCTCAAACAACCCAACGTTCCCTCAGAATGGGGCAAAAAGTGTTGCAATGCTCCCCCAAAGAAGGGTAGGGAGTGCTGGCACTCTCTAACAGTGGGTAGGGGGTCGTTGCCCAAAATTTCATTAAAAAAGCCCATCTATCTCCCAGATGGGTGCACCGAGTGCTGGAACGGTCCCCCAAAGAAGGGTAGGCCCCTGACATTGAGTAGGGGAGCGATGGCCTTCAAAAATGAATTTTGAGTGGTTTTTTCCATGGTAAAAGATTTGTACTCTTCATCAGATGATTTCTCCTTCTTAAACCAGTCTTTGAGGGTGTCTTCAAGTGTTCCTTGTGATGTTGTTCGAGACAAAACATAAGCAAGATGACTGTATGATGTCTGTGACACTTGCGACACTTGTGGCCAAAATGCGACACTTGCAACACTTATAATGATGACAATAGGTCATCATTGAAGTGAGTAATTTTGATGTGTAACAGATTTCCCCCCAAAGTGCGAAGTTAGAAGTTGAAAATTGATGACTGAAGTAATTTTTAGACTTTTTCGAACAAGGGCATGGACTCGAAGAACCTGGCAGAAGCTGCACACAACCATCAAAAAAATATTATGATATGTTTCAAACCCAAGGAAAACATACCTATTCTTGGGTGATAAAGACTTGCAAGGTATGGCCACCATAAGATACATTGCAGATCCATAATTGTATTAACAAAAAGGTATAGCCACCAAATATACAATGTGGATCTATACTCCCATGACATGAACTGATCGTAGCCATGAAAAATACACAGTGGATCTACAAGACGACAAGACATAGCCACAGACCAATACAAAGTGGATCTATGTGATAGTATATGTGTAAATATTCAAGAGAAACTCCTTTGCAACCTGGGTAAAGTACATATCAGAGTGATTACTCAACCCAGGGTCTTCTTACCAATCCCAATGCAGTACGAATCTAACCATGTGGATAGATGTCCTGCTGTCGAACATGGTAGAAACTGCTTGATTACCGGTCAATGAGGTAAACCGTTAACAAGCACGAGGAAAATCACCATTGATGTCAATGATTCCCAAGGTACCCTAGTACATTCTAGGGAATGTGAATGGATGAGATGAAGTTGAACATTCATGGAATCATCCGATCAGAGGTCAATGATGTAAACCCACTGTCGGAGGCGAGGAGGCCTACCATTGAGGCATGCAGGTCCCAAGGTACTAACGGGTTTCTAAGTATAGTTCCCGAATAATGTGTTGAAGTCGACATGAACATAATCGTCGAAGGAATGCCTTGATGTATCCCCCATCAATGACACAAAACTGAAACAAAGATGTAAATTGGCAGATCAAATGAACATGGATTGACACTGGTATTAAAACAAGATATTTGTGACGGTTGACTCTCAAGGAAGATACTTCCCTTGAACACTGAGGCACAACAACAAAAACATGACATGGACCAAAACATGATGATGCAGTGGATACTGTGACTTCCGTCGGGTGACCCAAAGGTGTAAAGAAACTCAGAGGATTGGTTCAGTGAAAAGTTTCAGTGGATTAAAATGTATGCAAACACAAAGTGCCGTGTTTAAGGGCGACTGTAAGAGTGACTGGTGATGTTTTCAAAAACCGCTTGGCTTGCTTCCTTCAAATTTCCCCCCCATCCAGATAGAAAAGTACCTCTTTTTAATTTAACGAGCTCAAGGAGGGTAACACATGCTCTATATAACTCACCTTCGGTAAGTCCCTCTTCCTTAGTTTAACAAACTGGAAGAAGTAAGGGTTTGGTCCCATATGGGCCCTTCAATGTATGATTGTTTAATGAGTCCAGAGAAGGTAAACTCAGTGATTTTTCATGTTTTGAGAGTCTGAAAAGAACTTAAAGATGACTCCACTGTTGTCCTTTCTCATAATGTTAGTATCATGAGGCCAAAAAAGAGATAAATTATCACTTGAAAGACACCCTTTCAAACCTTTTAATGAGTGGGAAAGGAAGCAAGATCACTCAACAATATTTTCATGTTTAGAGAGTCTGAAAAGAGCTTAAAGACGACTCCAGGGGGTTCCTTTTTCTTATAACCTTTACGAGTCTGAAAAAGTGATAAAAGTATACTTGGTTACATTCTCATGTTTTTGCGAGCA
This sequence comes from Picea engelmannii, assembly GCA_009831015.1. NCBI lineage: Eukaryota > Viridiplantae > Streptophyta > Pinopsida > Pinales > Pinaceae > Picea > Picea engelmannii. Next base: position 528,583 of record ML789843.1, read on the forward strand.
CGAGAAAGAATAAAGACTAAGCTCGATATTGGTTTTATTTTTAGACAAGCTTGAAACAAAATTAAACTATGCTTGTAAATTCCCAACGTAATTTCCAAAGGTTGGGATACCCATGGATGGTTGGTACTTTCCCCCCAGCTTGAAAAGCTAGCGGCATAACTCCATAAATGATAATCAAAGGCTGAAGACATTCCCCCCAATCTTCAATCTATTCATCGACTTTGAGGTTGTCACAAATTTCTATACTAGATGGAGAAAAAGGATACATGTGGATGAAATGAAGGTTAAAAAACGAGACCTAACAAAAGACTCGACTTGGCATCTACGGGATCTAGTGAAAGACTCAACCTAAAGGGAGAGATGATTGTTTCATTTTTTAACGAGCTTGACACAATAAAAGAACTATGCTCAAGGATCCGGGTTCAATCCCCATATTTCTATTTCATTTTTTAATGAGCTTGCTAGAGAGAGGAAAACTATGCTCATAACCTCTGTTTCATTTTTTAATGATCTTGCCATAGAGAAGTACTAAAACTATGCTCATTGACTCTTCTTAATCATGGTTTCCAAGAGGATAATGCTCTGGAAGAAAACCATGTAAAGGGACAAAACTCGGTCATGGCTTCCAAGAGATCGTCACTGGATGGAAGAACAATGCTTTGGAAGGAAAATATGTCGAGGGATGCGACGGGGGTAAGGAGCTTAGGCTCTAATATCCCTACTGAAGACATCACCAAGTCAACTACTAGATCCAAGTCATCTTCATCGGCAGCTGAAGGCATGGGAGATAACGCCACATAATTGACCTGTGGCGAGGGCGATACCGACTGCATATAAGAACCGTTTAGGGAGGTCATTGGGTTGATGGTCACGTCAGGGCCAACAAATGAAAGTTGATCAATAGTCACCATTATTCCATCGTGCGGGAAATATATCACACGAAAAAGAGTGGACACAATAGATTTCATGGCATAGACATAATCTCACTCAAGGAGTAAATCAAAATCCAAGGGATCCTGGACTACTATAACATCAATAAATACATTTTTCTCTCCCAAAGTTATGGGAAACTGAGGAAGGATCCCTAAAGGGTGATTGGTTCTTCTGTTAAAAGTGAATAGAGTCTGGGTAACTGACACAAGCTGAGGATAACCCAAAGCTTTCCAAGCAATAGAGGAAAAAATACTAACGGATGAACCTTCATCTATTAGCACATGAGGAACGTCCCAACCACAAACTTGTACTGTAATATTGAAAGGAATGTGGGAGGGAAGACGAGGTCCATTTAGCGCACCCCAATAAAAAAGGATGGCCTCATTACTTGGAAGGAGGAATTCCCCCAACACGGTAGATTCTGTATCAATGAAAGAAATGTGGGAATAATCAGGTTTACTCTCTAGAGGGAGAGTAGGATCAATTGATAACGACATCAAATTGACCACTTGGGTTTCATTATCCAAGGGGAGAATGGGGTCGACAGGTGGAAACAAATCGACCGCTTGGGTTACACTCTCTAACGGGAGAGCAAGATCGACCGAAGATCAGATCAGATCAACCACTTCGTCAACTGGTTCAACTAAGGACATGACCAGATTGACGACATGATCAACCAGACTAACCGATGAAGGGACCAAAGAAACCACTTTGGCACTCGTCATAGGAGGAGTGGGATTGACCACGTTGGCACTCTTCAGATGAAGGGTGGGACTGACCAATGACGAGACTGGATCAATCACTTGGGTTTCACTTTTCAGATGAAAATTGGGGATGATCGATGACGGAACTGGATCAAYTACTTTGGTTAGTGGTTCAATAGAGGATGAAACTAGATTGACCACATGATCAACCAAATGGACTGAATATGGAACCRGATTGACCATTCCATCAACTAATGATGGGTTGGGGGGAAATCTTACGATAACGAGTTGGAAGTTGAAGCTTTTCCAAAAGAGAAGAAGCCTCGTCCATACGAGGAAAAAAGTGAGAGTAATGATCACCTTCACATAACATACAAGGAAATTTGATAGTTGTCTTCTTCTTACCAACCTTAACATCACTAGTTGATGGGGCATCACCAACATATCGAGCAGGGGTCAATGATGTGGAGGAACACATTTCTAAGACCTTGGGAAGACCAGGGAAATGCATCAGAAAGTGGTCACCCTTACAAAGACTATAAGGGAATTTGGGTTTCAGATTCTTCGTTTTAATCTTGTTGACCTCATCAATAGTCCCAATACTATTAACAGTAGATGGTTTCTTGGATCTAACATCTGATGTAGTTGGAGGCTTGGTCCTTTTCGAGTTCTTCTTCTTCTTTTCTTTCTGTTTCTTCTTCTTCTTATCAACCTGTCTACTTGCTTTAGAGCTTTCACTAGGCGAAGAGGGAGAAAGGGAAGGAGACTTAATGGGTGAAGAAGGCAAAAATTCGACATGAGGTTGATGTGTGGGTGGTGTACTTACATATGAAGCATTAGGTGCAGTTGAAGCACCAGGAAGATCTGATATCATTGAAGTGGGGAACAACCAAACCGATAATCTGATGGTGAGTCATGGAAGACTCAGTATGGCAATGTACGAAGGACCAATGTTTCCAAAAGAAGGAAAAGTGAAAGGTTCCCCGGGACAAGGGGTTCCTCCATTGGTACTCCCAGGTGTTGATTCCATTAACACTGACTCGACCTAAGGTCCACTAAGTAAAACAAACAAAACATGCTATGAATATAAGAAGCAAACAATCAAACAAAACTTTCCACAATGAAACCACTAGTTGGTGATGAAATCCAATGTTGCGAGATCAATATAGGAAGGGGTGGGGATGGATCAGGTGGATTAGTTATGTTTGCAAACTACTTAATGGACTTACACCTTGGTGCAATATTCCATGCAGTAAATGTGGATTTACCCTCCAAGGAGTCCGAGTGAGTTTGATCAATGTCTGTTCCAGGTACAATGAGACTTCCCTTCACCGTCACCTTGTGTAATGCCTTGAAGATTATGGCTACTAAGGTCACCAACTCGCAGTCAGCCCTTGGGCGGGTATAGTCGACAATCTAGTCTGAACGTATGGGAAGGATAACAAGTCTGAAATCCTTCGAGAGAACCGAGGACAAGTGGATCGATATAACTCTAGAGGATCCCGAGCAGATTCAGAGTTCATGAAGCACCGAGACCAAATGAAGACAGTTGAACCTCAAGAAGAACCCCCAATATATGATATGACTACTACGAACAGTTGAATCATGGAGGGATAATCTCCGTAACTCTCCCGAACACGACCTCATGCATAACCCCTGTGTGAGAGGGGGATCCCATAAAGTTGATACGAAAATTGGATTTGCTCTCCCTATCGCAAGATGCTAAATTTTTTTGACAGCTTTGGAAAGTTATCCTTTCAACTTGTTCCAAATCCCTACACCTTAAGATAATGTAGGTTTTCTAACAAAACTGTAAAAAAGGTCTGATAAATTTTGTTTAGCACTTGATTTTAAGGTGGTTGTTTACTTAGAAGTGTATGAGAGTGAAACTGATGACTCAATTCCCAAAACATGCATAAGAAATGATAAGTAGTATTTTCTTTCAATGAATGTCTATTTAAGGGAAGGAGAATGGATTTTCCTTTCACTGTCAAACACGAAGATGCAATGACCTCATGTAATTGTTCTCAATCAAGAATCCAATATAATGCTAAAATGTTCATAAAATGGTTCTAGTATCCAAAAACCAATCATGAAAAAATATCCTTTTGTTTATATGTGATTGATAATTAGTTTGATGTAAAGCTTCCTATGTTAATCGGGCTTCAAGATCTGTGAGATTTAAGCAATCATAAGAAAACTTCACATAAACAAAAACACACCTTCGTTGTGATCAAACAAGAAACAAAAAGAAAACCAAATCCAAACAGGAGGAAATGCTTGGAGAAAAGACCTCAAAGATCAAATGCAATGGTGCATACATCTCTGAATTTCCTTACAACAACTTTCATTCAATCAGATAAGTGAGAAAGCAATAGATTGACTCCAAATCTTAGGGAAGAAGAGTGACTCAAAGCAAGGAAAATATATGTCAAAAATCCAAACAAAACATCATCAATCCTTAGAAATCAAATAGTTGGAAGCTAAACAAGGACACATTGAGATGATATTAACCTTGAGTAGATGAAACAACCAAACACTAGACTCAAATATCAACTCCCAAAAAGGTTTTGAGCAGAAAAATACCAGTGCTCTGGTGTCAATGGAACCAAAGCGTTGCAGCGCTCTATGGGATATCGCAAGGGAGTGCCAACACCCTAGTGGTAGAGGTAGGGGAGCGCTGGCCTCTCAGAACTCAAAAAACTTTCCCAGAAATAAAAAAAATTCAAGAAAATTTGGAAATTGGGTGTGTATAAGATGAATCCAAGAGCCAACAACACATATAAGAATCAAAGACACAACATGCATAAGATCTGAAGGTGAGCAAAGTCCAAAAACAATACCAAGGAAGGGAACTAAAACTGAAAGCTTCATCTCCCCAGTGGAGTCGCCAATTTCTGTTACAGGAAAATCCCCCTGCGGACAAGTGGATTTTCTCTTGAACCCTAAATCTCTAAGATCGAGACAGAAAGGTGCTAACTTTGGTCACTGAAATCCTTTTAAACCTAGCTAAGTCAATCAAATAGAGAAAAGGAAGAAGAATGTACCTTTTTGTCGACGTTTGTCCTCTCCCAGTTCCAAGTTGAGATTTGATCCACAAGCTCTTCAATAGGTCCTGCAATCCAATCAAAGACAAAACATGCTTCCTATTCTACTACAATTAGTTTAAAACTATATCTATCCATTAGAGACAAGTTCATGTAGGTATACACAATCTAGAAGGAAACAAGCCAAGCACGTGTATATTATTAAGAACAAAGAAAAGTACTTACAACTATAGATGCAGATGCAACAACTTCACCAAGCTCTCCTTGTCCAACCCCTTTCTCAAAAGATCCACAAACAAAATGACTATGCTTCACTGATTATCTCCCTTATGAGATCAAAAAGAGGTACTTGTCTATCTAGATGGGGGAAAAATTTGAAGGAAGCAAGCCAAGCAGTTTTTGAGAACATTACCAGTCACTCTTACAGTCGCCCTTGAACATGACACTTTGTCTTTGCATACATTTTAATCCATTGAACCTCTGCACTGAACCAATCCTCTGAGTTTCTTTACTCCTTTGGGTCACCTGACGAAAGTCACAGTGTCCACTGCATCATCATGTTTTGGTCCATGTCATGTTTCTTCCATTGTGCCTTAGTGTTAAAGGGAAGTATCTGCCTCGAGAGTCAACCATCCCAAATATCCTATTTCAACACTCGTGTCAGTCCATGTTCATTTGATCTACCAATTTACATCTTTGTGTCAGTTTTGTGTCGTTGATGGGAGATACATCAAGGCCCTCCTTCGACGAGTCTGTTCCTATCGACTTCAACACATTATCCGAGAACTAGACTTAGAAACCAGTTAGTAACTTGGGACTTGCATGCCTCAATGGTAGGCCTCCTTGCCTTTGACAACGGGTTTAAATCATTTACCTTTGATCCGATGATTCCACATATGTTTGACTTCAACTCATCTATTCACATTAGATGGAATGTACTAGGGTACCTTGGGAATCATTGACATCAATGGTGATTTCCATCGCACTTGTTAACAATTTACATCATTGACCGGTAATCAAGTGGTTTTTTCCATGTTCGACATCAGGACATCTATTCACATGGTTATATTTGTACTGCATCAGGATCGTAAGAAGACCCTGGGTTGGGTGATCACTCTGTTGGCATGCTTTCAGACAGAGGCAAAGTATGCGTGTTTGTCATTGAGGGAAAAGAGAGCGATGATGGCATGGAAATGGAAATATCAACTGAGAAGAGAAACAATGATCGTTGAATCTCATTCATAATCCTCGATGACCGTCAGATCTGAATTCAGATAGGAGTAGTGCACAGTAGAAGAGAACATATCTCAGGCGTCTGATCAGGGCCTGAAGACTGACCGTCGTTGGATCCATAATAAGGAGCATGATATTTACGTGCAAGATGAAGCATGCCTACATAATCTCAAAAGTAAGGGGACCATACATTATCAAAGAGGACACATGGAAAAATATCAGAGAACATCAAAGACTCCATTTCAGAGTTTCGCATATCGGGAAATCCAAAGGAAGGAGGTGACTCTTGAAATCACGATATGCGATATCCCAAAATGATTTGGGCCATCAGATCGAGGATTGATCTGAACCTTTGGACCGAGGTATGGTGTGGAACATTGGACGCAGAGGACACATGGTGAGCGATTGTTTTTTCCTTGACTAAAAGGTCAAAGGAAGGAGACTCCTAACCTCTCGAACTCGCGATATGAGAAATCACGATACAATCTCAGCTATTGGATTGAAGATAAATCTGGGCCATCATATCTAGGAGGTAGATCATGACAGACCATGTCAACGAGGAAATGTGGCAACTTATGTCAGTAAGGACACGTGGCACGAGCATATAAGTACAAGCGTCAAATTGATTCGGCTTTTCAGGCCACTCAAAATCATAATTCTGACACTCGAAATCATAATTCTGAGTGACATGTGGCTGCCACTTGGCTCTTGACATGTCATTGAGTGACACAAGAATGACATCACTTCATGAGTTCTTGTTTCAGGAGTTTCAACTTCAACACTTCCCCAAAGTTCTAAAGGCTCAAGTACCGGGGCGGAGGAGAGCCGTCCAATCACCGAGGATGGTGGACCGTTGATCTGGCTCCATTTCAGAGTTTTGGATACCGTGAGTTGGAGGAGTCAAAGACACTCATGACAAGAATGCCGAAATGCGAAATCATGAAGCACCTTTTGGCACAACTTGTGGTCATCGTTGGTGGTCACGTGAGGGGAAAGAGCTAGCGGAGCTAAGCTCCTTTTTGATGATTGCAACATGAAGAGTCGAGACTCTTCACCACAGTATTCCCGAAGTCGCGAATCGCGAAGTGGTCATTTAGTTAGCGAGTGGTCGCAGCATGTGGTTACATGGTCACGAGAAGGGAAGGAGCCAGTCCAACTAATCTCCTTTTCGGAGTTTCGGGGATCGCAACTTGGAGTGTCGAGACCCTTCGACATAGGATTGCTGAAATACAAAATGCGAAATGCATTTGATTAGGCCCGTGGTCATAGCCAGTGGTCATATGGAATAAGTGTGAGACCCAACACTTGTAATTCAACGGTGCAGGTTAATCAAGAATATGATCGAAGGGTTATTGTTTTTCTTCAAAAGTTAATTGATCAGTTACGATTCAGTTTGCTGAACTGAATCATGATTCTTGAACGATTGGCGATTCAGTTGCTGAAGCGTTTTCGCCAGGGTAGATTCGAGATGTAACTGCAAAGGTTTGTGTGTATAAAATAGACATGAAGTGACTGGGTGTGAGGGGCTATTCTGAGTGAAAAATATGTTGAATTGAGAAAAGGAAAAACCACAGTATACATAACGTGAGATCAAACTCAGAAATGAGAAACAAAAGCTGAACAGAACAAAAAAAAGGGGGGGGGTGAAGAGAACATAATGTGCAGATATTAAAGAGCATGAGAAGAATAAAGAAATACCAGATAGAGAGAGACAACAAGTCAAGTTAAGTATGAATAGAGAAAAAGAATAGTGAAGCAGAGAAGATTTGAAGAATAGAGAAGAAGTGGTAAGAATTGATATATTTGTGTTGTTACTTATTCAATCATGTATTTATAATCAGGGAGGTAGGGTGGTGCTAGGGAGGATTGTAGTCCTCTGTTATTCAAGTTGGTGCTTGAATACTGGAAGTTGAAGATTTCATCTAGTTGTGGCTAGAAAACAGGGTGGAAGGGTGGTGCTCGGGAAAACACAGAGTTTTCTGTATGCAAGTTGGTGCTTGTATAAATCTAGTTGGTACTGGAACATTTAGGGAGTTGATGCTTCCTTCTAGTGGGTGCTAGAGAAATCAGAGAGTTGGTGCTCTCAAACAAGTTGGATCTTGTAAAACAGAGGTAGTAGCCTCACATTGAGTTGGTGCTCAATTATAGATGATGTACAAAACTTAAAAGACTGCCTATCATTTCAAAGAATAAGAGATTTTCTCCCTTTATGGGTTTCTTCGTGAAGATCTGTCTCTATGTATATCTTATGTGTGACTGATGCTCATTATTTATGTTGTCCATATGTTGTATAATATTGATGATCACTTGGAGAATATTAAAAATGGTTCAATAAACTTAATATTCTTTAAGCATAGTAACAACTGATTCACCCCCCCTCTCAGTTGTCTTAGTAATTTCAACACACTCTGATATGTACTTTACCCCGGTTGCAACGAAGTTTCTCTTTAATATTGAAAGATATATTGTCACATAGATCCACTTTGTATTCATCCATGGCTATGTCTTGTCGTCTCGTAGATCCACTATGTATTTTTTGTGGCTACGATCAGTTCATGTCATGGAAGTATAGATCCACATTGTATCTTCGGTGGCTATACCTTTTTGTCAATATAATTATGGATCTGCAGTGTATCTTATGGCGACCATACCTTGAAAGTCTTTATCACCCAAGCATAGGTATGTCTACCTTGGGTTTGAAACATATCATAATATTTTTTTGATGGTTGTGTGCAGCTTCTCCCAGGTTCTCCGCGTCCATACCCTTGCTCGAAAAAGTCTACAAAGTACTTTAGTCATCAGTTTCCGTCTTCTATCTTCGCACTTTGGGGGGCAATCTGTTACACATCAAAATTACTCATTTCAATGATGACCTATTGTTGTCATTACAAGTACCGCAAGTGTCACATTTTGGCCACAAGTGTCGCAAGTGTCACAAACATCATACAATCATCTTGCCTATGTCGTGTCTCGAACGACATCACAAGGACACTTCAAAGACTGGTTTAAGAAGGAGAAATTATTTTATGAAGAGTACAAATATTTTTCCATGAAGAAAACCACTTAAAAATGAATTTTGAAGGCCATTGCTCCCCTATCCACTGTTAGGGAGTGTCAGCGCTCCATACCCTTCTTTGGGGGAGCGTTCCAACACTCCGTGCACACTTCTAGAGGAGCGTTGGGATTTTTTAAGGAAATTTTGGGCAGCGCTCCCCTACCCACTATTAGGGAGTGCCAGCGCTCCCTACCCTTATTTGGGGGAGCTTTGCAACACTCCATGCCCCATTCTAAGGGAGCGTTGGGCTGTTTGAGGAAATCTTGGGCTGTTGAGGAAAATCAGGGAAAAATCCCCCTCATCTCTGGATTTGGTTGGATTCGAATCTGAGGTCAAGGATGGATCTTAGGGAAGATCCACAACTGATGGAGAAGGATCCTCAACCTATCCCAAGAATCTCTAAGCTGGTTGGTTCTCTCCAAGCTTATATAAGGAGGCCTTCTCATGGTGAAATAGATGGAGAATTGAATTATACCTAACTTATGATCTCATAAGGAAGGAGGAGGACATTGAAGGAATCAAACTTATGATCTCATAAGGGAGATAATTAGTGAAGCATAGTCATTTTGTTTGTGGATCATTTGAGCAAGGGGTTGGACAAGGAGATCTTGGTGAGGCTGCTGCATCTGCATCTACAGTTGTAAGTACTTTGCTTTGTTCTCAATAATATACACGTGCTTGGCTTGTTTCCTTCTAGATTATGTATACCTACATGAACTTGTCTGTAATGGATGGATCTATTTTCAAACTAATCATAGTAGAATAGGAAACATGTTTTGTTTTTGATTGGATTGCAAGACCTGTTGAAGAGCTTGTGGATCAGATCTCAACTTGGAATTGGGCGAGGACAAATGTCGTAAAAAGGTTCATATATTCTTCCTCTTCTCTATGATTATATTAGCTAGGTTTAAAGGGATTTCAATGACCAACATTAGCACCTTTCTGTCTTGGTCTTAGAGTTTAGGATTCAAGAGGGAATCCACTTATCCACATGAGGATTTCCCTGTAACAGAAATTGGCGACTCTTTGGTCACTGACATCCTTTTAAACCTAGCTAAGCTAATCTATAGAGAAGAGGGAGAAGATGTACCTTTTTACGATGTTTGTCCTTGTCCAGTCCAAGTTGAGCTCTAATCCCCAAGTTATTTAACAAGTCCTACAATCCAATCAAAGGCAAAGCATGCTTCCTATTATACTATGATTAGTTTAAAAGTAGATCTATCCGTTAAAGACAAGTTCATGTAGGTATACACAATCTTGAAAGAAACAGGCCAAACACATGTATTAATGAGAACTCGATAGAAATACTTACATACCTTTGATGAAGCTGCAACAACCTCTTTCAACTCTCCTTGTCCAACCCCTTGCTCAAATGATCCTCAAACAAAATGAATACGCTTCACTTATTATCTCCCTTATGAGATCATAAGTTTGATGCCTTCAATGTCTCTCCTTCCTTCTGAGATCATAAGTTAGGTATTTCTAAATTTCTCCATATCACCATGAGAAGGCCTCCTTATATAAACTTGGAGAGGCCTAACCACCTTAGATATTCTTGGGATAGGTTGAGGATCCTTATCCATCAGTTGTGGATCTTCCCTAAGATCCATCCTTGACCTCAAATTCAAATCCAACCAACTCCATAGATGAGGGGGCATTTTCCCTAATTTTCCTCAACGAACCAATATTTCCTCAAACAACCCAATGCTCCCTCAGAATGGGGCACATAGTGTTGCAATGGTCCCCCAAAGAAGGGTAGGGAGCACTGACACTCCTTGACAGTGGGTAGGGGGCCGTTGCCCAAAATTTCCTCAAAAAATCCCAGCACTCCCCAGAAGGGTGAACAGAGTGTTGGAATGCTCCTACAAAGAAGGGTAGGCCCCTGATAGTGAGTAGGGGAGTGCTATCCTTCAAAAATGACTTTTGAGTGGTTTTTTCCATGATAAAAGCTTTGTACTCTTCATCAAATGATTTCTCCTTCTTAAACTAGTCTTTGAGGGTGTCTTCAAGTGATCCTTATGATGTTGTTCGAGACATGACATAAGCAAGATGTCTGTATGATGTATGCGACACTTGCAACACTTGTGGCCAAAATGTGACACTTGCGACACTTGTAATGATGACAATAGGTCATCATTGAAGTGAGTAATTTTTATGTGTAACAATATACTTGTAAAATATTCTATGGATCCCTAGGGTCTACTATTTTTCTTCATTTTTGTGCATGGGAGGGATGTTTTCATCTGCATTTATTCAACATTTGATGACTCAAATTCAACATGGAAGGGAGTATCCCTTGTGTTGGATCCCCATTGTACTTATATGGTCATTAATTCACAACTCCTTAAGTTATCCCCCTCCACCTTGGTTCTCCAATGTTGTTTAGGGTCTTGTATTTCATAGGGATAATGTTGAACACCCTCTAGCTCCTTCTTTCCTTTCTACTTGTGTTCCAAATTCATGTCTAGCTTTTCTTGTAATGCACTAATTTTGAGGGTCAATTGGGAACTTATATCTTTCTGTACACTGTACATCTCATTAAATACCTTCCTTGATTTTCCATTCCTCTCTAGTATTACTCTCAAAGAGGGTACACATTTCTTCCTTTTAGTAACTCTACTAGGACTAGTTTGATCCATGGCATCTTTTCGAGATCTTATGATTTTCTATTTCACATAATAAAAGGGGTTGAGCATGAGGTTCATATCATCCATAATAGTTTTTGTTTCTTATTTTTCTTTTCATTTTCTCTAACCTCTTTGGGCATGCATTTTATGCATGTTTTATATGTAGTAGGTGTTGAAATTTTGGTATGCTCGTTTAACCATAGACAATGTCACATCATTGTCACCCAACCATAGGAATTCACATATTTCACCCCCAAGCACACTAACCTTTAATTATAATAATTTCGGCAAGCCTACTCTAGAACCAACAGATAAACCCTAGCTACTAATTGCAACAAAAACTCAAGACAAGTAGAATGCTCCTTCTCCAAGCGTAGAACACAAGAGAGGGAGTCTCCATATCCATAGAACAAGTGCCATACACAACTGAAGCAACTGCAATTGCACTACTCTCTCAAACTTGCGCCATACTTAGCAATAATATTGCCAATAGTATCACCAAGAATGTCACCAAGAGAATTACCAAGAATGTCACCAAGAGAATCATCAAGAGAGAGACCAAGACCAAGAGATGACCATGCGCCCTTATTCCTCCTTGTAACTGCAATTTCAACTCTCCACAAGACTTGCACACTAACATGTTATTCAAATGAGCTAAAACATCCTCTATTTATATTAATCTGTCCAATGACTTTTTTGGCTGGGCCAAACTGACTTTTTGGTAATTATATTTATGTTTAACTTTTTTCTGTGGAGTCAACTTGTATTTATGGAAGATAATATTCTAATATTATTTATTTTTCTATGCCAACTTGTCTTCTAGGGTTTCCACACATATGTTTAATGGTTCAATTTCTTCTAGAATATTCTATTCTAAGTCATAAGTTACACATGGAGGTTAATACCTCCTGCAGCTACCAAAACATCAACACTCCCTCTTAGCTAGGGAGGTATTACCTAAGATGTTCTTCATGTAGTGGTCTCAAACACATCCATCCATATCACATGGCATGGGAAAGACTCACATGGTCTTGCAGACCGGTCTACAGGTAGCATCACCATAGCCACACATGCTATCATATGATCAAACATATCATGTAACAAGTATCAACATCATAGCCGCACATTAGCCATCTAGCTGGAAAACACCTCCAACACTACTGGTTGGCCCTCCAGCTAGTAACCTCTGATGCTATTAATTGGCACTCTAACTAGGAATCATTTCCGATACTACAGGTCAACATCTAGTTCATACAAGACTAGTTACTCGTCAGCTCACACATAATCTAACTCAAAAATTTAACACTCCCTCTTAACGAGGAAGGTATTTCTATTGGAACGATCATCATCACTGCTTCTGTGCTTCTACACACCTCAACCATTGTGTTTTTGAATTTCACAAATCCATACATCATAAGAAGTTCTGCACTTTCACTGGAGTAATGTACTAGCCCACGTTGGAGTAGCATACCAACTTGCATTGGGGTAGCATACCAACTTGCACTGGAGTAGCATACCAGCTTGCGCTGGAGTAGCATGCCATCCTGCGTTGGAGTAACATACCAACCCATGTTGGGTTAACATACCAGCCTACGTTGGAGTAGCATACCGACCTGCCCTGGGGTAGTGTACCATCCTGCGTTGGAGTAGCATACCAACCTACATTGGGGTAGCATACCAGCTTGTGTTGGAGTAGCATACCAACCTGCGCTGGGGTAGCTCCCACTACTGGGGATCACATCACTTCCCTCTACTGGGGAACACATCACTCCCTCTACTGGGGAACACATCACTTCCCGCTTCTGGGGAACACATCACTCCTTCTATTGGGGAACACATCACTTCTCACTACGGGAACACATCACTTCCTCTATCGTGGAACATCTTCTGGACCACACCAAGATTTTTTCTGACATAGGCTTGGTCAACATATTTTCTACCTGTTCGTCGGTAGAAATATACTGGAGCAAATGTCTCGTCATAGTCTTCTCCCTCTTGTTGGGAGAATCCTCTGGACACAAATCAGGCTTTGTACATCTCTAGGCTATTTATCTACAACATGCTTGATCTTGTAGATCAACTTGGAAGTCACTACTAACTTCCCTTCTGGTCTCAAAACCAAGGAAAAGATACATATCCCAGTCCTTCTAACTGGATTCCTCCTTGGTCACTGTAGAAAATTCTACTGAAGCAAGGGGATCTTCCCGTTATATCTCATATCTCCTTGAAGCCTCTAAAGCTTTGATCTAGCCTTCTCAACCCATGGCATTTGTCTTTCATTTCCGGAAGATGTCTCTCTCTTCCATTTGAATCTGAAAGTCTTTGAGTTTTCATTCTCCCTCTGAAGCTTGACTTCCTCTGAGTCTATATAATCTTTGGAGCCATCTACTCCCATAATATGGTTCATCAATGTTGCATCTTGAAAATTTTCATGGGACCATTCTTGTCTCTTCTTGGTTACTGCAACGATTTTGGGTAGGCCCTTCTGGCTCTACTAGCTCTTCCTGATATGAGGAGTGATCAAATGCACTAGAGGGAATTGTTTGGTTATCCTTGGAGCCTTCTGCTCCTTGCAATCAATCTCCATATAATATACTTAGTATCCCACAAAAGTACCCTTCTCCATCTTCTTATTCTTTGATACATGGATGTATACGATCGTGTATACAACTTCTTATCTGTATAGTCTTCTCCATGTCTCAAACTAGAGGCCATCTAATATGTTTCCTCCTGCAATCATCACTATATATCCCCTCATATTTATCACCCGTGACCTTCCCGGAACAAGGAAAACAAAGGGAAAAACAATAGATAAGAATAATACTCTTATAATAAAGACAATAACAAGAACAATAATCACAATAGCTCCTTCTCGGAGCTATTGCTTGTGACCTTCCTGGAACAAGAGCCAAAATACAAATACAATTATAAGAAATAGGAAAAACACTCTTCTAGTGTTGTGATCAATCATTCCTCCATGGTAATCCCCATGGAATTTATAAAATAACCTGCCCAAGACAAGAGAAACAAGAGAAAAAATTATAATAGCATTTTCATAAGAACATATCTATGTTAACAAGAATAAAAGACAATCTCATGGTAATCATCATATTATTACCAAGGTGACCTGCCTAGAAGCAAAACAAGAAGTATCTCCTAGAGGAGATGTTAGTTCATCTTGTGACCAAGTACAATAAGCATTTATATCAACAATACTCACATGTTGCCAAGTATTCATTGTATCTAGCAGTAATAGAACCATTCAAGGATTTTTGTCACAACTAGCAATGTAGCAATTATTAAACTTGATATGTGGAAATTGGAAACTTATTAATTTAATCAATCAAACCTGTAACTTGGAGTCTTATCATCAAGAACGAGTGTTGTGATTTTCTTCCGAGTCTCCTTCACTCAAGATGACAAGTATTCTCTTCAACACGTCCCCTGTACTTAAGACAATATGCTTTCTTGACATAAATATGAGTTAGAGAATATAATGCAAATAAACTCTAAAATCTCAACCTTAATCAATCTAATAATTTCACTAGATTCAACTTATAACTTTAACTTTGAACAAAGGTTACTACGATAATCATAACTTCAATTAATAAAAATACAACTAGATGTTCATAAGATTACAATAATTCCATAACAACTAGAGGCATATGAAAACAATTAAACCTGGAGTGCGTTGCTCCTATGAATGTGTTGGGTTTGATATCCCTCTCGATATACGATTGTAAGAAATCCCTTATCCTGTAATCACACTCAAAATAGTGATACAATTTAAATATATATAAGTACATACCTTCGACAACATCGACATGGAGTGACACCATTCGACAACAACGACAAGCAATGACGAACATTAAAACTTCAAAGGTGCTCCAACTTGTAATCTAAAGGTAGCTGGAGATGTGCTAGGGTAAGGCGCACTAGGAAAACCAAAAATTAGTCCCAACACTTCAAAAAAAATTTTCACTGCAAGTGGTGCTAGCACTGCAAATGGTGTTGTAACTGGCACAAAGCAACTTGCATGAAGGAACTAGCACTGCAATTGTAACTGGCATTGCAGACCTAGGGTTTTATGAGGAGACCTTAATTTCTCAACTTAAAAAATTTACAATTCTGATCCAAGGAAGAGATGTGACCTACTTAGGTGACCTTTTAATGAGTTTAGTAAGTTCTCAATGAGATTGACAATGGGGGAAACTGAGGATATTCCTTCCAATAGTTAGACTGTTACGAAGGAAACTAGCTCTGAAACCATGTTGAAATTTTGGTATGCTCGTTTAACCATAGACAATGTCACATCATTTTCACCCAGCCATAGGCATTCACATATGCCACCCCCAAGCACACTGACCTTTACTTAGAATAATTCCAGAAAGCCTACTCCAGAACCAATAGATAAACCCTAGTTGCTAAATGCAACAACAAATCAATACAAGTAGAGATCTCCTTCTCCAAGGGTAGTGTACAAGAGAGAGAGTCTCCATATCCACATAACAAGTACCATACACAACTACAGTAGCTGCAGCTGCACTACTCTCTCAAAATTGCGCCATAATTAGCAAGAATATCACCAAGAGTATCACCAAGAATGTCACCAAGAGAATTAACACGGATGTCACCAAGAATGTCACCAAGAGAATCATCAAGAGAGAGACCAAGACCAAGAGATGACCATGTGCCCTTATTCCTCCTTGCAACTGCAACTGCAACTCTCCACAAGACTTGCGCATTAACTGGTTATTCAAATGAGCTAAAATGTCCTCTATTTATATTAATCTGCCCAATGACTTTTCTAGCTGGGCCGACTTGACTTTCTGGTAATTATATTTCTGTTTAAATTTTTCCTATGGAGCCAACTTGTATTTATGGAAGATAATATTCTAATATTATTTATTCTGTTAGGTCGACTTGTCTTCTAGGGTTTCCACACATCTGTTTAATGGTTCACTTGCTTCCGGAATATTCTATTCTAAGTCATAAGTTACACGTGGAGGTTAATACCTCCTGCAGCTACAAAAACATCAACATTAGGTATTTTACTAACTACATCTAAATGGAATGATAACACAATCAATAATTTTCCTAAGTTCCAATCCTCTTGCTTCTATGTTGATTGCATCAAGAACTCAAACAATCCCCTATGTCCATTTCTACACATATCTTGGCCATGGGGGTAGTCTACATTCTTCTAGTCTTTTCATCAATGATAATGAACCTCAACAATATATTTTTGATTACTTTGAAGACATCTTCATACCGGAGCTCCATTGGTAGATAGGGTAATTTAATGCATACAATATCCATGTTAATTTTGTCCCTTAGATGACCGAACTTGGGTTCCCAATAGTTCAAGGTGAGAATCAAGTTCTCTCAAAACAATATTCCTTTATCTATATCATCCCTATGATCTCTTGATATGAACAAGAGAGTGAAGTATTCTTTGTATACCACAATATTCTAGGTTTTATCAATCCATTGTTTTAATATCTTCTCCCCTATTTTCTTCATAAAGAAGTGCTTAACCAATGTTGATTATGCATATTGAAGGGTTTTTCCTTGAATTGATTTTGATTGTATCACAATATTCATTCTCTCCCTCTTGAGTTTAATAACCCTTGCCTACTTTCTTCTCCTACTATATTTTACTCTTCGTTCGAAACAAATTTCCTCATTATCTCAATAACTTTCCCTATCTTCACTATGAGCGACCCTTATACTTATAGGGACTCCATTTCAAGAGCGATGCATGTTTTAATTGGGGTACGCACAATACTCATTCAAAATTTTAGGTACTAGGGTCAACTTCAACTATGAAGGAACAATAAATGCAGAGATCCAAGTCAGAGGACTTACTTGATAGAAATAAATGGTCCCGCAAAGCTTCAATATCTAGTATGGTGTCGTGTATGGAGGATGGATATTTCAATAACAAACTACTCTAGCCTCCACATATGATGGTTTCTTGCATTTCCTATAGGCGATTAAGGTAGAACATATTCATTAAATTTGACCTCTTTTCCTCATGATTTCCTTGTTTCGGTTTTCCAACAATCACTAAGCATCCCAACATTTCATGATCCCATCCATTCATGTAATTTTGAGGATGCATTAAACTATTCATCCTCATGATCACATTGGTGTCTTGAAGAAAATGGCTTGGAATTTGAGTTGCATGCCCAAATATTTAGTTGTCACATCATTTAGATTCACATTTCAAATATTGAACTTACATCTAGGGTTTGACCAAGGCTTTCCATGTCCTTGGTGATAGTAGACCTTCTTAAAAGACAATTTTTTCCCTAGTTTTTTAAAATTTTGGTTGTTTGTCTTGAATTGAAAAATGAAATAATGTGAAATATCTACACTAGTCTATATCTTTCACTCAATTTATTTAGTTGGATTACATGACTATGCTCTCTCATCGAAATCCAGATTCTAGAATATGAACAATAGTCTGGGCTCCAAAACCACTACATGAAAATTCAAAGGGAATTTTCATCTAAAAAAGATTTGCTTTCTTTTTATGTGTTTGCTTGGATTGATTGCTAAGCAATTCTCCCATGTGTTGTCATTTTTACAAAAATAACCCTTGTTTGCATGGATGTTAAATCTTAATTTTGGTGGCATTTATGAAAATTACACATTCAACCAATTCCCCCTACACTGCATTGTTAAAAGTTGAACTATAAATTGTGCGAGGGACCCACATATTTTCATCTTTGATCTTCCCTAGTGTGTAATGTTCATTTACCTTGTTTATTTTTTCCACCCTCACCCAACTAGATTTCAGTTTTACCATGAAATAATTTATCCTTAGTATTCAAAATGCCTACAACTTACAAGAGGGAAATCCCCATTGACACCAAAGAATATGGAGCCAAAATATATTTAGACCCAACATTTGTTTCATAGCTCAAGATAGCCCATTTTAGTGTAGCTTTTAGTGTTCGTGATTCTTGTCAGAATAGTTTGATTAGCAAATTGCTCCCTCAACTTTGAAAGGATTAAATTGTTTGAGTGTCATAATTTAGAGATTAGTTTCCATGAAATATTCTTTAGTGATTTGGTTAGATTTCTTGCCCTTTTCATGTCCAAATTAATGAGTGAACACTTCCAATGCAAAGTTTAGTCTATTACTCCATGATTCAAATTTTAAAGGAAATAGAGTCCATTCTATCCATTTTTGATATCACCCACTTCATCTATCTTATTTAGTTAATGAGAAGAGAAATAACTATGGTTTATTTGTCTAGAATAAAAAATTGCAACGTTTGTGGACTTTGGTGAAAAAGTCATTTTATAGTATTTAAGATGAGATGAAGTTCATAGGAATTGAACATGTGCCTCTAAGTTCAAAATGATTACATTACCTTACCTAACCAAAATTCACTCATGTTGATATGATATTTGAGTTGCTATAATTTTTGAAGAACAAAAATTAATTTGAGCCAATAGATGCCAAAAATTGGGACCATGGGATTTGAATATTGATCTCCATTGGTTTATTTGTTCCTAGGTCTTCTAATCCTCCTAAAAGTGGTCTCACCCATTTTTCTGCCATGATAACTTCTCTCTCTTTTGGAGGCCTATGATTATTTTACATTACCAAGCTAGGTTGGTACTCACCTTGACCTTTAGGCCATGATGTTAGAGCAATGTCATGGAGATACAGGTGTGGGGGGGGGGGAGACTTTCCCCATGCATGAATGTAAGGTAGAGATATTTGACCAAAGAAAATCTATTTTCAACCCAATTACAAATTTTTTACCAATAGACTGAATTCACATTATTAATACTGGAGGATTATGACATGATTTTTTTTTCTTGGGTCACACATCTAATCCAAGTTAATCCAACCCATCAAGGTCAATCCAAGGTGGGTTGGGGGTTAATATTCCATGTACTTGAGTTACATACATAAACACACACCCCATCATGAATTATAGGTCATGAATATGTTCAAGTGGTAATATTGGTGATGAGATGTCATTTCCTCCTCCCAATCTCATTGAGACAAGGGTGGACAATGAACTGATGATGTTCAGGAGACCTCTCGATGTATTCAGATTATATATGCTCAAACTGTTATGAATAGATTTGAGAAGGAATATTCATCATGGGATTTCCCCCAATGACCATCGATTTTCTCCTCCAAAGCCCAATTGAGATAAGGGAGCTTGATGATATGGTGAACATGGCCTAATATCATTTACTCTTTCCTCCTTGTTTATTGGAATTCATTCCATTGCCCAATTCTTCCTGAGAAACAACACACACATCTATCTATCAAAAGATAAAGAATACAATATTACACACATTTATTCTCCTTGTAAATAAATTTAAAATAACAATAATATAACATTTAGATATATCTTCTTTTGCTATTATACTACTRTGCTTGTTTATTATGAGTATCTTATGAATCAAATRGAGGATACTTCATCATGGCAAAATGCATCATACCAATGAACAACCAAGAGAAAAATACATTTCTTTGACTTTCACCAACATTTTATTATGAATATCTTATGAATCAAATGGAMGACACTTCATCATGGCAAAATGCATCATACCAATGAACAACGAAGAGAAAAATACATTTCTTTGACTTTCACCAACATTTTAATTCATCTCTTACAAACATAAGAAATCATCACAACTAACCTATATTGCAAGATGGTTAAACTGTAGGAAATTTTCATTTCTTTAAGTGCTTGAACACTCATGATAGCCACAACAAGCATGTAATTAAACAAATTTTATTATTTCATGATTAATGTTGTAAGAAATCATCACAACTAACCTATATTGCAAGATGGTTCAACTGTAGGAAATTTTCATTTATTTAAGTGCTTGAACACTCATGATAGCCACAACAAGCATGTAATTAAACAAATTTTATTATTTCATGATTAATGCTGATATTATTGGAGGAAGGATGCTTACTTATGCCCCTTCCCTCCCCACATTTTATTATGAATATCTTATGAATCAAATGGAAGACACTTCATCATGGAAAAATGCATCATACCAATGAACAACGAAGAGAAAAATACATTTCTTTGACTTTCACCAACATTTTAATTCATCTCTTACAAACATAAGAAATCATCACAATTAACCTATATTGCAAGATGGTTCAACTGTAGGAAATTTTCATTTCTTTAAGTGCTTGAACACTCAGGATAGCCACAACAAGCATGTAATTAAACAAATTTTATTATTTCATGATTAATGCTGTAAGAAATCATTACAACTAACCTATATTACAAGATGGTTCAACTGTAGGAAATTTTCATTTCTTTAAGTGCTTGAACACTCATGATAGCCACAACAAGCATGTAATTAAACAAATTTTATTATTTCATCATTAATTTTGATATTATTGGAGGGAGGATGCTTACTTATGCCCCTCCCCTGCCCACCCCTCCCCATGCATTGGATATGAGGTGGTTTTCATGAGGGTAACCACCTCTTATGACAATTATGACTTCGAGCAACTATTGGAGATAGGTGACCCAACACTGTACGAGCCCCCAATAAGAGTTTCACAGGAGTTTCACATGGGGAGTAGGATGGATGACCTCCCTCTCATGCTTCTTCTATTCTCACTTAGAATATAGGTTGAGGAGTAATGTAAACTAAAGTTTTCATATGTCCCATGTGCATATGATATGTGAACACACATAACCTTATATTATATAAATTTTTTGCTATGAATAATATTTTCACAGACAATTTGATATTTTTATATTATATAGGAGAGTAATAACTTTGATTTTAACTAAGATTTTATAATCTTTTTTATTTATATTACATAAAGGGGAGGGAGTTTTTGTTTCTAAATAAAATACATATATATTATGTATATATGGTTCTAATGATGGGGTGGTAGGTGCGTGTGGGATTCTCTTAGATCTCGACGTAAATACACTGCTTCATTATGCCCGGGGTTTGGGGACAATGACAAACAACATAACATAAACATACACACTTTAAGAAGGTTTTAAATTAATAAGATATCGACATATCTCTCAATACTCAATTTTTGGTGACTCAATGTTAATAATCAAAGCTATCGTCAACAAACATTACATGAAAAACAATCTTTTAAGTGGAATCCTCCAAAGAATCACCACCTTAACTCGGGAATTCAAGGAAATAAACCTCTATCATGTTAAAAGGAACCTAAACCCCCATGGTGACCTTATGGAAAAGGAAGGGTAAAAAATGATCCAAGAGGAAATCAAATTAAATAATGAGAGGGGGTATTCCCCATCCCCTAACCCTCATCCCTAACCCTCAACTATGAGACGACGTTCAACTAGTTGTAGTGCACCTGTACCTTAGGTCACCCTCAAATGTGCGAAGGGTGACTATGTAATTGCAAGGATTAATGCGTCTTGTGTGAAGTCTTCTCAGAGCTCGCACGTTTCAACTTCCTTATGCAACATTCCCAATCACTATATGACAAACCTAATCGCTCTCTTAGTGCTGAATCCCTCTGGTTCAACAAGACCAGTCTTGTCAGGATTTCTGAGCGCTGGTTCTGGTTTATACTCTTGTCTCCGCCTGTGCATCTTTCTTCTAGCCAATGATGCGAGGGAAATGAATTGGGATCTCCAGCCAAGGCCTTCGTTCAACGCTCCCATCTGGCTCCTCCAGTAGAATATCAGGTCTCTTTTTGCTTTTCTCTTAATGTATAGTCATTTTGATGCTGGTAGTATAGTTCTCTACACACGATGCTGTCCCTGTTCGGTTTTCACAATCACTTGGAGTAGTTTCAGGGTTAATTCTCATGTCCTTCCTATGGAACCCTCGACGAGTGACCACTGGAAAATTCGTCGGAATCAGGAAGAGGATGGTGAAGAAAACAATGTTGTTCTCCAACAACTAATGGAAAAAAATTGAGAGCTGGAAGGAATAATGGCTGGTATTTCCAACCGAATAGAAGAAAGGTTCAATCATTTTTAGGCTAGTCTCTCTGCATTAGCACGTGAATGGATGAAATGAAGAAAAACTTCCTTCACCAACGAGACCCTGGCCCTGTTCAACGCTTAGCCTTTGACTTTGTAAATCTTGGAAGACCTATTCCAAATGATGATGTTGCTGAAAACAACACTGGGAACTCCAACAGAGGAATGGCACCAATGGATATTGAAGAAGAACCTCTCAATCTCTCTCAGAAAGTTCCCACAAAGGAATGACACCAATGGATATTGAAGAAGAACCTCTCAATCTCTCAGAACTCTGAAATTCAGGATTCCGCATCAAATGTCTTGAATGTTTTTCAAAATTTAGTGGTGATTTGGGAATTTTTATAAAGACATTTTCAGTTTTAAAATTTTCAAAAATAGCCCAGTAAGAATGCCAAGTTATGTAATTACTGTGAAAATTATATTTGCAGAAAACAAATGGATAAATGCCCCCTATGTAAGCTTTATGCTGCTTCTGCACAACCCCTTTAATATATATCAATTTAGTTTGTATTTAAAAAAAATAAAAAATTATATGGTTCTCATGGAGGAGTTCATTTGTATTTAGCCCTAAGGGCTTATCACTTGATCTTAAGGAAAAAGAAATTGTTCAAATTTCCTTGATGTGATTTAGAATGATTGTTGATTTCAGTAAGTGTAATCCATGTTCTCATGGAGGAGTTCATTTGTATTTAGCCCTAAAGGCTTAGCACTTGATCTTAAGGAAGAATAAATTGTTCAAATTTCCTTGATGTGATTTAGAATGATTGTTGATTTCAGTAAGTGTAATCCATGATTAGTATTTTCACCTTTTCTTAGCAATATGCTAAATAAATTTTAGGCAACCCCTTTGACTTGGATGTGGATGGTTTACATTGATGATTGTTTTTTATGCTTATTTTTTCCTTTCAATCAGGTTATGCTTGGCAATTTCATAGCTTGTTGCATGATCGATATCCAACCTCCTTTGTAAGTTATTTCTCAGGATTTTGGATAGAAGTTATTCACCATTTATATTTGGGTGGTTTACAAGAAAATTTTAGGCTGGTAAATTATATTTTCTTAATAAATCTAAAGGGTAAAAAGCCAAAGCCAAGATCTTAAGATTTTACTTATTTAGGTTTCTTAATCGAATGGATTAAGTATTTTAAATTTGTTTATAATTCATTGTTCTCTTATAAATTTTTGACATGTTTTATGTTTCATTTTACTTTCGAGAATGATCTCATTTGGCGATTGAATTTTTCATTAACTAGAGAAATTCCATGCCCTTCACTCCAAGTTTTCTAAGATTTGATTTTGGGGAGGTGCAATTGTATAAAATTAAAAAAATTAAATTTAGATTTAGACACTTCTAGTAAATTTTGGCTAATACACTAGCTCTAAGATTTAAGTAAGACCTTTATAAGATAACTATTTCTCACCTAAAGTGTCTAAATATGTTTAACAGTTCTTTTTGTTTTCTTGATTAACTTACTTGTGTATTTTCGTTTGCTTGTTTCAATGGTTAGATTTCATTTCTTGTGTCATTTTTTTTCCCACAATGAAAACATCACATGGAAACTAAATGGATGTTCCCCCACATTCGCGGATGGCATCTCCATTAAACTCCTAAGTGTAGACTAATGTACCTAACCTAGGGGGATTCAAATTAGGCACATGTCGACATGAAACTAGCCTAATTCCCATAAACATTGGTGACAACCGGTTGAGATAACCCCTTGGGCTACAGGTTTTTCTTTTACTATTTACTTTGCTTTATTTCATATACAACTCACATTTTGGTCATTTTCTTTCCTCTTGTTTATTTTATAGGTTGCTTTGTAGTTTGGAAAATTCAACTTGACTTTTTTTTTATAAATTTGCAAAAATACAAAAAACAACACTTTTCTTTTTATCCCCCATTCTTTACTTAGCATAAATTTTGCACACGCTTTTGATTTTGGTTTGTCAATTATGTGCTTAATTTAGTTTTCTTTAGTTTCTAGCTTAGATTTCTCTTCAATTTTTTTTGTTTAGTTATTTCATTTTAACAAGTAGAGTATTAAATGTTGATCTAGAAAACTTTAGTAAGAATCCCCCTCTTTTGATAGATTGGTGGGCTATTTAGTATTACTTACACTATAGTTCAAGAATTACTAGTACAAATAGTACTTATGAAAAACCTCAATCCTCTTTACAACTCATGTGGGTTGAGGATTTGTGGTCTACCCTTTTTTGGTGCAACCACTTCTAATGATCCGTTGTATTTTAGTTTCTTCTACACCTTATAATCAACTTTGGGATCCAATATTACCACACAAGAGTTTAGCTAAGGAGACACTTCACTCTTCTAGTGAGTAGTTATGTCTTGTTTCCCTCATTCCCCTTTTGTGAAAAAATTGGCAATAAAAATATCCATTCCACTTGAGAAGCCTTTGTGATCTAAACTAGGATCTAGACTCTTTCCCAAATTTGCTTCCATCAAACTTGGTTTCTTATAGAAGAACTATCACTATTTTTTTTAATTTAATCAACACGTTAATACTGATTTTCTTTTCTTTGCCTCCTAGACCGCTACAATTTCAAGATAGAATTTTCGTTCCAACTTAGATTTTGAACTAAAACTATAGGCATGAGTCCTGGTTGATTGAGTATCCTCAATCTCCTATAGTGATATAATTTCTCCTTCCTCACACTCCTCTTCATTTTTTGTTATAGCAATATAATTTCTCCTTCCTCACACTCCTCTTCATTTTTTGTTATAGCAATATAATTTCTCCTTCCTCACACTTCTATTCATTTTTTGTTATAGTAATATAATTTCTCCTTCCTCACACTCTTCATTTTTTTTTTGTTGATGTTGATCTTTGTTTGAAACTTGTCCTTTTAAAGGATCCTCTATTGGGTTATCTTCCTTACCCAAGATGCTAAACCTATTTAGATTGGGTGCACTTCTATTCATTTTTTGTTATAGCAATATAATTTCTCCTTCCTCACACTCTTCATTTTTTTTTTGTTGATGTTGATCTTTGTTTGAAACTTGTCCTTTTAAAGGATCCTCTATTGGGTTATCTTCCTTACCCAAGATGCTAAACCTATTTAGATTGGGTGTTGTCAGTGTTTCATAATTTTTCTTACCTTGCATAATTGATTGATTTTGTTTTTCTTCATTACTTGAGGCTACATGAATATTGCATTCTTCTACCTTCTCTTATTCCTTCAATGCATGTCCTAGTTTCTTTGAACAATCCTTAGCAAAGTGCATATATTTGTTGCACTAGTTGCATTTAAATGGGACTCATGCATAGTCTAAAGTTTAGAAACAAACTCCATAATCCACTCAAAGCTTGATAACACTAGGAAGGCCTTTTTGTAAGTCTACTTCCACACAAATTATTACGTAGGAGAAAATACTTCCATTAGAGTCTACATGGTCAATATCTTGCTCCAACATATTCTTTATTGCTTCTAGGGTTTTGTTGTCCTTTTATATTAGGGGAAGAAAGGGGAGCATGAAATGTACAAAGACAAAAAAATTGGTTTCTTCCTCTAGATCAAAGTCCAATAACCATCTATTGAGGTACACGTCACATGGTTTCATAAAACCATGGGCACCCATGAAAAAAATCTCTATCTTGTTTAAGCTCAAAATGAAAGCACAAAAATCTTTACCACATAAATAAAAACACATCTCCATTTTAGATGAGAGATTCCAAATTTCTGCACCCATCCTTCAATAGTTCTTGGAGATGGCAAAGCTCTAGTGAACTCTTCCACCAACACTTTTTTTTTTTTTTGGATAAAGGGGCCTTTAGATTTGAAACATTTTCCAACTACTTCATGAGTTTGTTTGCTTGATTATAACTTTATGTATAGGTTATTTAGTTGTCACATTTGCTAAAAAAAAAAAAAACGATGAAGCTACCTTATATTCTGAGATATGGTCCAAGGTTCCAATGGAGGAGGGGGAGTCACCTCCCCTAGGGGAAGCCATAATGAAAGGAAAAACACCAAAGAGAAACCATAAGATGAAACTCTAGTAGAGCTATTACCATGAGATAATCTATATTAGACTTAAGTTCATCAACACAATTACTCCTTGAACCTCAATAATGTTTATGAATTCCTTTTCAAGTTCAGCCTCTTTGTATTTGTTAATTCCAAGCTTGAAATTGGGTGTTAGTTTCTACTAGTTCACATTTATATTGTTCTTGATATTAAAAAAGTTGTGAAATAATTCCTATTGCAACAATAACGATATAAAATCCAGTTATTCATAACTTGAGATGAACTTGTAATTTTTCCTTCTAAAAAGGTAGCCTAATATGAGGTAGTAAAATGGGATCACAACCAATAAAATTACCAAAGCAAAAATCCCAAGAAAAGGCTTGCATAGAGGAGTGCAAAACAGAAACAAAGTAAATGATTCCATTAGAATGTTATGAATGCATAAACATAGCTAACAATCACATGATGGTATAATTTAAT
The DNA here is from genome assembly GCA_009831015.1 of Picea engelmannii. NCBI lineage: Eukaryota > Viridiplantae > Streptophyta > Pinopsida > Pinales > Pinaceae > Picea > Picea engelmannii. The sequence goes on from ML789843.1 coordinate 555,643, forward strand.
CACTTTGTAAGAAAAAAAATTAAAATTATAAGAAGGTGAACTAGAATCATAAAACGAGGGGGAATACCTAAGATAGATGTAACCAAACTCATGAACTGAGAAATAAAAATTGAACCATAATCATAAAATATACAATAACTAGAATAACTAGAATGATAAGAAGCCATTTTTAATAAAATTTTAACAACCTCATTAATATCTAGGGAAGGAATGCCTTTGGATTCTACTTATCGAGTCAAGTAATCAATCGAGGCATTAATAGAAAAGTTGCCTAAAGTGAAAATAGGAAATGGACCAATTGTTAATTAGTGAAACTTTAAGTATAAATATCTAAAGAAAGACATAATATTAGTGAAGTTTACACCATTAAAAATTCTCTCAAAGTTTGGACACATGTTTAACAAAGGCACATGTTATAAAGGGAACATGAAATGAAATGCATTACTCATTTGAAAAGTGTTGGAAGCAATCAAAGTTAAGTAACTACAAAATGTAAAGTCTCCCAACATATTTATAGATGTAGCAACAACAATTATCTCAAAAAAAATTCAAGGATTCTTTTAAAAAGTCACAAATAATGTACATTATTATATTATTTTTATATATTGTTTAAATCTATTTTATAAAGGTTAAAAATTTGAATATTTTTCAAAATCATAATTGTATAATTTTATTTTTCCTTTAAAATTTTTAAATTTTTTCTCTTTTCAAGATGTTGTATTTCTCTTTTTGTATATTTTCTCCAACAATATTTTTTAACTATATTATGTCAAAAATATATAAAAATTGGTAAACGTAGTTTTTAAACCAATTTAACAAAAAAAAATACAAATTTGTAAATATAATTTTTTTTAAAGATGCATTTTCAAATGTTAATTGTGATCTGATTTTTCAAACATGCCTAGTACCAATCCTATTCAAAATATAATAAATTTTAGAATGTTTACCTTTAATATTGACCTTCATATGTAGTGTCAAGGATATATATATATATATATATATATATATATATATATATATATATATATATATATATATAAAATTTTTATTTTATTAATATAACAAAAATACATAGTGTCCATCACATTCCTATATCCAATCTATTATCACAAAAAATAAAGTTTGTTTTTGTTCAATTACATTTGTAGCCTCTTCAAAAAAACAAAAATCATTCATAGTACAATAACCATTTATCTAGTAAACTGTGAAATACCATCACTATTCAAAATCTGAGATAAAACACTAAAAAACTAAAGTTTAGGTCCATGGTTCATGATTATATTCTGTAGTGTGTCCATTATGTATTACTAAAATAATCCAGGTTCCTCAGTCCAACCTAACACAAGATTTTGAGATCCCATCCACAACACTATTCTTGTCCCTGCAAATATGAGACATAGATGCATATGAGAAAGATGTAAGTAGATTGAGAATTTCATCATACAAGGGTCATAATGTAAAATTCCCAAGGCCAATTTCTTTATGCATCCATTTGATAACTAGCATTGAGATTCCAAAGATTTGTAATTGGGTTACACCAAATTCTTATGCTAGTTTCAAAACTAGCTTTAAAGCCATCATTTCATAGAAATTATTGGTTTCTCGACCAATTCTAGATTTAAAAGAAATATTGTAATCTAAAGATAGGTATAGTATGCCTCATGAACTTCCCTTGGAGGGGTTCCCCTATAAAGCACCATCGAAAAAATCACACAAAATATTTTTATTTATTTCCACTTCACCTTGCCTATGAGGGATAGATTTTTCCTGCACACGTGGATATCCATTTAAAATATTTATGGCATTAACAACACATTTGAGAGGAAGTCTCTCTTTGTCTTCAAACAAATTTATATTTTTGGCAAGCCATACTCCCTAGACTATGTTGAGAGGTAGTGCTCTAATCTTGGAAGTCTCCTTTCTGCTGCACCATGCTCTGAAGGTCTCTTTGAGACTTCTTCC
>ML789843.1:557654-578203 GCA_009831015.1 Picea engelmannii
AAAATGCATCATACCAATGAACAACGAAGAGAAAAATACATTTCTTTGACTTTCACCAACATTTTAATTCATCTCTTACAAACATAAGAAATCATCACAACTAACCTATATTGCAAGATGGTTAAACTGTAGGAAATTTTCATTTCTTTAAGTGCTTGAACACTCATGATAGCCACAACAAGCATGTAATTAAACAAATTTTATTATTTCATGATTAATGTTGTAAGAAATCATCACAACTAACCTATATTGCAAGATGGTTCAACTGTAGGAAATTTTCATTTATTTAAGTGCTTGAACACTCATGATAGCCACAACAAGCATGTAATTAAACAAATTTTATTATTTCATGATTAATGCTGATATTATTGGAGGAAGGATGCTTACTTATGCCCCTTCCCTCCCCACATTTTATTATGAATATCTTATGAATCAAATGGAAGACACTTCATCATGGAAAAATGCATCATACCAATGAACAACGAAGAGAAAAATACATTTCTTTGACTTTCACCAACATTTTAATTCATCTCTTACAAACATAAGAAATCATCACAACTAACCTATATTGCAAGATGGTTCAACTGTAGGAAATTTTCATTTCTTTAAGTGCTTGAATATCTGGCTCCCATCTGGCTCCTCCGGTAGAATATCATGTATTTTTTGGCTTTTCTCTTAATGCATAGTCATTATGATGCTTCTATTATAACTCTCTACACACGATACTGTCCTTGTTCGGTTTTCACAATCACTTGGAGTGGTTTCAGGGTTAATTCTCATGTCCTTCCTATGGAACCCTCGACGAGTGACCACTGGAAAATTCGTCGGAATGAGGATGGTGAAGCAAACAATGTTGTTCTCCAACAACCAATGGAAAAAATTTGAGAGCTGGAAGGAATAGTGGCTGGTATTTCCAACCGAATAGCGGTAAAAGATTGGGCCGAGTCCGATTGGTAGAAGAAAGGTTCAATCATTTTTAGGCTAGTCTCTCTGCATTAGCACGTAGAATGGACGAAATGAAGAAAACCTTCCTTCACCAACGAGACCCTGGCCCTGTTCAACGCTCAGCCTTTGACTTTGTAAATCTTGGAAGACCTATTCCAAATGATGATGTTGCTGAAAACAACACTGGGAACTCCAACAGAGGATTGACACCAATGGATATTGAAGAAGAACCTCTCAATCTCTTTCAGAAAGTTCCCACAAAGGAAATGACACCAATGGATATTGAAGAACCTCTCAATCTCTCTCAGAACTCTGAAATTCAGGATTCCGCATCAAATGTCTGAATGTTTTTCAAAATTTGGCGGGGCCTAAACATTTTCAATTCTAAAATTTTCAAAAATAGCTGAGCAAGAATGCCAAGTTATGTAATTACTGTGAAAATTATATTTGCAGAAAACAAATGAATAAATGCCCCTATGTAAGCTTTATGCTGCTTCTGCATAACCCCTTTAATATATATCAATTTAGTTTGTGTTTAAAATAAAAATAAAAATATATGGTTCTCATGGAGGAGTTCATTTGTATTTAGCCTTAGGGGCTTATCACACTTAATCTTAAGGAAGAAGAAATTGTTCAAATTTCCTTTATGTGATTTAGAATGATTGTTGATTTCAACCAGTGTAATCCATGGTTAGTATTTTCAATTTTTTTTTTTTTAAGCAATATGTTAAATATTTTTTTAGCACTATATAAGGCTTCTACATCTAATTTGTAGGAATAATTATTCAAGAGTATACTAAAGTTAGAAAAAATAACAAGGCAACCTTTTTGACTTGGATGTGGATGGTTTACATTGGTGATTGTTTTTTATGCTTATTTTTTCCGTTCAATCAGGTTATGCTTGGCAATTTCATAGCTTGTTACATGATCGATATCCAACCTCATTTGTAAGTTATTTCTCACGATTTTGGATATAAGTTATTGAACATTTATATTTAGGTGGTTTACAAGAAAATTTTACGCTAGTAAATTATATTTTCTTAATAAATTTAAAGGGTGAAAAGCCAAAGCCAAGATCCTAAGACTTTACTTATTTAGGTTTCTTAATCGAATGGATTAAATATTTTAAATTTGTTTATAATTCATTGTTCTCTTATAAATTTTGACATGTTTTATGTTTCATTTTACTTTCAAGAATGATCTCATTTGGCGATTGAGTTTTCCATTAACTAGAGAAATTCCATGCTCTTCACTCCAAGTTTTGTAAGATTTGATTTTGAGGAGGTGCAATTGTATAAAATTCAAAAAATTAAATTTAGATTTAGACACTTCTAGTAAATTTTGGCTAATGCACTAGCTCCAAGATTTACGTAAGACCTTTATAAGATAACTATTTCTCACCTAAAGTGCCTAAATATGTTTAACATTTCTTTTTGTTTTCTTGATTAACTTACTTGTGTATTTTCGTTTGCTTGTTTCAATGGTTAGATTTCATTTCTTGTGTCATTTTTTTTCCCACAATGAAAACATCACATGGAAACTAAATGGATGTTTCCCCACATTCGCGGATGGCATCTCCATTAAACCCCTAAGTGTAGACTAGTGTACCTAACCTAGGGGGATTCAAATTGGGCACATGTCGACATGAAACTAGCCTAATTCCCATAAACATTGGTGACAACGGGTTGAGATAACCCCTTGGGCTACAAGTTTTTCTTTTATTATTTACTTTGCTTTATTTCATATACAACTCACATTTTGGTCATTTTCTTTCCTCCTCTTGTTTATTTTATAGGTTGCTTTGTAGTTTGGAAAATTCAACTTGACTTCGTTATAAATTTGCCAAAATACAAAAAACAACACTTTTCTTTTTATCCCCCATTCTTTACTTAGCATAAATTTTCCACACGCTTTTGATTTTGGTTTGTCAATTATGTGCTTAATTTAGTTTTCTTTAGTTTCTAGCTTAGATTTCTCTTCAATTTTTTATGTTTAGTTATTTCATTTTAACAAGTAGAGTATTAAATGTTGATCTAGAAAACTTTAGTAAGAATCCCCCTCTTTTGATAGATTGGTGGGCTATTTAGTAATACTTACACTATAGTTCAAGAATTACTAGTACAAATAGTACTTATGAAAAACCTCAATCCTCTTTACAACTCGTGGGTTGAGGATTTGTGGTCTACCCTTTTTTGGTGCAACCACTTCTAATGATCCGTTGCATTTTAGTTTCTTCTACACCTTATAATCAACTTTGGGATCCAATATTACCACACAAGAGTTTGGCTAAGGAGACACTTCACTCTTCTAGTGAGTAGTTATGTCTTGTTTCCCTCATTCCCCTTTTGTGAAAAAATTGGCAATAAACATATCCATTCCACTTGAGAAGCCTTTGTGATCTAAACTAGGATCTAGACTCTTTCCCAAATTTGCTTCCATCAAACTTGGTTTCTTATAGAAGAACTATCACTATTTTTTTAATTTAATCAACACGTTAATACTGATTTTCTTTTCTTTGCCTCCTAGACCGCTACAATTTCAAGATAGAATTTTCATTCCAACTTAGATTTTGAACTAAAACTATAGGCATGAGTCCTGGTTGATTGAGTATACTCAATCTCCTATAGTGATATAATTTCTCCTTCCTCACACTCCTCTTCATTTTTTGTTATAGCAATATAATTTCTCCTTCCTCACACTCCTCTCCATTTTTTGTTATAGTAATATAATTTCTCCTTCCTCACACTCCTCTTCATTTTTTTTTGTTGATGTTGATCTTTGTTTGAAACTTGTCCTTTTAAAGGATCCTCTATTGGGTTATCTTCCTTACCCAAGATGCTAAACCTATTTAGATTGGGTGTTGTCAATGTTTCATAATTTTTCTTACCTTGCATAATTGATTGATTTTGTTTTCCTTCATTACTTGAGGCTACATGAATATTGCATTCTTCTACCTTCTCTTATTCCTTCAATGCATGTCCTAGTTTCTTTGAACAATCCTTAGCAAAGTGCATATATTTGTTGCACTAGTTGCATTTAAATGAGACTCATTCATAGTCTAAAGTTTAGAAACAAACCCCATAATCCACTCAAAGTTTGATAACACTAGGAAGGCCTTTTTGTAAGTCTACTTCCACACAAATTATTACCTAGGAGCAAATACTTCCATTAGAGTCTACATGGTCAATATCTTGCTCCAACATATCCTTTATTGCTTCTAGGGTTTTGTTGTCCTTTTATATTAGGGGAAGAAAGGGGAGCATGAAATGTACAAAGACAAAAAAATTGGTTTCTTCCTCTGGATCAAAGTCCAATAACCATCTATTGAGATACACGTCACATGGTTTCATAAAACGATGGCCACCCATGAAAAAAATCTCTATCTTGTTTAAGCTCAAAATGAAAGCACAAAAATCCTTACCACATAAATAAAAACACATCCCCATTTTAGATGAGGGATTCAAAATTTCTGCAACCATCCTTCAATAGTTCTTAGAGACGACCAAGCTCTAGTGAACTCTTCCACCAACACTTTTTTTTTTTGGATAAAGGGGCCTTTAGATTTGAAACATTTTCCAACTACTTCATGAGTTTGTTTGCTTGATTATAACTTTATGTATAGGTTATTTAGTTGTCACATTTGCTAAAAACAAAAAAAAAGATGAAGCTACCTTATATTCTGAGATATGGTCCAAGGGTCCAATGGAGGAGGGGGAGTCACCTCCCCTAGGGGAAGCCATAATGAAAGGAAAATCACCAAAGAGAAAGCATAAGATGAAACTCTAGTAGAGCTATTACCATGAGATAATCTATATTAGACTTAAGTTCATCGACACAATTACTCCTTGAACCTCAATAATGTTTATGAATTCCTTTTAAAGTTTAGCCTCTTTGAATTTGTTAATTCCAAGCTTGAACTTGGGTGTTAGTTTCTACTAGTTCACATTTATATTGTTCTTGATATTAAAAAAGTTGTGAAATAATTCCTATTGCAACACTAACGATATAAGATCCAGTTAGTCATAACTTGAGATGAACTTGTAATTTTGCCTTCTAAGAAGGTAGCCTAATATGAAGTAGTAAAATGGGATCACAACCAATAAAATCACCAAAGCAGAAATCCCAAAGAAGGCTTGCATAGAGAATTACAAAACAAAAACGAAGTAAATGATTCCATTAGAATGTTATGAACTCAAAAACATAGCTAACAATCACATGGTGATATAATTTAATCAAGAATTTATAAGAAGGTGAACTAGAATCATAAAACAAAGGGGAATACCTAGAATAGATGTAACAAAACTCATAAACTGAGAAATAAAAATTAAATCATAATCATAAAATATACAATAACTAGAATGATAAGAAGCCATTTTCTACTTATCGAGTCAAGTAATCAATCGGGGCATTAATAGAAAAGTTGCCTAAAGTGAAAATAGGAAATGGACCAACTATATGATTCATTGTTAACTCAAAACAAAAGGAGAGAAAAAATATGGTTGGTTAATTAGAGAAACTTTACTTATAAATATCTAAATAAAGACATAATATTTGTGAAGTTTACACCATTAAAAATTCTCTCAAAGTTTGGACACATGTTTAACAAAGGCACATGTTATAAAGGAAACATGAAATGAAATGCATTACTCATTTAAAAAGTGTTGGAAGCAATCAAAGTTAAGGAACTACAAAATGTAAAGTCTCCCAACATATTTATAGATGTAGCAACAACAATTATCTCAAAAAAATTCAAGGATTCTTTTAAAAAGTCACAAATAATGTATATTATTATATCATTTTTATATATTGTTTAAATCTATTTTATAAAGGTTAAAAATTTGAATATGTTTCAAAATCATGATTGTATAATTTTATTTTTCCTTTAACATTTCTAAAATTTCTCTCCTTTTAAGATATTGTATTTCCCTTTTTCTATATTTTCTCAAACAATATTTTTTAATCATATTATGTCAAAAATATATAAAAATTGGTAAATGTAGTTTTTAAGTCAATTTAACAAAAAATTATACAAATTTGTAAATATAATTTTTTTTAAAGATGATTTTTCAAATGTTAATTGTGATCTGATTTTTCAAACATGCCTCGTACCAATCCTATTCAAAATATAATAAATTTTAAAATGTTTACCTTTAATATTGACCTTCATATGTAGTGTAAAGGGTATATATATATATATATATATATATATATATATATATATATATATTCAAATAATTTTTATTTTATTAATATAACAAAAATACATAGTCGATGTTCATGACATTCCTATATCCAATCCACTATCACAAAAAATAAAGTTTGTTTTTGTTCAATTACATTTGTAGCCTCTTAAAAAAACAAAAATAATTCATAGTACATTAACCATTTATCCAGTAAACTGTGAAATACCATCACTATACAAAATCTGAGATAAAACACTAAAAAACTAAAGTTTAGGTCCATGGTTCATGATTATATTCCGTAGTGTGTCCATTATGTATTATTAAAATAATCCAGGTTCCTCAGTCCAACCTAACACATGATTTTGAGATCCCATATGAAACACTATTCTTGTCCCTGCAAATATGAGACATAGATGCATATGAGAAAGATGGAAGTAGATTGAGAACTTCATCATACAAGGGTTATAATGTAAAATTCCCAAGGCCAATTTCTTTATGCATCCATTTGATAACTAGCATTGAGATTCCAAAGATTTGTAATTGGGTTACAACAAATTCTTATGCTAGTTTCAAAACTAGCTTTAAAGCTATCATTTCACAGAAATTATTGGTTTCTTGACCAATTCTAGATTTAAAAGAAATACTGTAATCTAAAGATAGGTATAGTATGCCTCATGAACTTCCCTTGGAGGGGTTCCCCTATAAAACACCATCGAAAAAATCACACAAAATATTTTTATTTATTTCCACTTCACCTTGCCTATGAGGGATAGATTTTTCCTGCACACGTGGATATCCATTTAAAATATTTATGGCATGAACGACACATTTAAGAGGAAGTCTCTCTTTGTCTTCAAACAAATTTATATTTTTGGCAAGCCATACTCCCTAGACTATGTTGAGAGGTAGTGCTCTAATCTTGGAAGTCTCCTTTCTGCTGCACCATGCTCTGAAGGTCTCTTTGAGACTTCTTCCTTCCCAAAATTTCCCAATCCCTATTAAACTTTCCACCTCTTTCCATACCTCCTTGGAGTATAAACATTCCAACATGAGGTGAACAATAGTTTCTTCTACTTCATAAATTTGACAACACCATCTTGGCCCTACAAAATTCCTCTTTTGAAGAACGTCCCATGTGGACACCATATTGAGTAAATTCAACCACATAAATATCTTTCTTTTTGTGGGACATTTTAATTTCTGTGTAATTTTCCACCACCAGATCTGCTGGTCTTCTCTTCTTTCTTCCATTAGTGCTTTGTAGGCTAATATAGGAATATGCTCCAACTAGATTTAAATACCAAATCAGTTGGTCCTCTTCCTTCTTAAGTCTAATATTTCTATCTATCATGAGGCTTCCGTATATTTTCCAATGCTTTGCATACTTTTCCCCCAATCCAATTTCTTCCTAGGTTAATCACTGTTGGTGCAAAGTAATGGTCCTTGCCAAGTTTGCAACTTCTTAGAGATTGAAATAACCTTTGTTCCTTAATTCTCGAATAATATGGAGTGGAAGTCTGTGCTTACCTTTTCTCCCTACCCAAGGGTCAATATCGATTTACAATTGATCCCCTTTTCCAATTTGCCAAATCAATCAGTTGCCAACCAAATGGAAAGCATAGATAATAATTTTCTAGATTATTGAGGTACTATTCTATTGTTTGATAGAATTTTTATCTAATCCTCTATTATTTTATAGGCTATATACTTAGTTCTTACTACATGGGCCCACAACTTTGTTCCTTGAATTAGCCTCCACACATTTTTTTACAACAAAAGTCTTTGAAAAGAAAAAGGGATTTTTGATGCCCCATCCTCCAAAGGTTTTTGGGTAATGGTAGCTTTTTCCATAAGGCTAGACCTTTCTTTTTTTAGTCTCCAAACCATATAATATTGTAGAAAAGTTTCTTAATGGTTTCCAAAACACCTTTTGGTACCCAAGCAAGTGATATCCAATAGATCAGAATTGCTTCTAAAACCACTTTTACCAAAATGAGACAACCTCCTTTGAATAACCATCTATTGCACTAGATGTTTATTTTATTCTCCACTTTCGATATCATCCATTTCCAATCACACTTTTTAGATTGGTTTGGCTTCTATTAGGATGTGAGAATATAAATAAGTGTGATTTTGCATTATTCATTGATATGATACATCTATAAATATAATTTCTTGACCTTTGGATTCATTTTCCAAGAGGTCTCTTGGACTTATAATGATCGTTCCTATCACTCATGACTTTTCATATTCCCTCACAAGTGAATAGTACAAAAAATCGTAACCCTAAACATATTAGGTTTCCAACATCCCCCCCTTTAATCTGAAGGGGTGTATGTGAGTCCAAACTGAAATCTGAAAGTGTGCAGCTAAAATCTAAAAGTGGATAGTTTCCAATGGCTGAATATGCTCTCTGAATCTGGTGAATCTGGTGGTTTTGTGATGACCACAAACCAAATGGCTAGCATAATCTCCTCTACTAAATGGTGGTGGTGGTTTAAGGTATACCACAAATCCTTGGAACTTGGCTCTAAGGCTCAATGGTTCTCAGAACATTTCCCAATTTAGTTAGACCCTGGAAATTGACATCTTATGCTAATTATAAGTGCTCTCGAATGTTGGTTTAAAGATGACCAGAAACTATTCTCTAGCAGAAGTTGAAAGTCTTCTACTAAATGGAGGTTTAAGGAAAACCAAAAACCATTGTCTAGCATAAGCTGTAAGTCTTCGACTAAGTGGAGGTTTAAGGAAAATCACAAATCAATCTGGTGGTTTTGGATGACCACAAACCAAGTCACGCTCGCTCATTACTGCTTGATTGACATGACTTTGAAAATTGAAGTCTGACTGTCATTCACCGATGTTGTTTCCCCCTACAGGTACAAGGTGAGAATATGAAAATCCTTTCACTGCAAGATACGTCAATACTCGAGAATAAATTTGTTAGTATGAATGATATATCTTCTTGACTGTCGATGACCATTGCGAAGAAGTTATCCACCCATAGTGGTTCTTTACTCTTGCAGATTTATTACAGTTGGAACATCTGTCTGAAGGATGATTATGATTTCCACAATTCTCACAAGGATGAATATTGAAGAACTAATCTTCAACGTGGCCAACTCGATGACAATGTTGGCATTTCAGAATTTTCCCTTGAACTAGAGTAGGTGAATATGAACCTTCTTGGAGAAATCCAACACTCTGTAACTAGAGGAACTTCCTTTTCATATCCAATACCTATTCTATGCTTATTTTTATTAATTTCTTCCCAAGATGTGATGATTGGCTTGGAAAGAGGAAGTTGAACTTCATCTGTACTTGAATCGGACGTTGTCTCATTGAGTTGCTCTTGGGCTAGCTGTTGGTCTGAATCAATATCATCATCTTCTTCAAAAAGAGGGTTGTTCTAAACAAGGACTAATTCATAATGTCAAATATTCTTTCATTCAAGTGCATCATGAAGAAACCGAGCCTGAGTTTGAAGCAATTCTACTTTGGCTTGTGAAAATTGCAAACATGTTAGAACAAACAACATAGTTTCTTTGTCAGTTGTGACTGTATTGCCCACATAAGAGATTATTACAGTGTTTAATAACTCTAATAATTCATCATTCAAGCCATTTAAGATCCATTTAAACTGATGTATACCTCAAAGGGCTTCTTCCAACTCCACCCTTTAACAATCGGTCTAAAACATGCAAACAACAAATGGAGGGTGTCAGCTTCTACCGAAAATGTAAATTTCAAAAAATGCACAAATAAACTTACAAAAAGACTATTTGCAAGTATACCTTGATTATGGAGAATGCGTCGTAGATGCACTTGAATCTGTGGGTCTTTTCTAGTTTGATTAAAAAACTTTAATGATAGGAACCAAATCAACTTTCAAGGCCATAAACCCAAAATGCCAATGGCGAATGAATGTAGTGAAAACCTTCAAACAAGAACAAATGCTTCTGCATCTGCAATAAGCTCATCTCCTTCATAATCAATTTTAATGCCTGAAATATCTAAGAATGGGATTGTACTCCACATTTGGTGTCGAGACCATCTACATGCGCAAACACAATGCACCCAATGCACAAATTTTAGCCACGGAGATAAGAGGTTGTGGTAAGGATCTTTTTTTTTGGTGTACTATGCAAGTATCTCAATTACCTAAAAAAAATGTGAATCGACCTCTCTGTGACATACAAAATAGCCATATGTGACCCAATTTCCTCAGCATATATATTCCAAAATTGCACTATAATTTTCACGTGGATATACTACCTTCCATTGCCACAAGCCGCTGCTAATGTCTAAAGCAAAGATTCTAACTCTAGTAACGAGGGAAGGCTCAATCTCAACATAATACAACGTCCCCTCTTACCATGGCACACCCGTCCCTTTCTCATGGCATAGAGGAGAGCTTGGAGGATGATGTTAGACGTAATTGCAGTACATCTCGAAGAATCTTGTGCGAAATCAGGTCCCATGTTCGAGCCCCATAGCCTCCACATTTCTTCAAAATTGACTGCAATTTCTTATGAAAATCCATGGCGTCAACGTGGGGAGTACCAATGCCTGGGATCTGATATACCGTGATGTCTTGCAAATGTTGATAAACCCTAGTGACATGGTGAAACTTTTCAATGTGGTTTAGAATGTCCACGAGGCTTGAGACGACCAACACGTTTGTGTATTTTACCAGAGTAGTTGAGTTGTTCATTCACCCTCCATAGGTATAGAGCTATAGTTCGACACTTACTTTTCATTGGCATGTGGAGCTAAGGTTTGTGAAATGAATGGATTGAATGGTTCTTAGAGCTGTGGGCGTGCCAGGAATGAATCGAGGAAGAGGCGCGTGGCATCACTGACATTGCCATGAAACCCAGTTTGACCTCACGAAATCGACATCTCGAAAATATTACGCAGAAAATGAAAGTGGCGAGAGTTACAGAGTATAGATGAGATTAGGGTTTTACTCTCATATCAACCAGAGTCGAGGAAATTGCTCTGCATTATTATCATGAGCAGCTCGCTCCGTGGCCCACGCACATGGAAAATTCTGCACAGAAGTGGACTCAGCTCTTCGGTCTATTGCTGGGAAGGAAAATATCCTAACCATTGGCAAATAAAACAACTAAAGATACTGAGGAAATGCAACTCATTATCCGGAGAACAAATTGGTGACAAAATCCTAAATGCATGAGAATAATTCTAATGTAAAGCTAACTTACCATGTCATAGGATGGATTTGGATAGGTCCACTTTCATCAGCATCAATCTTTGATTTCTGACTTTTATTGAATGCATGCATTTTTGTGCTACCCTTAACAAATTTTCTTCCCTCTAAGACTCCAAATTGTTCTCTTGAGATTTGATTTGAGAGAACACTTTTCAATCTTTGATTTGAGAAAACACTTTTCAATCTTTTGGTAGTTACCTTTGAGATGATGTTGTATATGCAATTGCATAAAGAGATGGGTTTAAATTTCTCAAAAGTCACGGGATTATCTTCTTTAGAATCAATGTTAGGAAGGTTGTGTTGAAAGCTTCCAACTTTTTTCCTTGAGTTCTTGTAGTCTCCACCACTCTTCATAAATCTTTTTCTATAAATTCATAACATCCCAAGAAAAATTCCACCAATAATCCATCAGGCCCAGGTCTTTTGTCCTTTTGAAAACTGAACAAAGTCTAATATAGTTTTTCTTTTCCAACTTCTTTTATTAGGGCCTGCTTATCTTTCTTATTGACAAAGCTAGGGATTGATTTTTTCAACTTGATTACTTCTACTATTGTAGCATGCTTGTCTTCCTTGAAAAGGGAGGAAAAATGCTTTACACCTTCAAAATCCATGTCCTTGAAATTTATAGCCCAGACACCATCTCCCTTATCAATTTTCCAAACATAGTTTATATTCTTTCTACAATTTGCAAACTTATGAAAGAAATTTGCGTTCTCATCTCCAACCTGTAACCATAAATTCCCTGCTCTTAAGTCTCCGTTATTTTTCTTTTTCCAAAAGAACGAGCTTACTTTATCTTCTAGTGACTTTACTTCAATTTTATGTTGCTCACTCAAATACCCAAAGGATTCACTATTGTAGAGTACCCAGACACTTCCTCTACTTCTCAAGGAACCCTATCATATTTCATATTTTTGTCCCTTGCCCAATTAGTAGCCACCTTTTTTGCCTCTTTTAAGTTTTGGTGAAATTAAATTTGAGCAAATTCTCATAGATCACCATTATAAGGTTTCCACACAAATTTTATTTTTCCCACAAAATTCTCCACCTTTGTCCACTTTGGATTTAGATTGAAGGGGATGGAAAATTTCTCTATTATAGGGGCCACTTCTAACACCACATGATTATGATCTCTGCCCTAGTGGTGACCCATTATTTGATTCTTATGACTTCATCTAAGAAGGATTTAGAGATTAAAAACCTATCGAGCCTCTTGACAATTCTTGCTTCCTCGACTCTCTTGTTACTCCAAGTAGGAGAAAGTTTAGAAGGTTCAATATCCAAAAGAACAACTTCTTCCAATTTTCTAATGAAATAAAAAGAGAGAGGTTCCAGTCGAGAAGCCGCACCCCAGACTTCCGATGCTCTGAAGGTGAAATTCAAGTCTCCCCCCATCACAACCAATCCATTGTGTACACTATCTGTTTTGAAAAATCTATTCTAGTGGTGCACCATGTCCATGTAAAGGCCATAAAAATTTGACACGGTGATATCTTTCCCCAGATCCAGAGATAAAAAGGAGGTCCCTAGTCCTGTACAAAAGGCCCAAGAATTAATGAGGGTGAAGGAGCATTTATTTCACCCGGTTGCATTCCCACTCGACCACCCAATGCCATCTATAACATAGAAGTCCTAGTTACTTAACTGTTTAGAGAGTTCCTGAGTGATTCTCTCCCCATCTGACATGGTCTTTTGCAACAAAATAATACAAATTTTGATAATATCAACTACTCTCTTGAAGACCAACTTCTTTGAGGGGTTTGTCAACCCTCTATAATTGAGGGTCAAAAAAAATATTTTGAAACCCTTGACTAAGGTGTTTTCTCTAAGAGCCCTAATTAAGTATAGTTGTTTCTCACACCTAAATTTAGAGTATGTTTGTCTTTGGGCCATAGACATGGAAAATTTCCTTCCCCTTTGATTGGATTTGGGTACTTTCTCTTCAAAAAAACCTCATCCCCTCACCAACTTTATAGGAAAATCAAGAGTGCCTTTACTTCTAGGTATTAAATTGAACTTGACCAATTCTAGGGGATTGGGGTCCTAGGTACCCTTTCCATTCAAAGTACAATCGATAATAGGGTTTGCAAGGGGACCTTCTAGTGCTTGTCTAACACCTAAACCCTCTATTATTCCAAGAATATGTATGAGGGTTGGTGGTTTGGGGTTTTATATACTAGACAAACTAGGTATAAAATCACTCATGGATTATAGTTATTTTGACGTAACCTCATTTCCCCATGTCCTAAAAATAAAAATTTCCAAAGAAAAACTTGTATTCATAGAGTGAGACTGATGGGTCTTACCCGAAACTTCCTTGTTCTCCTTGTTGTCATTGAATGCATCCAGGTTAGGTTCTTTGACCTGTCCAATTCTTTAGTTTTGATGATATTCTACCATAGGTCCTGTTATAAGAACATATGATCTTTCTTGAACCACTACATTCTCTTTCCTACTCATAATCAAGACTATTTCCAATTCCAATGTTTCCGGGCCTCTTGGAAGCTTCCTTCGAGCCCAATTCTTCCACATATTTGGGTAATTGCATTTTGCAGAAAGGTACCCATAGCAATTGCAATGTGGACACTTGAATGGAATCCCCTCATAGTCCATATTGAGATGGAAGAGGTCGAATCCCCTTTTGATATCCATAATTTCTGCCAGACCTTTGCTCACTTCCAACTCTACCAAGATTTGTGCCCTGCCATAGTACCCAGAATCTAAGAAAGATAAATCTTTTTTGTAAAAGGTACCTAAGGTGTTACCATTTTTTTCGAACACCTCTTCAAAAAAAAAACTAAATGGAAACCCTGGGATATGAACCTATAATGAGAGAACTTACACACTATATGACCTGACATCAAACTCAATATGCCATTCCCTCAAGAATAGGGATTGAGATCCCCACTCCTAGTGTTGGTGCAAGATAGTTTCTTCTTCTTCAGCCATCCTAAATACCCAAACCAACCATCATTTTATCAAAATAAAGGTACTCGGAGAGGTTCCCACCACTAGTTCAAAATTTTGCTTGGACCAATTCTTCAATTCCTCTGAACTCATTCTCTTCCCTGGAAAACCAGAGCCCGATCTCCCATATCCATAATATCATTAAGTTTTTTTTTCCACCTAGATTAAGGTTGACGGCCTCCCATGTATTCATGATACATTTACATCTCTTTAGCTTTCTAGAGCCCTACTACTATTGATGCCCGACAACCTATGAATCTAAGGATCGACTGTCGCTCAAAAGATTCAAATCCAACATGTTTTCAACAAAATCAAAACAATAGAAATTATCTTGCCGACCAATATCATAGTAGAAAACAAAATCAAAATTGTTACAAACCTCATTCAATGTGGTTACTAGTTCATACCTTCAGCGTGATAAACCATTGTCCTTGAATGACTAGGTATTCAGGGTTGATGGATCTGCAGGATAGGGGTCATTACTCCTTGCACTAGGTGAACCACATTTATATTTATGGTCGTTGATTTGATAGTTGAAAGGACCTGCCACTCCTTCCTCCATTTGTCCCAATATCTTGATACCTTATTCACCCAACTCCTATGTTAGCTCACTCAAAATATCCATGGTGGCCTCCTCTAGTGGTCTAGACCATGTATGGAGAAGCATGTTTGTATCTTGTGCAACGTCCCATCGATCTAAACTAGGGCTGGACCATATCCTTTGACCCTCCGAAAGATCATCGGAGAAATGCACAGTTTCCTCCTCATACACCATCCTTCTTTCCACGTAGCCTTTTCCAACCATCGATGAAGAAATTCCACTCTGGCTACTCTTGCGAAACTATTTCTAATGCAGAATCCTCGCCATCCAAAACATAGACCTCATCTCCCAATTGTATCAAAGATTTATTCACCTATTTCACAACTACTTTTAAGGGTTTCCACGATACCAACTCGTCTATATCCAAATTTGCATGAAAATTTCTAGGAGTAACAACAAAAAAAACCAATAGAGAGCCAAAAGGTTGGAAGGTCATTTAATGAAGAGATGGAGGAAGTTCATGGCACCATTGAATAAATATTGACCATACCATGTAGTCATGTGTCCATATATATATATATATATATATATATATATATTTTTATTTTTTATTGTTTGTTTATTTTTTTTAGTATTTTGTGGAAAAACAAAAATCATAATTTTATTCAAAGGAGAAAATTACATTTAGTGGATGCTTTTTGGCATTCTTGTTCCCTTAAAAGGAAAAAAAAAAAACCAACATCACTACATGTGTTCTTCTCCAATATATAGTCCAAAATAATAAACTACCTAAAGACAATTCATAACAATATATCTCAAAAAATATTATGTCTAACATATTTTCTCATATACATATCATCTTTGATTAGTACAAACAAAAAAATTTAAACATATCCAATTTTCCCTCTTAATTCAAGATCCTCAGAATAAGAAACATGTATAGATCACAACTTCCCCTAGAAAGATGCTCAATAGAAGGGAATTATAAAAAAGGAGGACGGGGATATTCGAACAATCAACCTCTCATATTTTCTTGAATGATCCAATGTCCTTGATCCAATTGAAGTCCAACATTTGAAAGTCCATAAAAAATTTCATTTCTCTCCTTGTAAACAAGATGAAAGAAATGTTAAAAACAAGAGTAATACATCCAATATCATCTAGTAAAGGATGCAACATATAGTTTCCATATCACTTTCCCTCCTCATCTATTTGATCACCAACAAAGAGCCCACAAATATTTGGAATTTTGGTACCCCTTTCTCAACTTCCAATGACAAAGTCAATTTTAATGCCAGAAGTTCTGCATAGTTATTTGATCCTTGACATAGAACAACTTTGAATTTTAAGGAATGTGTATCATTCATAAAAATTACTCCCCATGCACCACTTTTTTGAGAGTTCCCTTGCGAGGCACCATCAAAATAAGCCCAATGATCTAGGTGGATATTGGTGGCCACCCACCTGTTCCAACTGGCTCCTCGTGTCCTTTTTTGTTCAACACGTCTTTCTGTACTGCTTTATAATTGTGAGTTCTACACTTCTGGGGATTTCTGAAGCCTCACACATTCTCCAAGTGGATACGGGTGGCCTCTTGCCTAATCCAACTAACTTATTTTGTATGTTTTCATGTCAACACATCTTGTTGTACTTTCAGGGCTCTTTTGGGGCCCTAAATATTGTTTTTTTGGCTTTCCACAGTCAGACTATAAATAGAGTCAGAGTCTTGTTAAAGTTTAAGATATTATTAGGTTTATTTTCAATTTACTAGATAACCATAGCATATATAGGATCATTGAGAAAAACACAATCACAATATACAAAACATTTATCCTAGTAAACCCTCATGGGGGAGAAAACCCAACAAAAAATTCCTTAATATAGATAACCAATACAATGCCAAGACAATAACCAAACACTAGAGAATATCCTCTCCCAAGTAATGCGCCTCTCTCCCTTCCTTCTTCTCCAACTGCAGCTACCAAACTTGTGCTCTGGATGATCAAATGAGTGAGTGAAAAAATGAGGTGCTGACTTCCTTTATTTATACAAATTGGCAAGTGATGAAAGGTGTCTCTTCACTGGTAGGGCCGACTTCTCTTTCTGGGTGGTTAGAACCACTTTATTTTTCCTAGGGGCCGACTTCTCAATTTTCATATTACAATTAGGGTTTGACCAATCCACAAAAGGGGATTTGGTCATTTACAATGCCTGACATGATCAATCCACAAAAGGGGATTGATCTAATGAATAATACATCAATAATAAATATAATACTCTTTGCATTTACAATATTTCAACACTCCCCCTTAACAAGAAGGGTATTCTACAACATCATTGGGAGAGAGAGAGGGCAACATCATCAAAAACATCTGGAACACTGACTAGCGTATCTATAAATCATCAGAAGTTTTTCTCATCATCAATATCATCAACAAAACAACATAAAGGTTGGAGCGTCATCAACATCAACACTATGCTGAGAGTCTTTAGCATGAAGCTGGCATCATAGCACAAATCTGGCTACATAATATCATCAACATGAAGCTGGCATCCCGGTACGAGACTGGAAACACAACATCATCATCACGAAGCTGGCATCACAGTACAAGACTGGAAACACAACATCATCAACATGAAGCTGACATCACAACACGAGGCTGGAAACACATCACAACATGAGGCTAGCAACACATCATCACAACATGAGGCTGGCAACACATCATCACAACACGAGGCTGACAACACATCACAAGACAAGGCTAGCATCACATCATCACAACACGAGGCTGGAAACACATCATCACAACACGAGGCTGGCAACACATCATCACAACATGAGGCTGGAAACACATCATCACAACATGAAGCTGGCAACACATCATCAACATGAAGCTGACATCATAGCGCAAGGCTGGAAACACATCATCAACACGAAGTTGACATCACAGCACGAGGCTAGCACATCATCATCAACATGAATCTGGCATCACAGTGCGAGGCTGGAAACACATCATCAATATGAAGCTGGCATCATAGAACGAGGGTGGCACATCATCATCAACACGAAGCTGGCATCACAACACAATGATGGCACATCACTACTCCCCCTTTCAAGGGAGGTCCTTTCGGACTAAACCAATCTTATCTCGAAAGTGCTCAAACTTTACACGAGATAGAGGCTTGGTCAACACATCATCTCCATACAACTCTGGTTATCACATAGGATCATAGTGGCTTCCATCTCCAGATCAAATAGATCTGTCAACAATATCTTAAGCCATACGACTTCACAACTGGAAGACCATGCAACAATGTATTTCGCTTATTCCATGCTCGGAGCAATGTTGAATTGCTCCCTATTATTCCATGAAGTCACGACTAACCTCAGACTGAAATGATATCCTGAAGTGCTCTTTCTATCAGAAACACTGTTAGCTCAATATGAATCAGTGTAACCACTCAATCTGAAGTCATGATATCTAGTATAATAGAGACCAAAATCCAACGTACCCTTAAGGTATCTCATCATATGTTTTTCATCAACAATGTGAACACATATGGATTCTACTAGATACAGACTCAAGTAAAAACATATATCTAGCCTGGTATTCGTCAGATACATCACTGAACCAATAATTTGTCTGTACATAGTAGCATCAACCAATTTTGATGAGGTATCTACCAGGAGCTTCAAATTCGTTTCCATGGGTGTGTACATGGATTTACATTTCAACATGTCAAACCTCTTCATTTTAACGACATACTTCCCTTGGCTAAGGAAGATCTTCTTTGTGTTCTGCCAAACTTCAAGACCTAAGAGATAATGCATTTAGGTCTTCCATCAAGCTATGTAGCAAGCTTCTTCTGTAATATGTGATGATATTTTCTTCATCTTGTTAAGAATACATCATCTACATATAGTAGTAACATCACTGACTCATCATTCATAACCTTGAGATAAAGGTTACAATCAACTTTACTCTTGGTAAATCCCAAGCTCATCAAGAAACCATCAATTCTTCCATACCAAGCTCTAGGAGCTTGCTTCAACACGTACAAAGCTTCCTTCAACTGACAAGCATGAGTCTTTCTATCTTCAATATTCAAATCAAATTTCTCATTACATTGTACCAATCTGGTACACTTGCTCAGCTGCAACTCAATCTGCACAATCATGTGCTAGCTCTATGTGCTCTCTGCAAAACACTATCTATCTCACTGCCTGAGAGTATGTCCTCTCCTCTTTCTACAACTGTTCCTTCTGAAACTGGGACTCTACACCTGCAGCTACTCTGAAGCTGAGAATGACTGCTTCATTCTCACTATGGCTGCTGAAATCCGTGAGTAATTCCTCTTATTCTATCACGACAACAACTTCATCTGAAACTGAGAGTGGATCAATAATTGATACTGAAGGTAGCTCTTCTTATTTCATGGAGGTAACTCTATCTTTCATTGTAAGTCATGTCTCCATGACCCAACTAATGTAATGCAACAACTGCCACTCAATTTTAAATATGGGGATTGCTCCCCCTACATCTCATACTATATATGAATCATGGTTGTTCTGGTTGTCTTCATAAATATTGGAACTATTTCTTCAATTACTGGAGTAAGTTTCTTGTCATAGTCTTCTCCATCTTGCTGGGAGAATCCTCTAGACACACATAAGGCTTTGTACATATGCAACATGCTTGATCTGTATAGATCAATATTGGAAGTTAATATTGACTTCTTTTCTAGTCTCACAGAAGAATCCATATCCTAGTCTTTATGACTGACTTCCTTCTTTGTCACTGAAACAAGGGAATCTTCCAGAAGATTTCATATCTCCTAGGAGTCTCTGAAGTTACGATCTAGTCTTCTCATGGCATCTGTCTCCCAATCCTAGAAATTGTCTCTTCATCTGATCCTTTCTGAGATCAGGCTTACTCTCGATTTCTTTTGAGTCTACAAGGACTTCATCATCTCTTATAGGGTATACTTGGTGTTGAATACCAAGTCTAAATATGAAAGATTGAGTCAAGCTTAAAATGAGTTCTGCTTCCTATCAAGGTGGCTCCATTAACCTTTGAACAATTCTGCTGTGAGTTCTTGTTCTAATGTCCAGTCATCTTTGGGGCCTTCTGCTCCTTACAATCAATATTCATATGAGATACTATGAATCTCAAAAGATAGCTTCTTCTTCATCTTCTTTGGTACATTAATGTATATGGTCATGTACATAGTATGCTTCATGCAACCTTCACTATAGATTCCTCAGGGTTATTACCTATGACCTGAAACAAGGTCAAAAAAACAACAAGAAAGAATAATACTCTTTTGATAATAGTAAATAAAATAATAGAACAAATAATCGCCACCGTAGCTCCTTTAGAGATTTCACTTGTGACCTGTCTGAAACAAATATCAAAAGTAAGAGATACAATACAAAATGAGATCAACACTCTTCTAGTGTTGTGATCACACATTCATCCAAGGTAACCTGGAATCAACACAAGAAGTTTCACCTAGAGGAGATGTTAGTTGTATCTGGTAAATGATTACATTAAGCATTTATGTTAAGAACCTGAATAGATCTGCAAATATAATCACCACAAATATTGAATACATAATAGATCCACAAAGCAAGATAGAAGAAACCACACTTTATTATTACCAAACCCTTGAGGTAGGG
>ML789843.1:594176-629279 GCA_009831015.1 Picea engelmannii
TTTTTAATGGAGAAATTAGAAGTGGGTTAACCCTAAAATAAGGAAAGTGGGCCAAGTGACCTAGAAGATGTTTTTAAGGAAGCTACTTGGAGAGTATAAATAAGAGGTAAGGCTCTCTCATTTTAATTACACTTGAGAATATTGAATATATATAGGTGTTTGAGGTAACCAAGGATATCTAAGCCAAATTTCTGAGGGAAGGTGAAGAAAAGAAGGCCGAAATGCAAGGAAGGATAAATTCTTTTGATGGTGCTTTCTAAGGTGTTTCGGGTAAAAACGTCATAACTTCTTCATAACAGATCCAAATTCAGTGATACAAAATGTGTTGGTTAGGGTACAATCTGTTATCACTCCAAGAAACCCTTTTGTGGTTGTAGACCAAAGGTGCTTGGTAACTTCAAGTCAAAATGTTTTTTTTGTTTTGTGTATGTGGATCAATGGGATAACTCAACAACAATATGATATACAGACAGTCAAAATGAGAATCAAATGAAACAATGCTCTCAAGGATTAATAATCAGTTAATTACTTGAAGTGGGCAAAGAAAAAATGCTTATAAACCAAGTACACAAGGTAGGGTTTAATAAACACTGAAGAAACTATTATTTCAGTTATGAGCTAACCAATGAGATAATAGTCATCTATAGATAAAACAACATGAATTAAAGTGCAGAAAGAAGGTGGAAAACTGACATCAATAGAGGGAAGAACCTATGATTTGTATTAACATCAAAAGGTCTATTTACAATAAGGCATTTTTTGTATCCAAAATCGAACCCTTCTTCAAACTGAATCCCCAGGCTTTATAGCCTTTACAAAGCAGTTTCAGATCCTAAAAAGATGGATCAATTATTCTAAAAACAGAAAGTAAAGCAATATTTACAATAAAAAAGGAAAAACCCTCAAGATGAGGTCAATCCATATCTAATGATATTTAAGAGTAGTAGATTGCTGATGAAGTGCAGTTTAGCCTCCCAAGGCTATTTGATTTGGTCCTCCAAAGATAAAATTCGAATTTGGTGAAGTGTGCAAAAACCCTGATTTTCTGCCTTTGAAAAAGATACCAAAAATGATTGAAACACATCTTCTTTCCCTTATCCATAAAAAATAGCCGTTGAATCAGACTTGATAATTCAACAACTGTCCATTTGAAGAGGTTTCAAACCATTCAAACTCAAAAAATCCCAATCTGGGCAAAAATTTGGTCATTCTGGCAGTGACAGGATTTCATCGACTTATTTACCTAAAAATCCGCTCCTTAGCTGGTGAAAAGCAGAGCTTTCACCAGCTAACTAGCAAAGTTCAAGACGAGTTAGCTGGGGAAAGAACAGATTTTTTTAAAATCAAATTTCTCAGTCGTGGAGAGTCCGTTTTACATGCTTGAATAGTTGATCGACATCTAGAAATCCTAAGCTTTTCAATGGTGCTTATGGACCTAAGCACCATCGATATGTTGCCTCTATTGTTGATAGCTCCATTTAAGAGACCATTGGGGGTGAATTTATAGATCCATTTAAGAGACCTTGCTGAAATACACGTATGATATGTTGCCTCTATTGTTGATATACAACACTGATATGCTGCTTTGGTATGCTGCCACTTTATCACTAATGTGTGCCTCTATTTATTCACCCTTAACCTGCATCTCAAAAACTACATTGAAGAGAGGGGTTGACCTCTGCTTATATAGGTTGAAGAGAAGAAGAGGAGATACTCGAAATAATAACCTGTTTGCATGAGTTAATCATAACTCAACTTCATACTTTAGTTCAAACTTAGAACTAGACTTGAGACTGGTATACTTTAGTTCGAAAATAGAACTATACTTGAGACTTCATTTTCAACTCAGCTTTACACTTTAGTTCAAAAATAGAACTAGACTTGAGACTGATATACTTTAGTTCAAAAATAAAACTAGACTTGAGACTGGTATACTTTAGTTCTAAAATAGAAATAGACTTGAGACTTCAGTTACAAATCAACATTACACTTTAGTTCGAAAATAGAACTAGACTTAAGACTTCAGTTGCAACTCAACATTACACTTTAGTTCGAAAATAGAACTAGACTTAAGACTTCAGTTACAACTCAACATTATAGTTTAGTTCTAAAATAGAACTAAACTTAAGACTTCAGTTACAACTCAACATTACACTTTAGTTCTAAAATAGAACTAGACTTAAGACTTCAGTTACAACTCAACTCTTTACAAGGCAATTCAAAATTCTCTTCATGGTGGATAATGTTACACATGCCAATGCACTAGATCAATACATTTATGTCATTTGCAATATTAGGAATATCTTTTGTTTCTAGCTCATAGGAATTTTATATTCAACATAACTTTTGCTAGATGCCTTGACTTTTTCTCATGGCTCACAAGGCTTCACTAGGCTCATAGAGGTTGTACGTTCCCCCTGACTTTTTCACTAGTATGTCTATGCTCACAGAGGTTGTACGTTCCCCTTGACTTTTGCAATAGACTGTCTATGCTCATAGAGGTTGTACATTCCCCCTGACTTTTGCATTAGACTCACATAACATCTTGTTCGTCCTGATTTTTGGTTTGACTCATAGAGGTTGTACGTCCCCCTTGGATTTTTTCAATACCTCACAAGACTGGTTGATTCTCCAAATCTCCCTGGCTAGCCTTAGGGTGGCCCATATGGCCTCTCATTGGAGAATGACTGTCGATGCTACCAAATTTAATAGATATGGGTATCAACCATTGGTTTCAAGGGTCTTTACTAGATCCCATTGTCCCAATATTACAAGGTATTACTAGAACCCAAAACTAGGGGATCGATACTTGATATCATGGTTTATACCAAGTGTTGACCCCCTATGGGTGTATGAACATTCGAGTTTCAAGGATATGGAAAAAAATCATCTCTCTCCTCTCCTAATTAAGTGTGGAGGGATATGGAACCTTGGGGATTAGAGCCTAGATATGTGAGTGGATTGAGGAATTTATAGCTCCATTTAAGGACTTAAAAGTTTGTTAAAAGTGGTATTAGAGTGTGTTTAATCCTTGCTTTCCTATGAACACATTTGTGTTCTAGTGTCCCACCTTAAGGATATTTTTGCAACCTCGTGAAGTACATCATTGTTGGATATATATTATTAGAAAAAAAAAACCCAAAACAATAGAGTAGCCAGATAATAATTACACTAACCACAGTGTAATAATCTCTCTACCATAGCCATTTTCCATAGTAACTATAAATCACTTGTGACATAGAGCCACCACAAAAGAAGCAATTGAGAAATAAAGCAAGATAAAAAACACATCACTAAAAATATTTAGAAATTGTGGTTGTTCAGTGGTTGAAATCCCTCATAGTGACCATCAATATTGATCCTTGAACTACCCACCAAATTGTGAAAATGCAGTAATCACAACTGCCAATCGTCTTACTATGACTGTCAACAATGCACTTGATTGTGATCAGAGTGGTGTGCGTTTTCGAGCTCATTTTCAAAGGAGACAATGTATGAGGAAATAAGTTAATAAGTAGACAAACCCACCCTCTTTTTGGTGAAAATTTTACCCCAAATTTGGTAGGAATTTTACTAGAACTCATAGTTTTACCCGATTGATGTGGATTTTAACCACGGTTTTCTTGTTGAGGGTTTTGGAGAATTTTAAGATGACCCAAAATGTCAACATTTAGAAAAAATGGGTGGATCATGGTGGAACTTTACCTCACTAGAAAAAAAGACTCCCTAAAAGGTTGTGTTTGTCCACTTATTAACTCACTTTATGGATGAGTGCATTTGACTTATTGACCAACCAAGTTGTGGTTAGCTTAGTCAGCTTAGCAACAAAAAATAAATAAATTATTATTTGAATAAAAAAAAATTACTTGAGTATAAAAGAAAAAAACATAAATCTTATTATTTTATTGTATATAAGGCCCCGATTCCATTACCTTTTTAAAGGTAAGTGTACCATATTATAGTTGCAATGAATGCTTGAGTAAGTGAGAGAGAATGGAAATTTTGGACGGAAGTAAACATATGGGTTTGAACCCGCAACAAGGGTGGATTTTGCAGAAGCTCCTTGAAGTTGAAAGGATATTCGAATGCCCACTTTAGTGTAAGGATGAATTAGATCATTCCTTGGAGCAAGTGAATGATTATTTATCTATTGTAGGCCAATGGAAATTTAATACAATGCCGAATGCAATCTATTTATGAGTACATTGGTAAAGATAAATCTTTTAAGGCACTAAGAGAAAAATGGCAGGTTCATTGTTGTTAATTGCATT
The DNA here is from genome assembly GCA_009831015.1 of Picea engelmannii. Lineage (NCBI taxonomy): Eukaryota > Viridiplantae > Streptophyta > Pinopsida > Pinales > Pinaceae > Picea > Picea engelmannii. Next base: position 598,448 of record ML789843.1, read on the forward strand.
AGTGAAATCACTAGAATAATGACGTCAAAATCCCAATATAGTGATGATTTAATGAAAGGGATATTTTAGATGTTTTGGAAGTTTTCAAAGACTAGATCATATTAACAATATCTCATTTGGAAGGAGAGTAAGTATTCTAGAAATTGTTGCAAGGATTAGGTCATGCCTTGCTGTGTTGGACCTTTAGTGTGACGATCTCATGCTAGAAATGTTTCAACACTTCCTTTTTATTTCTAGAGATAATCACACTTAAAATGTATTAGCATCAATGAAAATGATCACGATTTTAACATAGAATGATAAAGATGATGTTAAGCCCATAATCATAACCCTCATTTATTATGATCACATTAATTATAGTTATGTTGACTTATTATTATTTCTTTCTAGCTCTCTATCTCTTATATATACTTGAGGAGACTCATTAGAAGCATAATCTTATCTTATGCATTTGATATGTTATAAAATGAGGTTGCCCCCTTGAAGAGGCTTCTTATCCATTCACTCTTCCACTTGATTTATGCATGACATCATTGTATTTTTTTTTTTTATGCTTACTTGGCTATTCGGTCCATAACTTTGGTATCAAAGTGGATGATCCTTGTTTTGGCTCCTTCAAACGAGTCCTTGTGGCAATATTTCATTTGATCTTTTTTTATGCTTAGTTGGCTATTTGGTCCATAAATTTGGTATAAGAGGGGATGATATTTGGTTTGGTTCCTTCAAATGAGTCATCTTACCATATTTTCTCTAACTTTTTCTTCGAATCATTTTCATTGAGTAAAATTTTCAAGGTGGACAGAGGACATAGAAAAGTACATTGGTATTTTTTTTTTAATATGTTTCTCTATGATTTTTGAGTTACATGCTGTTCAAGTTAGGGTTTTTGTCTCTTCCTCAAACTAGACTTAAACAAATGGTTTTGGTAAAACAATCATATCTAAAAATTGTGATCTTCAAATTGATAGCCACTAGTGGCATTGGAAAGAAGAAAAACCATAGTATTTCATGTCCAAATTTCAAACCCATGAGAGAAATATTGGCGAATCGGTAGTGAGTACAAGTTTGCTATCATGAAATAGGGCAAAAGATTCTAGTAATTATACCATAACTTTCTCTTTGGAAGGTCAAAATCGCATGGTATCAGTGGGAGCTTGAAGAGGACACATCATAGCACATTGTGTAAAATTTTCATCAATAGGGGATTAGAATTGGAGAAATTGTAACGAGTTGAATTTTAGCTAGTAGAGTAGTCCCCAAAATCAAGGTTTTACAAGGGCTCTAAGGAAGACCTTGATCTTTGTTTTCCTCTATTTTGCAACAATTATATTTTTTAGGTTGTCTATAAACATATAGGTCAACCGTCCAACGAGTAAAACTACGAATAGGAACCATATACACAAATAATACAAATGGGGTCTCCATTGGATTCCCTTTTACACCTCTGTCGGTACCTAGATAGTAGTACTAATATCTACATAATTATTATCATCCATGTACCCTAGGGTATATTAGAAACCCTATATGCATACTTTAGACCTTACTTATATAACGTTTCGACCATTTGTATCTATAGTACACTGAGCACACCATTCAGGGAGATCACTCTCACGTACTTAGGAATGGGGTAGTATGGTTTAGGGTACAATCCATCCTTTTTAATTAGAGTCATGAAAGACCCTGACACTCCCTTTCCCATAAGACCTTGCAAAACCCCAAACCCATCATGACTAGATGAAATAAGCCAAATGCAACTCCCCCAAAGGATTTTGAAAGATCATCCTTGATACAAAGAGAATGAATATGTGGAAGTTAAGGTGTCCAAGTTGGAAGAGAGAACAATGAGCCCGGAATATACAATGGCAAGAAAGCTTGGCATCCTAAATATGGTAAGTAAAACATATTTCCAAAATTTTAAAGAGCATCTCAAAGAGAATGTCAAAGATTATTTGAAAGAGATGGGAAGCAAAGATGATCTCAAAGAGATGGAATAAGAGTTGGTCAACAAATATGATCTCAAAGACATGAAGGGAGGCCTTATCAAGGATCTAATAAGCCTCCTTATCTTAAATTATCCTCCTTAAGAATAGGATAATAAAAAAAGAGGATTGAGACCCAATCACATATGGAGAACATCTTAACACATTTAGAGAAAAAGAGGATTGAGTCCTAGACACATGATCGGTGATCACTCCAAGATCCACACCTTTTGGTTTAAATTTGGGGCGTAGGAACTACTTTATTCCCAAGATTGACATGAGGAAGTTTGATGGTAATGATCCCATAACAAGGATATTCCAAATGGAGTGATTCTTTGATCTACACCAAGTGCCAACTCTATAAAGGTAACTATTGCATCCTTATATTTAGAACTTGATCAATTTGTGTGGTAGATATGGCTTCGTGAATTAGAAAAGACTATTTTCTCTTGAGCCATTTTTACAGATGAATTGATAACACATTATGGGGATAGTATGAACAACACCTTATTTAACCAATCACCAAATCTCAGGCAAGGAGGTCCAGTTATAAACCACATTCAACGAATTCAGAAGTTGAATATTAGAGTGAAGAACATTCTAGAGGATAATTTGTTGGATCTCTTTATGGACACTTTAAAGGAGAGAATTCAACATGAGCCACATCTCTTGGAGCCTAATCCTTGGCTAAGACTTTCATTATGGTAAAGAGAGTTGAAAGTAAAATATGGCTACTAGAAGGGTTGTCACTAACACCTATAGAGAGTGAAGTTTTCCGACTCCTACCCTCACTCAACCCACAACGTTGACACCCTAAAAAATGGATAAAATAAGAGTAAAGGGTGTATGTTTGAACTATGACAACAAGCACAGTAAGGGGCATACGTGTGGTGATAATAAATTAATATACATAGACTGTGAAGAGAAATAAGAACAAGAGTTGGAACCTTCTTAAGATTTAGAACCAGAAGAGACTACTCCAACCATATCTTGTCATGATTTGGCTAACATTATCACTCCTCAAATTCTCAAGATAGAACAATATATCAAGAAAAAAATGGTAATAGTACTAATTGATTTTGCTTCATTAACTACAAATTAGCCAAACTTCTCAGTTGTTTTATATATCCAACACCGAAGTTTCAAGTAGTAATCATAAATGGAGGCACCATAAATTGTTCAAGGAAGTTCCATAGTATGAAGCTCACTATGAGGGATTATTTCTCGGATAGTCCAATGGTAGAAATCCAAATGGGTGGTGATAATGTGGTATTAGGGGTTAAATGGTTACAATTGTTGGGCACAATGAATTTTAATTTTTAGGGACTTTTTATGAATTTTTCCTTGAAAGGAAAGGAAATTGAACTCAAAGGTATGGAAGGGAAACCATATAAAGTGGAAAGATATAAAAAAATGACAAAATTATTAAAAATGGGACAACCAAGAGTATTTACACAATTGTGTTCACTAGATGTTCAAACATATAAACCCTTTGTTCCCTTGGATATCCAAAGAGATTAATAATCATTCCAAGGAATTCATTGATATGCCCAAATGTCTATCTCCTTATCAACAAAACCATCATGTCATTTCACTGATCTCGGGGAGCCTTCCTCCTAACATATAACCTTACAAATACCCATATTCCTAGAAGGGAGAGATTGGGCATATGTTTCAATAAATGATAGAGTTTGGCATGATTTGACCTAACCAAAGTGCTTTTTCTTCACTGGTGGTGATGGTTTATAAAGAATTCACAATACAATGATAGAATAGAGTACAATGATCATATGATATAACAAATTTCTCTCCTCCCTCCATATATAAAACAAGTGAGGGCAGATAACATAAAATAAGGACATGTGTCTATTCAAGTAACCAACAAGGCAACCAACATGGAGCGCTCTTTAATATATAATACACAAGTGTCACAAAAGGGTTTATCCAACCCTGTAGGTCAAATTACCTCCATGCATGATGTTACTCTATCTCAACACCCCTCCTCTAAGATGGTGCACTCTCTAATAGGTTGTTAGTGTAATTCTCCCTCTTCCATGGTGGTCCACTATCCAAGTGTCCCCATGCAAGGTGTTCCTCCTTTAACTGTGTTCCCCATGTCCTCTTGTTCCCAACACTCCTCAACATGTGTTCCAATTTGGTCACTAATATCCAATTCTTCTCCTCAACATATGTGTTCAGGTTCATCACCAACCTCCATGAAGTACGCTCCTCAACTCAAGCATCCTTAAGTCAAGTATCCAACCTCCAAGGTATATACAACATTGTCCCAAGCTCCACAGGCTAAGTTCCCTTCTCCAACTACCCAATTATCCTCCTAGGAAGGTGCCTCTCCTAATTGAGAAGCTAACTCCCCCACTGTGTGCACATAATGGGCTAGTAATCACATTGATCAATGCAACAACCTCATAGGTAAGGGTGTTCTACTAACACTCTAATTAAGGTCAAGAATCCACCAAAACTAAGTCATCCATATGTCCATGAAGCATTGTCAGGAGGCTAGGAGACATAACTCTCTCATAGCAAGGTGAAAATACTTTCAGGGTAACCCCAAAATCTAACACCCCCTCTTTACAAGAAAAGTGTTTTCTATAATATTGATTAGCTCCCTCTAAATATGCAACATGTAACTCTGATGCCTCCATAAAGCTAAAATGATACTCCTCTATCATGATATAACATCATACCTCCTTTGCAAGAATCATACCCAAAAGTACATGTTCGCACAACTTGATATCCAACCAATTAGTTCTCACAAAGGCGTGTCTCTCTCTAAGCAACCAACCAAGAAATTTGCAACTTGGCCTATACATGGTGAACATGCAAGGAGAATAAAAAAAATCCGTTTGGTTTACACCACCATATCAACCTACTCTCTCTTTCCCCCTATAAGGGCTCCAAAAGAACAACTACCATCCATGAAACCAAAGAAATATAACCATAGATCAATGATTCTTATGAACTCCGAATTTACTTTAAAACAAGGAAGACATCAACAATAGCTCATTCAAACTACAACATTCCTAAGGTTATCATCATGGGCCAAAATATTTTGGCATCACATCAAGAGCTGTTCAGGACATCTTGCAAAGATAATCACATCTCCAACAAGAACAATGCAAGCATATTAGATCTATCGAAAGAAAAAGATTAAATTTTCATACATCTCAACTCATCAATTCTTAAGTACCAATATTATGGTAAGAGTAACAACTCATAAGGGTTATCATCAATTGTGAGCATGAGAATCCCCCTCATGCACTTCAATACCTCTAGCAACTGAAGCAACTTAAACAAGGTCACCTTCCTCTTACTGGTAGAATATTAGAGTAAGACTACCACCACAATCAACTCCCTCTACTTGAGAGAATCCAACAACCTTGTCATTGGTACTCATCACAATTCCCATTAACTGCAAGCTTAGAATAAATGAGCAGTTCCACCACCATAGGTTTTGAACCTATCTCCAAGTTGGGTCTTCCACACCCTTCTTCAATGCCAAATGCTCCAAGAAAAGTGTACAAACATGAATAATACAACATGAAAGATCCACTCTCTAAGACTAGGTACAACATAGAAATCCACACGATCACCTAATAACTTAGCATCACATTTTCTATCTCATCCACGATCAATCCCTCCACAAATGTTCATGATGTACACAAAATACTATCCCTAAGGTATGACACTGGAAGCTCCATCCAAATGTAACAATCAATGAAACTAAACAAGGTCACCATTCTCATAAAACCTTGAGACATAACTCAACCAAATAGGTCAACCAATAATCATCAATCTATCACATAATGAATCATCCCATCTAGGGCTCCAAAAATTAACAAGAAATCAAATGATTAAACATTCATATCACAGACATCAATCCACTCCAAACACTGGCATCCATTGGAACAAATAAAACACCTATCAAAATTCCTCCTGGACATCACACTCACTGAATATAAACCACACACCAACCATTACTGAAGTAGACCCTCCACCTATCACCAATGAAAACATGCTAGCATCTACTAGAACAAATAAATGACCTATCATAGGTCCTCCTAGGAATTACACCCACCGAAAATAAATCCATGATATCCATAAATGAAGTAGAGCACATTGGTATCCACTGGAATGAATCAACCACCTATCACATGTCCTCCTAGGCATCATACCCACTGAAAATAAATCCAAACCAAAAATTAATAAAGTAGATCTATCATCTATCATAAGTGATAACACATTGGAATCTAGAAGAACAAATTATCCACCTATTGAAGGTCCTCCTCAACATCACACCGATTGAAAAAGATCCATACCAACCAACAATCAAGGAGATCTACCACCTATCACAAGAGGGAACAAATTTACAACCACTGGAACAAATTAGACACCTATCAATATTCCTCTTGGGAATCACACCCATTGAAAATAAATCCATACAAGCAATAAATGAATTAGCTCTACCACCCAATGTTGGTGAAAACATAGTCTTATCACAAGATCAACTAGGGTTTCAACCCATCAAACTCTTCATGGGTGAAAGTGATCATCTCAAGAACATTAGGGTTTCTCGACCCAAGAACCACTCCTAGGTACAAAAAATGGAATATTTTTCCTTCAAATCAACAAGAAGGCAATCACAACCCAATCAACTCGAAAACCAAGTAGAAATTTCTTGAATCAAACAATCACTACAACTTTCAAAATTTCACCTTGATCTTGAGGTTTCCCGAATTTAAACCTTGTGAACTTTCATCCTTAGCACTGATTTGAAATATTAAATCACAACAGTAATATTTCACTCCTCTTCAACTTAATTTCACTTTGCAACCTAAAAGAATAAATACTATATGGGTGTACTTCAATACCACAATCCATAGGGCATACTTTTCAAGGCATATAACAAATTTGATTTCTCTTATTACAACATAATATAAAAACCATAATTCTTCTACTTTATCTTCAATATATGTATTTAATTATTTAACCAATTTAGCTATATGTTATGTCAAATAAGAAATAACAACAAGCATTGAAATCTACTCAATCATGAAGATAACATAAGTTGAAAAACAAATATGCAAGTACACAAAATGTGGACATCTAGAAACTTCATATATATATAAGATGAAGTACAAGTACATACAATTGCTTTATCACAAAGCTACTACAAGTCAAACTCTCCAAACCCTATCTAAGAAAACCATAATAAAACCCTAGCCACCAACTCTTCCTAGCTAAGGATCACTCGCAACCAAAGTTGGTCACTCCACCAAAGATTCTCAACATGATAGCATCAACACTGAAAAGTCCTCCTTGGCAGATATATCAAGCTTGTATCACACAAGCTCTCCACACTAGTGCTCACCTTCCTTAGGGTTTACAAACCCTAGTGATGTTGCATTACACAAGCACATGGGAAGATAACTCTAGAGATAACCTCTAAGTCTCCATGTCCATCCTAGGGTTTGAGTCCTCAAATCCCAGGTCTTCAACTCTCGAATCAACACAAACAACAAGACCTCCATGGAACAATGAAATAACCGAGTCTTCTTCCAAGTAAGGAATCTCACCAAACTCAAGACTCATCAAGCTAGTATCTACATGATCTTGGCCTAACCTCGTCCTCAAATCCCAGGTATTCAACACTCAGATCAACATAAACAACAAGACCTCCATGGAACAATGCAATAACCGAGTCTTCTTTCAAGCAATAATTCTCACCAGACTCAAGACTCATCAAGCTAGGCTCTCCATGATCTTGGCCTAGCCTACATGCATCCCACAAGAACAAGGATCCAAAATCATGCAAGGCATTATCTCCACTCTCCATGTATTCTACTAGGGTAGAAACTGTAACACTACAACAAGAGCCATAAGAACCAATATCCATCATCATGTTCTTCTCTAGGGTTTACATGCATAGCATAAACCCTAGGATCAAACAAGATCAATCTCTCTAATAACAACCAAGACGTTTCTCTCTCTTGTCTTATCTGAAGGTTTCATCATGAACCCTATCGTCTTCCTCCTTACAAGTGTTAAGTTTTTACTACTGTTATTAGGTTATTTCAAAATTACATGATAATTCAATGAATTTCCAAAACAACAGTATAAAGAGGATCACTGAAAGAAACACAATCACAAGGTACACAACATTTTATCCTGGGAAACTCTCACGGGGCAGAAAACCCTGCAAAACTTCCTCAATAATAGATTGCCAATACAATGCCAAGACTAAGACCAAAACACCAAGAATAAACTAAGAATGTGCATGAACCTCTCTTTTCCTTCCTCCTGCAACTACAACTGCCTTAAAAAGATGCACACTGGATGAGTGAGTGTGAGTGTGTATAAGTGAGGCACCATCCTCACATATAAATACTAGTTGAGGAGGTGCTAGGGTTATGTATCTTCACTTGGTAGGGCCGACTTATTATAGGAGTGGTTAAAACCAATTTATAAACACTAGGGGATGACTTTACAAATAACACCATATAAATATGGTTTGACCAATCCACAAAAGGGGATTTGATGTTATACAAGACCCGACATGATCAATCCACAAAAGGGGATTTGATCTATAAGACAATAACTCAAATATAATTATAATATTCTTCGAAATTACAATATTTCAACACTCCCCCTTAATGAGAAGGGTATTCTACTAACATGACCCAATACAACATCATCAAGATAAGGAGAGGGAAACACCATCATCAACATATGAAACACTGACTGGCACATCTATAAATCATCATATCTCATCATCAATATCATCATCATTCACAACATGGAGCTGGAGTAACATCATCATCATCATCAACATGAAGCTGAAACATCAACATAAATAACATGAGCCTAGAACAACAACATCACCAACAACATGAAGTTGATACAACATCATCAACAACACGAGGTTGGTACAACATCATCAACAACATGGGGCTAATTCAACATCATCAACAACATGAGGCTGAAACAACATCATCAACATATGGCAACATAATGGCGAAGGTGCATCAACAACAACATTTGTGGTACTCTGACAGAGCGTCCTTATCGGACCTTCATGGTCTACCCAGGAATCATAATATTCTCTAGGATATAAAATCCTAACAAGCTACCATGTGGTACTCTGATAGACCGTCCTTACTGTACCTTCAGGATTTTCCCAAGAATCATAAGATTCCCTAGGATATAAAATCCTAACGAAGCTACCACTACTAACCACAACTGGCATATACATGCACATGTACTCTGACAGACCGTCCTTATCGGACCTTCAGGATTTTCCCATGGATGATCAATCCCCTAGGATATAAAATCCTAACAAAGCTATCTGCTATTGGTTAGGATACCATAGTATCATCATAATCACTCTCCATTTCGAGGGAGGTCCTTTCGGACAATACCAAGTTTGTCTTGGAAGTACTCAAACTTCACACGAGATAGAGGCTTGGTAAACACATTTTCACCATAGCTGAAACCTAATTCAAGTCATGATGGTGTAATTAAAAATGTAATTGGGCATATGGCTATAAGCCCTATTAAAGGCACGTGTACCCCATTTGGTCTTGTTAAAATATTTCTGAAGACCTTGAAAGGGGAATGATGTATACCCATGTAAAACAAGTGGCAAACTATTTCTAGGCATGCGTGTTTTCCATGGCACCCTAGTGACCATGATGACTAAAGTTAATTATCCCAAAGAGGATAGATATGATATAAAGTTGTGGAATAAACCACCTGGGTAGGTAAGGGGGTGATTAGAAGTACTTGTATTCTAACTCGAGGATGAATTGAAGTTGTTGATGAGACATTCTAACTCCAGGGTTTATGAAGGTAAGCTTGAGATGAGCATGAGATAAATTTGGGACCAAGTTTCTCTTTAAGAGGGATTTGGAAACTTTGTGATCCAAGAATTGTTGATGAATGTTGTACAAAAAAAGGTTTCCTAGTGAATCGATGGATACAACTGTTGATATTATGGTAGCTGCGGGAGGTATTTACCTCCATGTGTAAACCTAACAAGAATAGAATATTCCGAGAAGCAAGAAGAAACCCTAATGAGTTGTCTAATAACCCTAGAAGACAAGTCAACTCAAGAGGATAATTTATATTAGGTTATTAGCCACCAAGAGAAGAAGTCGGCCAGAAGAAATAATATATAATGAGTAAATAGGTATACAGAATGAGAAGTCGGCCCAGGCAGTTAGCCAGAATCAATATAAATACAGGAGGCCAGTCTTCATTTTGGAAGACATTTCTCATAATTGCATAGCAACACTTGTGCACACTGCAGTTGCTCAGTTTGTGCGCAAGTTTGGAGGAGAGTTGTCGTTGCAGCTGCTGTAGCTAGAAGATTTCGGTTTTGGCTTGGACTATCTCTTGGTTATGGTTTGGACTATCTGATCAACTCTTGTTTGGTGCGCTATCCTTGGGGAAATGTGTGCTACCGTTTGTTTGGCTATCTAGCCTAAGTTTTTCTTCCAGAGTGATTCTCTATCAAGGTTAAGGTGCTCGGAGGGTGGCTTCAACCTATGGTTGGGTGAAAATAGTGATATTGTCGATGGTAAAATGAGAACATCCATTATGGGATTTGATCTATAAGATAATAACTCAAATATAATTATAATATTCTTCGAAGTTACAATATTTCAACACTCCCCCTTAATGAGAAGGGTATTCTACTGACATCAACCAATACAACATCATCAAGAGAAGGAGAGGGAAACACCATCATCAACATCTGGAACACTAATTGGCACATCTATAAATCATCAGAAGTTTTTCTCATCATCAATATCATCATCGTTCACAACATGGATCTGGAGTAACATCATCATTATCATCATCAACATGAAGATGAAACATCAACATCAATAACATGAGGCTAGAAAGGACCTCATGATATGGTGCAAATGTGTTGACAAAGTCTCTATCTCGTGTGAAGTTTGAGTACTTCCGAGACAAGCTTGGTATTGTCCGAAAGGACCTCCCTGGAAATGGGGAGTGATTATGATGATACTATGGTATCCTGTGTTGACCAAGGTCACCATTCTCGTAAAACCTTGAGACATAAATCAACCAAATAGGTCAACCAATAATCATCAATCTATCACAAAATGAATCATCCCATCTAGGGCTTCAAAAATTAACAAGCAATCAAATGGTTAAACATTCATATCACATACATCAATCCACTCCAAACACTAGCATCCATTGGAACAAATAAACCACCTATCACAAGTCCTCCTATACATCACACTCACTGAAATATAAACCACACACCAACCATTACTGAAGTAGACCCTCCACCTATCACCAATGAAAACACACTAGCATCTACTAGAACAAATAAATGACCTATCATAGGTCCTCCTAAGAATTACACTGTAGTGTCCCCAAGGCCGAGCCCTTTGTAAATATGGGTTATGAAATGAATTGGAAATATGTGTTATAGGCTGGTGAGCCAAGTTTGTATAAGCCGGTGGGCTTATGTGATTGCTAGGATAGAGAGCCTAAGGGTTGTAGGCCAAGGGACTGATTTTGTACTTATATGTATGTAGCACATTAATAAAATATAAACACCGCCGCATGCAGGCCGACATGATGAATGAGTGATGGGGGAATAAGCATCCATAGAGAGGGCAAGGGATTAGGGGCTGGAAGGTGGGAAAAGGGGCTAAGTGTTAATCCTAGGGGGTTTAAGCCTTGGGAATAATATTTTAATATTATTCCAAAAAGACATGTGATTAGTATGTTTTTACCCTAAGTTCTTTTGGAACGACATGTGACTTCCAAATGGAAGGAATGTGTGCTGAAGGAATGCATATAGTTACATGGGTGACAAGTGTCAACCCAAGCGCATGCAAATAAAAGGGATGAGATGAGCCGTGTTGGGGGGTTTGGCTTCCATTCCCGTCAACTGCTGTGGGGGTTCCTCCTCCATTTGACTTGATTGCCTGAGTGTGAATTGTTGAACCCTGCAGCGATACCCTTGTGCATCCTCTGAACCGAGAAAGAGGCCTGTGTTTGTTCTGAGATAGCCGTACATCCTATTGTGAACCGTAGAGTCTGAATTTATCCATGCATGGACAACTCATCATGCATCTCTAAAAATTCTGTGTGTTGATTTGGAATAACTGGTGTTAATTTCTGAAAATCCAAAGCATCCTCCGTCTGAGCATCGAGCCTATGTGAGGAGTCTTGTCCGAAGCCATATTCGAGAGACCATACACCATTGTTGAACCTGTTGGAAAGCCCGTGTTTGTTTTCCCCGTTGGTTGTTGTGGCCATGCAATGCTGGACTGCGTGGGGCTTGTTGGCCAATTGTACAACACTCTCTCCAGGAGAGAGAGGTGATTGAGTTTGGAAGAATAGGTTGTTGGCCTGTGAGCGATTCTCTCTAGGTGAGAGAGTGCGCAGCGGAAGGAGAGAACTCCCAGAAGGAACCCTATAGCTGCCATAGATCTTAGAGACTTCTGGTCCAGTCTATTGCTGTAACCCAAGGTAAGGGAGGTTAGCAGCCAAAGGACTGTATAGGTGACAGAGAAGGTGTATACTCCTGGGGTGGAATAGGCATGTGGGGAAGGAGAGTCTGTGGGTAGTGAGCGTGAGTGGTTCCTGGGAGAGAATTCCTTCCTTGTGACTGTGTGTTTTCCTTGTAACCTCAGCCTAGCCTAGGATTCCTTTCCTTGGGGGTGGAGCTTAGTCCCATCTTGCGGGTGACCCACTGCTGAGCTTGATGAGTAGTGCGGTCTAAGGCTGGGAGGTTTGTGGAAGGCCTGCACCTGGTTGGTGGGATTACCACAATATCAAGATAAGTATCAACTTATGTTAAATGTTATGTTTTGCATGCCTGTGATGCTTATATTTTACCATGTATTCTGTTGTGCAGATGAATTATTGTTAATGCTAGAGAATATTTGTGTTAGCAGTAATTCTTATGTTACTCTGAGTTTAAATGTGTTTCATTTGGTTAAATGCATGTTGTTTAATTTCCGCGAAGCATGGTAAAAGAAAAGTGGTGTTACAATTTGGTATCAAAACCAAGGTTTCAACACTAAGCCTAGATGGGCCAGTTGAGTGGTCTTTGGACATAGGGTGAGAGGAGAAATTGTCTGGAGGACCAATTTCGGACCCTGGTATGGTTCAGAGTGTCAAGGAGTTACTTGACCATGCCTATAAGCTCAGGAGGTATAGCTGTGTTGTGGAACCGCAGTTGGTGTGGTATATGGCCACAGGGTAAGAGGACTCCACACCAGAAGTGCTGGTGCCGTAGGATCTGTTAGGGAAGGAAAGCAAACCCTCATGACCATCAGATCTAGAAAGTGTGCACAGGATTTAAAAACCCTTTGGAGTTGCACAAGAGCGTGGGAATCATGATACGCGAAATCCCGAAAACTCGAGAAGATCTACGTTGTAGATTTGGAAGGAAGGCTAGACCGTTAGATCTAGCGGAGTTGCGCTCGAGTTAGTCACAAAAACCTTTCAGATTTCACAAAGTCGGGAGATGGGAAGTGAGGAAGGTGAACACCTCTGAAACCCAAAACTCGAAATCCCGAAATGATGTACATCATAGATCGTAGGAAGGGAGTTGACCATTTGACTCAGTGGAGGAGTAAACCATAATTTTTGTATTTTGGCAGATGAAAGTTCAAGATATGGGATACATGGACTCCCAATGCTCGAAACCCCGAAACGCAGAAAAGATCTGCGTCGTAGATCTAAGAGGGGACCTAACCGTTGGATTTTTTCTTGGAATGGACGTGGGTGCATGGATGTGTACCATGTGCCAGGGAATTGAAAATATAGGTGAGAGCGGTGGGACCCGAAAATTTCACCGATGGAGAGGTGGATCCTCCGGAACATGCCATGCGCCACTGCGGTTAAGGGCAACAACTGTGTTGTGGGCTCAGAGAATAAAGTAAATCAAAATTTTGGATTTCGGGGATTGTAGTGACAAGGAGTTCGAAGTCACTACATAGTGAACTCTTGGGTACCAAAAAACCAAAGTCTCGAAGTCCTGAAGTCTTCAAAGATGAAAGAACCATAGCATATTTTAAGGGCGACAACTGTGTTGTGGGCCTAGAGAGCAAGGAAACCAAATTTTTGGAATTCGAGAATTGGAGTGACAAGAGGTTGGGAGTCACTGCATCGTGAACTCCCGGGTACCAAAGACCCAAAACCCGAAAGCGAGTGTGAGAGCCTCCTGGACCAAAACTCCGAAGCTAGAAGTACCGAAGTCTCGAAATTGTAGATCTGTCAAAGCTCAAAAAACTTTGTGAAGTCAAAACATTTTCTCACTCACGTTGATTTAGTATATTGTGATTTTGTAAGGGTTAAGCCCTGACAAACTTCATTTTACTGCACGTTGTGTGGGAAGAGTTCAACGAGTTTCAGGACAACCGAAAATTGATGTCGAGTATGAAATTGGAAGAGGTGCAGATTGCCTTCAAAATAGAGGACAAAAGGGTAGGAAGGAATGTCAACCTGAGAGTCGAAGGAAAAAACTCTAATGGGTACAGAAAAGAGATGGATAAGGAAGGAAATATGATGAAACTCATTGAAATATTGCAAAAATATGCCCGGGCTTGCCGAGCTGATAGCCGAAAACTCCTGAAAATCAGGGATCGACAGGGTGAATTCAACTTAAAAATGTTGAAGAGTCTAGAAAGAATAGAAAAGAAATTGGAAAAAGAGAGTGACACAAGCAGATCAAGAAGTGTCAGAACCCCTGAGAGGAGAAGAAGATCGAGGAGTGGTAGTAGACATTATCGTCCCTCCCCGAAGCATTCTGGAAAGGAAACACGCAGTAGTTCAAGCCCGTCTCCTACCAGAAAACGCCGAAAATCTGGAATGGATGGATTGAAAGGGGAGATGAAAAAGATCAAGTCTCCAACGTTCGATGGAGAACATAAGAAGGAGGAAGATGCCGAAACATGGTTTCTTGGCATGAAGAAATATTTCCAACTGCAGAACTACTCCGCTCATGCAGAAGGAAGAATTGCGATGTACTCGCTAAAAGGAAAAGCATCCATGTGGTGGGATCAGTTTGTGCAAGTGCAACACATCAGAGAGAAAGATATCACTTGGAAGGAGTTTAAAAGGTATTTTGAGAAGAAATACCTGACTAAAAGATACTATGACAGAAAGATGAAGGAGTTCTTTGAACTCAAGCTAGGAAGCATGACCATTGATGAGTACGAACGAAGTTTCTTGGAATTGCTGAAGTATGTTCCATTCATCAAAGATGAGACTGTCAAGATTCAGAGGTATCTGAGTGGACTACCACCTTCCATCGGTGACACGATTCAATATGATGATCCTAAGACTATGGAAGAAACAATAAGAAGGGATAAATTCTTATATGAACAACAAAGAGAAAAGCCTCCTTTTCGGAAGACTTGGGATGACCAGAGGAAGTTTAAGAAGGAACAGAGGCAGAAGGGAAACAAACCTTTCTTTTTTAGAAACAGTCCTCAAGGACAACCATCCTTTAGAGAGCCCAAGAAGGCTGAAGTGGGTGAGCAAATGCCAAGATCGCCACCTATGGAGTGTTGGGGTTGTAAAGGGAACCATAGGTACAGAGACTGCCCCCACATAAAAGATAAAGAGAGAACTGTCCATACTGTTCAGCAAGATAAAACAATGGAGGATATGGGCAATAGAATGCCAAGGATCTACGCAGCCTTGGACAACAAGAAAGAAGAATTTCAATCGCACATGATTGAAGTGGAAGGTATGATTAACAACCAACCACTAATTATTTTAATTGATTCAGAGGCTAGCCATAGTTATGTAGATCCTAGGGTAGTGGAAATTTTGCGTTTAACAAGAAGAAAACATGAAAAGTCTTGGCTAGTACAGTTAGCCACAGGAACCAAAAGGAAGGTCATTGAATTGGTTAAGTCTTGTTCAGTGGACATGAAAGGATTGAGAACTAAGGATGAATTGAATATTATGCCTTTAGGCTCTTACGACTGCTTAATAGGGATAGACTGGTTGGACCAGCACCATGCCCTTCTATACTATCGTAACAAAAGGTTTACATGCTTGGACGAAGAGGGAAATCAGGTAACAATCTAAGGAATTCCTAGAGCTATGGCTGTCAGATAAATCTCAGCCATGCAGCTGAAGAAGTGCTACATGAAGGGCTGTCAATTAATTGTAGCTCATGTGGAAGAAGCATCCAGAGATGTAGTCTGAAAGATTGGAGACTATGAGGTACTCACAGAGTTCAAGGACGTATTTCAGGAGGTACCTGGACTACCTCCGAAGAGGGACATCGATTTTTCTATAAATTTGATGCCTGGAGTAGCTCCAGTTTCGAAGGATCCTTATAGAATGAGTACGCCAGAGATGAAAGAGTTGCAATTGCAGCTCAAAGAGATACTAAAGAAGGGGTAAATTCACCCCAGTTTGTCACCTTGGGGAGCCCTGGTCCTATTCGTGAAGAAGAAAGATGGGATGCTGAGGCTGTGCATTGATTTCTGACAGTTGAATAAAGTAACTGTCAAGAACAAGTATCCTCTGCCAAGGATTGATGATCTCTTCGATCAGTTGAAGGGTGCGAGAATATTCTCAAAAATAGATCTGAGATCCGGATATCACCAAGTGAGAGTAAATGATGAGGACATCAACAAGACCACCTTTAGAACAAGGTACGGTCATTATGAGTTCACGGTGGTGCCGTTTGGATTGTCAAACACACTTGCTATTTTCATGTGCTTAATGAATGGTGTATTCAGGGACTATTTGGACAAGTTTGTCATAGTCTTCCTGGATGACATATTGGTGTATTCCAAGTCAGAGGAAGAGCATGAGCAACACCTGAGAATGGTGCTGCAAGTGTTGTGAGAACACCAGCTGTATGCCAAGATGAGCAAGTGCTCATTTTATCAAAGGCAGATTCATTACTTGGGACACATTATTTCAGAATAGGGGATCACTGTGGATCCTGAAAAGGTTGAGGCCATCCGAGAATGGTCAGCGCCAAGGAATGTGGAAGAATTTAGATCTTTTATGGGTCTGGAGGGTTACTATAGAAGGTTTATAGCAGGATTTTCAAAGATATCTCACCCTATCACTTCCTTGCAAAGGAAGGAGAAGAAGTTTCAGTGGACAGAAGAGTGTGAGAGCAGTTTCTAGCGATTGAAGCAGTTGTTAACCAATGCTCCAATCCTAAGGATTACAGACTCAGATATGGATTTCAGGGTGTGCATAGATGCGTGCAAGGAGGGGCTGGGAGGAGTTCTTAGCCAAGAGGGATTTGTAATATGTTATGAATCCCAAAATATGAAAGAGCATGCAAGGAATTATGCCACTCACGATTTAGAGCTAGAAACAATCATCCACGCATTGAGGAAATGGAGACATTACCTCATGGGAAGGAGATTCGAATTGAGAACAGACCACAACAGTTTGAAGTATTTATTTGATCAGCTGAATTTAAACGCCAGACAAACTAGATGGTTGGATATCTGGTGAATATGACTTTGATATCAAGCATATCAAAGGGAAATAAAATAAGGTGGTTGATGCATTCAGCAGAAAAGTGCATGAATTACATGCTACAATCATTAGCATGTACAGGGATGAGATTAAGGACATAATTTTGGAAGCTACAAACGTTGATTTGTAGTACAGAGGTCTGATAGCAAAGCTACAACATATTGAGAGACCACAGACCCAGGGAAGTTACACCTGGGGAACTGATGGATTACTTCTGTATAAAAACAGAGTGTATGTACCCAATGTCCGAGAATTGAAGATGGCAATTCTAAAAGAAATGCATAGCGTGGCTTATGCTGGACATCCTGGATATCAGAAGACCGTGGCAGCAGTCAAAAGCCATTATTTTTGGCCGGGTATGAAGAGAGAGATCACTGAATACATCCCCATATGTATGGAGTGCCAAAAATTTAAGGCCGAGCATAGGCACCCAACAGGGTTGTTGCAGCCTTTACCCATTCCTGAGTGGAAATGGGAAGTGGTGACAATGGATTTTATCATAGGATTGCCCAGAACAAGCAAACAACATGATTCAATCATGGTGGTGGTGGACAAGCTTACAAAAGATGCCCATTTTATTCCACTGAAAACCACTCACAGGGCAACAGATGTTGCTGATATCTTCTTAAAAGAAGTGGGACGCTTGCACGAAATTCCTAAGACAATTGTGTCTGATAGGTACCCGAAATTCACCTCGAATTTCTGGAAAGGATTTTTTAAGGGATTCAGAATGAATCTAAACTTTAGTACAACGTATCATCCTAAGTCTGACGGACAGACAGAGAGGGTGAACAGAGTAATAGAAGACATGCTGAGAATGTATGTGATGGATAAACCATCAAGATGGGAAGACTACCTGTATTTGGTAGAATTCACCTACAATAATGGGTATCACGCATCGTTGAAGATGAGCCCATTTGAAGCACTTTATGGAAGAAAGTGCAACACTCCAGTGAGCTGGGATAATCCAACTGACAGAGAAGTAGTTGGGCCTGAGCTGCTCAAGGAGATGGAAGACCAAATGATAAGAATTAAATAGAATTTGAAGGCTGCCCAGGACTGACAGAAGAGTTATGCTGATAAGAACAAAACCCACAGAGAATACAAAGTGGGTGATCATGTTTTCCTGAAAGTAAAAACTAACAGGAGTTCCCTGAAGCTGGGAAGTTGCGCCAAGTTGGCAGCAAGATTTTGTGGGCCGTTTGAAATCCTGGAAAGGATTGGGCTAGTTGCATACATGCTTGCATTACCTGCATCTATGACTGTACATAATGTGTTTCATGTTTCACTACTTAAGAAATATATACCTGATGCTAATCATGTTATCGACTAGAATGTGATTAAGGTGGAACCAGAAGGTGTCCTGCAAGTGCATCCTGTGCGTATATTGGACAAGAAAAACAAACAGCTCCGGAATCGAGCTATAGGGATTGTAAAGGTCCATTGGACCTGGTACGGTCCTGAGGACGTGACATGGGAGCATGAAGATGTTATGCGATCATAGTACTCGCATCTTTTTGAAAATTTTTAAAAGCTTGCAGATGCAGTGTGAAAGTTGCACTGAGGACAGTGCAAAAATAAGGGAGGGGGATTGTAGTGTCCCCAAGGCCGAGCCCTTTGTAAATATGGGTTATGAAATGAATTGTAAATATGTGTTATAGGCTGGTGAGCCAATTTCGTATAAGACGGCGGGCTTATGTGATTCTTAGGCTAGAGAGCCTAAGGGTTGTAGGCCAAGGGCCTGATTTTGTACTTATATGTATGTAGCACATTAATAAAATATAAACACCGCCACGTGTAGGCTGACACGATGAATGAGTGATGGGGGACTAAGAATCCATAGAGAGGGAAAGGGATTAGGGGCTGGAAGGTGGGAAAAGGGGCTAAGTGTTAAGCCTAGGGAGCTTAAGCCTTGGGAATAATATTTTAATATTATTCCAAAAAGACAAGTGATTAGTATGTTTTTACCCTAAGTTCTTTTGGAACGACATGTGACTTCCAAATGGAAGGAATGCGTGCTAAAGGAATGCATGCAGTTACATGGGTGACAAGTGTCAACCCAGGCACATGCAAATAAAAGGGCTGAGATGAGTCGTGTTGGGGGGTTTGACTTCCATTCCCGTCGACTGCTGCGGGGGTTCCTCCTCCATTCGACTCAACTGCCTGAGTGTGAACCGTCGGACCCTGTAAAGATACCCTCGTGCATCCTCTGAACTGGGAAAGAGGCATGTGTTTGTTCTGAGATAGTCGTACATCCTATTGTGAACCGTAGAGTCTGAATTTATCCCTGCATGGACAACTCGTCACGCATCTCTGAAAAGTCTGTGTGTTGATTTAGAATAATTGGTGTTAATTTCTGAAAATCCAAAGCATCCTTTTTCTGAGCATCGAGCCTATGTGAGGAGTCTTGTCCGAAGCCATATCCGAGAGACCATCCGCCATTGTTGAACCTATTGGAAAGCCCGTGTCTATTTTCCCAATTGGTTTTTGTGGCCACACAGTGATGGGCTGTGTGGGGCTTGTTGGCCAGTTGTACAACACTCTCTCCAGGAGAGAGAGGTGATTGAGGTTGGAAGAACAGGTTGTTGGCCTGTGAGTGATTCTCTCCAGGTGAGAGAGTGCACAGCGGAAGGAGAGAACTCCTGGAAGGAACCCTGTAGCTGCCACAAAGCTCGAAGACTTCTGGTCCGGTCTGTTGTTGTAACCTAAGGTAAGGGAGGTTAGTAGCCGAAGGGATGTCTAGGTGATAGAGAAGGTGTATACTCTTGGGGTGGAACATGCATGTGGGGAAGGAGAGTCTATGGGCAGTGAGCGTGAGTGGTTCCTGGGAGAGAATTCCTTCCTTGTGACTGTGTGTTTTCCCTGTAACCTCAGCCTAGCCTAGGATTCCTTGCCTTGGGGGTGGAGCTTAATCCCAGCTCAGGGGTGACCCACTGCTGAGCTTGATGAGCAGTGCAGTCTAAGGCTGGGAGGTTCGTGGAAGGCCTATACCTGGTTGTTGGAATTACCACAGTATCAAGATAAGTATCAACTTATGTTAAATGTTATGTTTTGCATGCCTGTGATGCTTATATTTTACCATGTATTCTATTGTGCAGATGAATTATTGTTAATGCTAGAGAATATTTGTGTTAGCAGTAATTATTATGTTACTCTGAGTTTAAATGTGTTTCATTTTCTTAAACACATGTTGTTTAATAATCCGAGAGTGAGTGTTATATTTCCATGAAGCATGGTAAAAGAAAAGTGGTGTTACATACACCCACTGAAAATAGTATCATCAAAATCACTCCCCATTTCGAGGGAGTTCCTTTAGGACAATACCAACCTTGTCTTGGAAGTACTCAAACTTCACACGAGACAAAGGCTTGGTCAACACATTTCCACCAACACAATTACATTGATGCTCCCCTCTGCACCATATCACGAATGTAGTGATACCATATCTGTATGTGCTTCGACTTATCATGGAATATTGGGTTCTCCATCATCTTTATACAACTCTCGTTATCACATAGAATCACAGTGGCTTCCATCTCTACCTCAAACAGACATGTCAACAACTTCCGAAGCCATATGGCTTCACAACTGGCAGAACATGCTGCAATGTAATCTGCTTTTGTTGTGTTGAAAACAATACTGGATTGCTTCCTTCTTTGCTACAAAGTCATATCTAACCCCAAACTGAAACAACATGCTGAAGTTCTCTTCCTATCTAAAGCACTTCCAACCCAATCTGAATCAATATAACCATACAATCTGAAGCCAGGATCTCCAGTATAATAGAGACCATAATCCAACGTACCCTTAAGGTATCTCATCACATGATTTGCAGCTACAAGGTGAACACGTTTGGGATCTACCAGATAGTGGGTCAAGGTGTTCACATCAAAGCATATATCTGGATTGGTATTCGTCAGATACATCAACGAACCAATAATTTATCTGTATATAGTAGCATCAACCAACTCCGACGAAGTATCAACCAGGAGATTCAAATTCGTTTCCATGGGTGTGTTCATGGATTTACATTCCAACATGTCAAATCTCTTCAATATTTCAATTGCATACTTCCCTTGGTTAAGGAAGATCTTCTCTGGGCTCTACCAAACTTCAAGACCTAAGAAATAATGCATCAGGCCTAGGTCTTTCATCTCAAACTTTACAACAAGCTTCTTCTTGCAATCTGTGATGAGATTTTCTTTTCCTGATAAGAATAAATCATCCACATATAGTAGAAATATCATTGGATCATCATTGATAACCTTGAAGTAAAGGTTAGGATCAACTTTACTCTTGGTAAAGCCCAAGCTCGTCAGGAAAATATCAATTCTGCCATACCATTCTCTAGGAGCATACAAAGATTTCTTCAACCCGCAGACATGAGTCTTTCTATATTCAACTTCAAACCCATGTGGTTGTTCTATATACACTTCTTCTTCAATAACACCATTTAAGAAAGTTGTTTTCACATCCATATGGCGTAACCTCCACGTCATTTTGGATACAAGAGCTATGATGGTTTTTATAGAAGTGTATCTGGCTACAGGAACAAATGTTTCTTCATAGTCAATACCTTCCTTCTAACAAAATCCACGAGCCACAAATCTTGCCTTATGTTTTTCAATACTTCCATCTGCTGCATGTTTTATTTTTCATATCCACTTGGAAGATACCACATCTTTATTCTTTGTATTGGGAACTACTTCCCATACATTATTCTTTATAATGGACTAGTATTCTTCTGTCATGGCATCCATCCATTCTTTCTTCTGAACGACTTCTTCAAATCAAGTAGGTTCCTTTTCTACAAGATCACACATCAAGGCCATATAGTTTGAGAATGGATTAGGCTTCTTGCTTTGTCTCATGGTTCCTTCTCGGGTCGTGCACCATACTTATCTGCATATTGAATAAGTTCTCTTGCCCAAGATGGATTTCTCTTGTGAGAGATCGTCATACAGTGAGGTTCTTGAGATTATATCATATCATGATCTTCTAGAATCTCATCATCAGGGGTAACTGTAACTTCCTTCATGGGTTCTGCAACTCTAGGAGCTACATGTTCTTCTTCATATACTTCTTCAAGGTGGAATTTCATTGATCTTTTGAGTGCTACATCTTCATCAAAGGTTACATCTCTGCCGATCTCAATATGATGGTAACCTGGTATGTAAATTATGAAGGCCTTAGAGACCTCACATTATCCAACAAATATTCCCTTCTTTCCTAAAGGATCGAACTTAGTTCTCTTTTCTTTTGGAATGTGTACAAATACTAAACAACCAAATATTTTCAGATGGCTTACTTCTGAATTCTTTCTGGTGAACATCTCTTCAGGAGTTTTGAATCCAAGTGCACTGGGATAGTCTGTTTTGGACATATATTGTTGTTCTTTCTACTTCAATCCATAAGTGCATTGGAAGATCTTGATCGCGAATCATAGTCTTTACTGCTTCCATAATTGTTCTATTCGGTCTTTCTGCTACACCATTTTGTTGAGGATTATAGGGACTGGTGAGCTCCCTCTTAATCTCGACATCTCTACAAAATCTTCCAAATTCATTTGAAGTGTACTCTCCTCCATTGTCTGACCTGAGTATCTTGATTTTCCTTTCGGAGAGGTTTTCTACCAAGGATTTGAATTCCTTGAACTTTACGAGTACTTCATTTTTTACTTCAATAAATAAACCCAAGTCTTATGAGAGTAATCATCAATAAAGGATACATAATATACATACCTGCTCAGAGAGGTTGATGGCATTGGACCACATACATCTGAGTGAACAAGTTCCAATATTCCTTCTGTTTTACTGTCGCTCTTTGGAAAGGGATTATTTATGTTCTTTCCTTTTGCACATGGCTTGCATATACCTTCATGATCAACCTTTAATTATAGTAAACATGTAACTACCTTGCTTACATATGGTAAGGATTTGTAGTTGATGTGAGCTAGTCTTCTATGCCAAAGTTCACAAGGACTTTCAGTAGAGTGAGTCAAGGATACATTTGAGTGACCTTTTAACTTGTATAAACCACCTTCTTCTGTCCCAATAACAACTGCATATTCTATAATTTTTTATTTAGGCCACACAATAACTTCACCATATATGAATGCAACCCTGAAACCTTTCTTATCTAGAGCTGAAATAGAAAGTAATTTCTTTGTCAAGCCTGGTACACAGAGTACATCCTTCATTCTCATCGAAGTTCCCGAATCGAGTTTGTAGGCAGATTCTCCCATTCCTTTGATAGGGTACTGATAATCATCTCCAAGTGAAATGTTCTAGGGTAAGTCCTTTTCTGTAAGGCTAGAGAGAATGTCTTTCTGACCTATCATTTGCTTAGAGGCACCACTATCTATGAGCCAAGTATCCTCTCCAGGTGTCACAGATCTTGAGAGGGTGGAAAACAAAACATATTCTTCAATCTCTTATTTAGTCAACTTCTTGGGTGGCTCATCATCTTTAGGTGCATGGGCATGGTGTCTTTTGTTATTTATCTTCTTGCATTCTTCCCTTCTGGCAGGACAATTCTTAGCAATGTGTCCCATCTTATCACAATGATAACATTGATAACATTGATAACATTGATAAGAGGATACATATTTCCCCTTTCTTTGACCCTTGTGATATTTCTAGAATCTCTTTGGAGGGCGAGATTATTTATGAAAGTGGGTCTCCTTTTGAAAATGAGACTTTTTCTTTCCTCCTTTAGCATGAGCAACTAGGTCTTGATCTTCATCTCTTAATAGGATGGATTCTCGATTGGCCACTTTTGCTTCTTCTTGAACACATTCTTCCCATAAACTATCAAATTGGAGTTTCTCTTTTCCTGCACAAATATTTTGGATGAAGGCATCCCAAGGTCTTGTGAGACCATTATGACTTGTAATTATCAGTTCATATTCATCTAAGTTTTCTCCAATTGCTTCTAATTGTTCCTTGAATTGAGAAACCCTAGAGAAATAGTCTTGAACTGTTTCTCCTTTCTGCATCTTTGTATTCTTGAGTTGGGTTCTCAAATTCATCTTCCGATTGATGTTCTTTCCTTCATACATTATGGTTAGGGAATCAAAAATATATTTTGGAGTCTTCTTATAATACACTTGAGGGATCAAGCGGTCTTTAATGGAATCTTCAATTATTGTTTTTGCCTTAATCATATCCTTCTTGTACTTCTCTTTGGCTTCTTCTTTGGGTTCCGATACATTTTCTTTTATGAATTTTGTAAGGTCATTCTCTTCAAGAATGAGTCCAATTATGTACTTCCAGGCATGGAAGTTTTCCACACCTTCTAACTTGTCAAAAATATTGGTGCTTGCAGACATCTTGACCTGGAGCTAAGAAAATGACTAGAAAATGAAAATGATGAAAAATTAAAACTGAGCTTACCAGGAGATGCGCTGGGCTGAGGCGATTTTGCTGGAGCTAACTGTTTCAGAAAATTCCAAGTTTTACCCCTTGAAACTTGACTTGCACAATTCTGGACTGGTACTTCTAGTATTGGTTCTGGTTTTCTGGTACCATTCAAAAATAGGGTTTGAATTTCCGGAGAATCTGGCCACTGGAAAATTTCGCTCAAGCTGCCAAAAGATGTACTAGGGAAGGGCGCACTTGCCAAGACAACTTTTGGTCAAAAATTCCTCTTTAGTGAAAATCCCTAATTTTCTTGTACGACAACAGTGACGTCTAGAAACCTAGTGAAAGATTCTATATTCATTCAAGCTCTGATTCCATGTTAATTTTTTACTATTGTTATTAGGTTATTTACAAATTACATGAGAATTCAATGCATTTCCAAAACAACAGTATAAAGAGGATCATTGAAAGAAACAAAATCATAATGTATGCAACATTTTATCCTCGGAAACCCTCATTAGGGAGAAAACCCAATAAAAATTCCTCAATAATAGATTGCCAATACAATGCCAAGACTAAGACCAAAACACCAAGAATAAACTAAGACTGAGCATGCACCTCTCTTCTCTTTCCTCCTGCAGCTACAACTGCCTTCAAAATATGCGCACTGGATGAGTGAGTGTGAGTGTGTATAAGTGAGGCACCATCCTCACATATAAATACTAATTGAGGAGGTGCTAGGGTTATGCCTATTCACTTGGTAGGGCCAACTTCTTCTAGGAGTGGTTAAAACCACTTTATAAACAGTAGGGATCGACTTTACAAATACCACCATATAAATATGGTTTGACCAATCCACAAAAGGGGATTTGATATTATACAAGACCCGACACGATCAATCCACAAAAGGAGATTTTATCTATATGATAATAACCCAAATATAATTAGAATATTCTTCGAAGTTACAATATTTTAACAACAAGACCTCTCCAAGACAATACAAAAATAAAATAGAGGACAATGATCATATGATATAACAAAGCTCCCTCCTCCCTTTATATATACAATAGATGAGGGAGGCTAACATAAAATAAGGATGTGTCCATACAAGTAAGAAATAAGGCAACCCACATGGAGTGCTCTACATTACAAGAATACACAAGTTTAACACAAGGGTTTATCCAACCCCCAAGGTCAAACACCCTCCATGCATGATCCTTGGGATCAACGCCCCTACTACAAGATGGTGCACTCTACAACTAGTTGTTAGTCTTGTTACCCCCTCTCACCTAGGGGTAATTATAGGAGATCATGTCACGTGTCCCACAAGGAAGACATGATCCTGATGATGACGATCAATGGTCTCCACAACCAACATCCCCCCAGATGCCTCATTTCTCATCAACATAGCCAATCACACCATATCAACATGGCTCATTGGAAGATGGTGGTCCAACAAATTATGAGTTACATTAATCCTTGTTTCATATATAGTTTCATATTTAATTCATTTGACATGTGAGTAAGGATCATGGATTGAAGTTGGATAATGAATCATAAGCTCAGAATTTATGCTCTTTTCCTTGTTTCATCTTGGAGGCCATCTTAGATATCCTATTCCTCTGTTATCACTCTTGGGGAACAGGGGTACTATGAGGATGCTTTGATAAAGGTAACATATCATCTCCCCCCCATACTTAAGACTTTCCATCATGGGGACTTCCACAATGTAACAAAATTCAATATGGATGTTACATGTACACCAAAAAGGTCTATGGTTCATCCTCCTATGAGAAGAAGGGATATAATGCCGAGGTTGATGTAGTTGCTATAAAAATAAATAAATAATGTTATAAAAGAAAGAAATATGGGATAATGAATAGCCAACTTCAAAATCCAAATGCCAACTTAATCTCTACCCCCTCACTATGAGCCAATCGCCCCTATTCCTAATGCACTGAATGCATATCAATTAAAAGAACTTAATCCCAACAAGAAAGAAAGAAAGAATAAAATGATTGAAACCTAAAAAGGAGACTTGCAATGCATAAAAATGAATATCAAATGGAAAGAAATGGGTTTGGAATACACACATTGTCGAGGAAAAGGTATCTCAAGCAACAAGCACTCCCTCTACAAAGGCACTCATGAAAATGTACCAAGCATGGTGCCTTGCATGTTAATGAATCCATTACCATGAAGTAACCCCAACACATTTTTATTAGCACACTTACACGTAGACATGTTTCTTGGGAAATATTTCTCTACCTGGGCATTGGCACACCTAATAGGGTCTTTTGATGGTCCTCCCATACCTAAACTTGCCAAATTGCATAAAGTCTTGAGCTAATGTGAAGTTTGAAGGGGATATCTAATGTGAATTATTCATATGGTGTTTTGTTGGACAATTGAAAGGAGGGGGGTGGGGGGTGAATCCGTTGTTACCGAGCTTAAACAATTATGCTTATTTTAAACTCTTTACAGAGCACTGAATGACAATCACAATAATGCAGGGAAGTAAGCAATAGAACATTCAACATCATTCACACATGAAATATACAAAGACAGATATTTCCTGAGGAAACCCATAAAGGGTAAAAACCTCTTCTTCTTTATATGATAAGTAATCTTTACATTCTGTACATTATCATACTTATGAGCACCAACTCATAATGAGGCTACAACCTCTGTTTTTCAAGATGCAACTTGCTGAGAGCACCAACTCTTTGTTTTCTCTAGCACCTGCTAGAAGGAAGCACCAACTCCCTGGTTTCTCTAGCACCCACTAGAAGGAAGCACCAACTCCCTAAGTGTTCTAGCACCAACTGGATGGAAGCACCAACTTCCAGTCACACAGGCACCAACCTGTATAACAGAGAACAACATTTCTCCCTTGCACCACCCTGCCACCTTGTTTTCTCTAGATACAACCAGATGGAAACTACAACTCCCTGTGTTCAAGCACCCACTTGAACCTATGAGGAAAACAGTGCTCCCTAGAACCTCCCTACCACCCTGAAATATAAAGTTTGCTATATATAAATTTATCACAGTGACACAATATTTATCATTGGCTTACCAAACTTATCACTGTTCTGCTATGCTGCTCTTCTCTCCTGTATCAGTGTCTCTCTATCTGCATCTTCTTTCAATTTCTGATCTTCTATTTTTCTCTATAAGATCACCTCAACCTTCCTTTAGTGTCTCACTGTCTTGCTGCACACATGCCTTACACTTTCTGTGCTTCTGCCTTTTATGCTCTGAGCACCATGTCCATTCAATGCACCATTCCTCTTTTCTGTATTTCAGCTGCTGCACTCTCCTCCTTCTACACTCCTGAATCCCTCTCAACAACAAAAACCATCTCTTCTTTCTTCTGCTTTCTTATAGTCTATGTGCTCCTTGTGCATCCCTCTGCGCAATACTTCTGCATGCTCTTCATGTCGAGTGTTCTACCTTTTCATCATTGCAACTCTTCAGTTTCTCTAGCTGTTAAACCCATGTGTCCATCATCACTGGGTGTTATGTTGAGATTCCTTAGCCTCTCCAACAGTCGAGACTCTTTGTCTTCTCCGTCACAGTCGAGCTCATCCTCTCTGTTGCAGTTATAGGCTTCAACGCTCATCCATATGTCAATTTCCTTTACGAACAATTTTCATTCCCCTGGCAGATTCCTTGAGACTCTTCAACTCCTCTAGCAATCACACAGAAGTCTCTTCGAGTCCTCTGATAGAAACCATCAGTGGTTTCTAGCAGTTACACTGTGAACCTCCAAAGATCGCTTCAGTAACTGAATCGCCACTGATCGATTAACTGTGAAGAGAAACAATAGCCCTTCGATCATATTCCTGAATAACCTGCATCGTTGGATCATAAATGATGTGTCTCGTGCTTATTTTGCCATTTCACAATTCGGCCTTTCGGCGTTTCAGCATTCCGACATTCGGCTTTTAGAAATCCCTATGATGAGGCATATGGACTCTCCAAGTTTGATCTTTGAAATGGAGATTAGCTATTTTCTACCTTCTCCCTTGAGCCTTCGTCGATGTGACCATGGGTTATGACCAAGGGCCAATTATGAACATGTATTTCACATTTCGCGTTTCGGGGATTCTGTGATGAGTCATCTCGACTCTCTATGTCCCAAGCTCTGAAATGGAGCTTGTCTCTTCGAGCTCTTCTATAGAGCTCTTCGACAATGTGACCACCAGTGGTGACCATAGCCTTTATTCGAAAATGCATTTCGGTGTTTCATCATTTCAACATTCCTGTTCCAAAGTGTTTCGACACTCCAACTCCTGGTATCTGAAACCAACACCAAAAGGTGTTTTTTGCATTTCGACATTTCAACATTCCTTGTGATGAAGTGTTTTGAGGCTCCATCTCCCAGTATTCTAAATCTACACAAAAAGGTGTTTCGGCGTTTCGCATTTCGCAACTTCGGGACTCCTGTGATGAAGAGTCTCGACTCTTGACTCCTCCAACTCCTGGTATCCGAAACTCCAGTTGATGTGCTTGTTTCGATATTTTCGGCGTTTCTCATTTTGACACTTTGGGACTCCTGTGTTGAATAGTCTCGACTCATCCAACTCCCAGTATCCGAACCTCCGGTCAATGTGCCTATTTCGTGTTTTCGGGGTTTCGAATTTCGCAATTCCGGGACTCTTGATGATGAAGAGTCTTGACTCTTCCAACTCTCGGTATCCGAAACTGTCCTCCTGCTTTCAAGATTTCAGTGTTTCGCATTTCACGATTTCGAGACTCCTGATGATGAAGAGTCTTGACTCTTCCAACTCCCGGTATCCGAAACTGTCCTCTTGCCTTCGGGATTTTGTAACCCCACTTCACCTTTCTCTTTAAAGAACATGCAGGTTCTCCTGGATCCAACGCCAACCGGACCTTGGGCTCAGATCTGACGTTCATAAGGGATTCTCAATGGGATCCAAATATCACTATCGCTTCTCCTCCCGTGCTTACACATCCTCCTAACTTGGAATAATTTCTAAGTGTTAAAAGCCTCGACCTTTGATCCATCTAAGATCCTGAGTACACTATCTCTCTTGAGCTTTGGCAATGAGTTAACCTCGTCCCTGGTGCACACCTACGCACTGCATGCGACTCTGTGATAATCCTCATGAGCTTACGTTGTCCCTGTTTTTCCATCACTGCATACTCTGATCTTTCCATCAATGAAAAGCACACCTGCTTGTATACATGCCAACAATCTCCCCCTTTTTCATTGATGGCAACCTTGAATGACTGCGCTAATCTATTTGGACCTCCAACTGTAGCATCCAATCCGGACCACTCCTTTTCTCCCCCTTTGACATCAATGTCAAAGAAAACATGCTCCCCCTTAGCTGTTGCAGTATTTTTAGGAGGTATCAGATATTCAATCAATACAAAACTCCCCCTAACAGGATGGACTCTCTTAGGTGTGAGACGGGATGACACCCAACTTCTGTCGGAGATATTTAAATGGTGTCTTGGCTAGGGGTTTAGTAAATATGTTTGCAATTTGTTCTGTGGTTGGAATGTAATTGACCTGAACAATATGATTGGTGACCTGCTCTCTCAGAAAATGGTATTTTATGGGAATATGCTTGGTTTGGGAGTGGAATATAGGATTCTTGGACACACTGATGGCACTAGTGTTATCACAATGAATTGGGATCAGTGCAACGTATTTAACCTCCAAGTTTGCAAGTGTCTGAATCATCCATAATACCTGAGTGCAACAGGTAGCAACAACAATGTACTCTACCTTTGTAGGTGATAAAGAAATGGAACCTCGATTTTTACTCAACCATGCTACCAGAGAATCTCCTAAGAAGAACGCACCTCCACTTGTGATTTTCCTTTCATCCATGCAGTTAGC
Organism: Picea engelmannii; assembly: GCA_009831015.1. Classification (NCBI taxonomy): domain Eukaryota; kingdom Viridiplantae; phylum Streptophyta; class Pinopsida; order Pinales; family Pinaceae; genus Picea; species Picea engelmannii. The sequence continues at coordinate 629,206 of ML789843.1, forward strand.
CCAATCGACATCTGAGTAGACTGATAATTGAAAATTCTAATTCTTAGGATACCATAGGCCATAGTTCATTGTTT
>ML789843.1:641649-660072 GCA_009831015.1 Picea engelmannii
TCTCTTAGTAAAAATGAAATTTGTAAGGGATGCATGCTAGGTAAAAATATAAAGAAATCATTTCCTAGTAGTGACAACAGAGCTTGGGGCATCTTAGATCTGGTTCATTATGATGTATGTGGTCCCATGTCATCTCCCTCACTTAGTGGTTGTTTTTATTTTGTCATTTTTATTGATGATTACTCAATAAATTTTTGGATATATTTCCTTAAAGCTAAAAGTGACACATTTGATAAATTGAAAGAGTATAAATCCTTTATTGAAAAGCAGACAGGGAAACACATCAGAATCCTTAGAACAAACAATGGAGGAGAGTTTGAATCTTTCCAGTTTGAGGATTTCTGCAAGTCAGCAGGAATCAAGAGACAATTGACTGTGCCATATAACCCTCAACAAAATGGTATTGCTGAGAGGAAAAAAATGACTATTTGTGAGGCATCGAAAGCAATGATGTTTGATGATGTAGGAGCATCGATCACTCACCAAGCGAGCCAGCGCGTGGAGCAGAAAAGACAGCTGGATAGCGCCGGCATAAAATTTTGAAACACCTTGGGAATTGTTGCGCCGCTCTTTCATGAAGCCATTCATAAAGAAGCGCACTTGTATTGTATTGTAGATAGGAAGGAATTTATTAGTTTTAATGCTGTTAGATAGAAATTAATTGTAGATTTGATAGTTGTAGAATTCGAGAGGGAAAACGGAATATAGGCACCCTCCTTTGTATTATTGTATCATTCAAAATTATTGAGAACAGGAGCAAGAGAAGAGCAGAGCAGAGAATTTGTGGAAACCACCCATGTACAGATTGAATTAAAAGAAGAGAGTCTTTGATTCAACTTCATGGTTTGTGTTGTTTCTCTGTGTTGATATTATGCTTATGGATGTTTGTTTTCTGTCATGCATTTGCTTTGATATGCTGTGTATGTGATCTCATAATTGATTTGAAATCTGTGAGAAAGAGGAGAATGAGTTTCAATTGTTTCTCTATCTGAGCCAGGAGATTCCTGCATAGAGTGCAGTCGAATTCATCCGCATAGAGTGCGTTGATGAGGCCAGACAGTTGAACTCTTATTCTTGATTTCCAAGAAGTTGAGTTGGGTTAGTAGAGCCGTGCAGGAGAAGTGCAGGTGGAATTTGAAGTCTCAGTAGTAAGTCTGAGAAAAGAAAAATAGGGCTGCTGTTGCCAGGAGTGCACATAGACTGGACAAGTCCAACACTTGAGAGTTGTTGAGGTTGAGCGCGAGCAGTGTGCGCAAAATCTCTGAAGGAGTCAGAGAAATTAAGTTCCGGAGGAATAGCCCCTTTGTGATCCTCGAGAGAAGGACCAGGAGAAATCTCGAACTGGAACGGAGTGTTGGAGAAGGGAAATTCTCGAGGAGGACAATTGACGACCAGGATTCGCCGAGCAGATTTGCGAAATTCCGCCGATCGTCCGATCCAAGAAAAGTTGCGCGGAGGTTAACCATTAGGTGAAAGGAGGGAACAGTCCATCGCATATCGACATATTGGGGTTTGCGAGGGCAAGAGTTTCATGCTCGTTGAAATCGAGATCCATGATTTCCCGAATCAACAGGAGCCGTCGATCAGAGCAGGGACATGTGGTGCAAGATCCCAAGGAGTCGGAATTCGGGGTTTGGTAAGGTCTATGACCTTGTGCGTTTAGGAATCGCAAATTCCTGAATCGCAATCTTCCGATAGCGCAAGTGGGAGACAGGTGTCAGGGCATTAAGCCACGTCCTGAGGCATTGACAGGTGGCATCACGGTTCAGGGTTCGGGACTTGAGGGATCCTGTGAATCGTGATAATAAAAGCCACGAATTCTCGATCGGTGATTTCCCGATCGAGGAAGGTGCGTGGGGTCCAAGCATCAATCCCATGGACAGGTGTCACTGGAGAAGCGGTACATCGGAGTTCGGGGTTCGGGGAATTGCGAGGCGAGAAACACGCGACCACAAGAATCGCGGAATCGCGAATTCTGATTCCTTGATAAGAAAGGGAGACTCGCAGAGAGTAACCTGTGGGTGACGGAAGGTACCGATATGGGATTTGAGGAGCATAGCAGCTCTTCAGGCCTGTGTGAGAGAGATCCTGGTGAGAGCGGGTTGCCTCTGAGGGTGACTTGGCACCAAGTGGTATCAGAGCCGGAGAAGGGTTCTCTTTGTTTTGGTAGCAGAGAGAAGCGGATTACACCATGTCGTCGAGAAGAGGTAGACAATCACCCAATCCAGAGAGGGAGAGGGAATTGTCTAGGGAAAAAGAGATGTCCAGGGAAAGAAGCAGTCATGGACAGAATGTAGAAATAGAGAGGGAAATACGAAATCTTTGTGCTAGAATGGAAGATATGGAAGCAGCGCAAAGGCGCACAACAAATATAGGAGATCTGAGTGACTCCGAAGGCGAAGATGAAGCTGTACCACACGGTGGAATTGCAACAGAAGATGTAGCCAATGAGCGATTAATCAAGGCTATCGCCAGGATGAGTGCGAAGGTGAGGATGGACATTCCATCTTACGAGGGAAGCCTGGATGCAGAAGAGTTGCTGGATTGGATCAGGGCTCTTGACACCTACTTTGACTATGAAGATATCGAAGAGGATAAGAAGGTAAGACATGCTGTTACCAAGTTGAAGGGACATGCAGCCTTGTGGTGGGACGAGTTGCAGGCAGACAGACGTTCCAAAGGAAAACAAAAGATCAAGAGCTGTGACAGGATGATCGCTAAGATGAAAGAGAAATTCATCTCCAGAGATTACCAGATCACACTGTTCAGGTGGATGCAGAACCTGAGGCAGAAGTTGATGACGGTGAAGGAGTACACTGAGGAATTCTACAGGCTCAACATCAGAGCTGGTCATCGGGAGAGCGATGATGAGAAGGTGGCAAGATACCTGAATGGTCTGAGATATGACATTCAGGATGATTTAAGCATGGCAGTTATCAGGACTGTTGAATATGCTTACCAATTGGCTCTGAAAGCCGAAGAGAAGCTGAGCCGCAAGCAAGGACAGTGAGGGCGAGGTAGAAGTCAGCCCAGAGGCAAGGCTGTTGCCCAAGAAAGAACTCAGAATCCCAAGGAGGAGTGGAAGAGACCTCAGGGTAAAATGGAGAGAGGTGGACCCTCACAGCGAGGACAACAATATGCTGAACCGAGGAGGCAGCATATAGAGCAAGGAGGCGGTTATGCTGATGCCAACGCTTTTCCTCATACCATAGGCAGAGGAAGAGGCCGAGGAGGAGTTATCACAAGTTTTACATGTGGAAAATATGGACACAAAGCCGTGGATTGTCCAGATAGGAATATGGACAGAGGAGAAGCTCACATCACTGAGGCGCAGAGGCATGATGATGAGGATGAAGACGTCGGAAGTGGGAAGTCACTGACGGTGCATAAAATTTTGTTAACACCCGAGAAGGAGGTGGAAGATACAGCTCAGAGAACCAGACTGTTCAGAATGACTTGCAAGACAAAGGGCTGGAAATGCAAGGTCATAGTGGACAGTGGAAGCACCGATAATCTCGTTTCGACCGAGATGGTGGAGAAATTGGAGCTGGAGACAACCAATCACCCGAGTCCATATAAAGTGTCATGGCTGCAGAAAGGACACCAGGTATGTGTTACGAAACAATGCTTGGTTGAATTTAAAATGGATGAATATAAGGATAAGATTCTGTGTGATGTCATTCCCATGGATGTCTGTCATGGATTATTGGGGAGACCATGGCAGTATGACAGAAATGTGGTTCATGACGGGAGGATGAACACATACACTTTGGAAAAGGATGGAAGAACTCATAGATTGCTTCTGATAAAGGATAAAGAAGTGAAGCCGAAAGTAAACAACACAATACTTCTTATGAGTGGGAAAGAGCTTCTCACAGAGATGGATAAAAATGAAGATCCACAATTCTTTGTGGTCAGGAAACCAAGAATTGTCTTGACAAGCACAAGAGTGGACGACTTGCCGAAGGAGATTCAGGAACTGTTGGGAGAGTTCGCTGATATCATCGTGAATGAACTACCTCGTTCGTTACCACTGATGGGGAGTGTGAGTCACCACATTGAACTCATACCCGGAGCAAGTTTGCCAAACAAGGCAGCATACAGGTTGACACCTCAGGAAAACGAGGAGGTCAAAAGGCAAGTGCAGGATTTGCTGGATAAAGGACTGGTGAGGGAGAGTCTGAGTCCATGTGTTGTTCCGATGGTACTAAGTCCGAAAAAGGATGGAGGCTGGAGAATGTGTACAAACTCCAGATAAATTAATAAAATCACCATCAGGTACAGATTTCCATTGCCAAGAATGGATGATTTGATGGATTTCCTGAGTGGGGCAAATTATTTTTCGAAGATTGATCTCAAGAGTGGATATCACCAGATCTGGATGAGAGAAGGAGATGAATGGAAGACGACATTCAAGACAAACGAGGGTTTGTATGAATGGCTGGTCATGCCATTTGGTTTGACAAACGCACCGAGCACATTCATGAGGCTGATGAATGAAGTCCTGAGGGAATTCATTGGCAAATTTGTGGTCGTGTATTTGGACGACATATTAATTTTCAGCAAGACCAAGGCCGAACATTTGGAGCATTTAGCCATTGTGATGAGGAGACTACAACAGGAGAAGCTGCTGATCAATTTGAAGAAGTGCTCGTTCATGCAGACATAACTCATTTATTTGGGTTTTGTAATCTCGACAAATGAATTGAAGATGGATCCTGAGAAGGTGGAGGTAATCAGGAATTGGCCATCACCCCAGAATATTTTTGAGGTGAGGAGTTTCCATGGACTGGCTAGTTTCTACAGAAAATTCATTCGGAATTTCAGTGGAATTAGCGCAGCAATGATGGACACAGTGAAGAAGCGGCATAAGAATTTTCATTGGACAACCGAGGCTGAAAGAAGCTTCAATCTGTTGAAGCGAAAGATAACAGAGAAACCAATTCTGGTGTTGCCTGACTTTCAGAAAACATTTCAAGTGAAATGTGATGCTAGTGGGTATGCTGTTGGAGGGGTCCTGAGTCAAGATGACAGACCTGTTGCATATTACAACAAGAAACTGGATGATGCAAAGCTGAAATACTCCACATACGATAAAGAGTTTTATGCCATCATACAGGCATTGAAAAAGTGGAGGCATTACTTAATACCCAAGGAATTCGTTTTGTACAGCGATAATCATGCATTGCAGTTTGTAAGTCAATAGGATAAGTTGAACTAGAAGCATACAAAATGGGTAGAGTACATGCAAAATTTCACATTTGTCATTAAGCACATTTAAGGAACTGCTAACAAAGTGGCTGATGCTTTGAGCAAGAAATGTTTGCTGTTGCAGGAGTTCAGAGTCAAGACGCTGGGTTTTGAAAATCTGAAAGATATGTATGCAGGTGATGTAGACTTCGGGGAAGCATACAAGGTAGCTGAGAATCCAGTTCTCAGAGATCGGAGTCCTTGGATAGATTTCATGATCCAGGATGGATTGTTGTTCAAAGTCAATCAATTGTGCATTCCAGATTTCTCCATGAGGGAGAATTTGGTGAAGGAAAAGCACAGTGGTGGATTAGCAGGTCATTTTGGACATGACAAAACATTTTCCAAGCTGAGCGAATCGTATTTTTGGCCGGGAATGCGAGCAGATGTTAAAAGGTTTGTTGACAGATGCAGGATTTGTCAACATGCGAAGGGCCGAAAGCAGAATGTTGGGTTTTACCAACCATTTCCCATACCCGAGAGGCCATGGGAGGCCATTAGCATGGATTTTATTCTGGGATTGCCGAGAATGCAGAGGGAAGTTGATTCCATCTTTGTGGTGGTGGACAGGTTCTCGAAAATGGCACATTTCATTCCATGTCAGAAGACCAGCGATGCGACCCACATCGCAAACTTATTTTTCAAAGAGATTGTGCGACTGCATGGGTTGCCGAGAAGCATAGTCTCGGACATGGATACTAAATTCATAGGTCATTTTTGGAGGACGCTATGGAAGAAGCTCGGAACTAATTTGGCTTTTAGTTCAGCTTATCATCCGCAAACAGATGGCCAAACAGAGGTGGTGAATAGAAGTCTGGGGGATTTATTGAGAAGCTTGGTGACAGAGCACCATAGCAGTTGGGACCAGATATTACCACAGGCATAATTTGCTTACAATGACTCTGTGAACAGGAGTACAGGGAGAAGACCATTCCAGATTTTGTATGGAACACAGCCGAGGGGAGTTTCTGAGCTCAGGGAGTCAGGAAAAGTTGAAGCTAGCAGTGCTCGTGCTGAAGAATTCGTTGAAGCAATGGAGGAACTTCACACGAAGGTGAAGCAACGACTGATGAAATCAAATCAAGAGTATAAGCGCAGAGCTAATCAACGAAAGAGACAAATTCAGTTTGAAGTTGGGGACATGGTTCTGGCACACTTAAGGAAGGAAAGGTTCCCGAGGGGAACATATAACAAGCTCAAGATGAAGAAAATTGGGCCATGCAAAGTCCTGAAGAAGTTTGGGGAGAATGCATATGAAATTGAGTTGCCAGAGGGCATCGGGATATCTCTGATTTTTAATATTTCGGATTTATACCCATACAGGGCTGAAGAAGCAGACACTGGAACCAAGGAACCAGTGATCCAGTGGCATAAGCAATTGCCAGTTGCACAGAAGCCGCAGATGGAGTATATACTGGACAAACGAGTGGGTAAGAAGACCAGGCAAAAGCAGTATTTTGAGTACCTGGTGAAATGGAAGAACCACCCAGTGGATGATGCCAGCTGGGAGACAGAAGCAACAATATAGAAGCATGGGCAGACTGTGCAGGAGCTCATGGACAGGATCCCATGAAATCTTTCGAGCCGAGGAGTATGATGCAGGAGCATCGATCACTCACCAAGCGAGCCAGCGCGTGGACCAGAAAAGACAGCTGGATAGTGCCAGCATCAAATTTTGAAACACCTTGGGAATTGTTGCACCGCTCTTTCATGAAGCCATTCATAAAGAATCACACTTGTATTGTATTGTATATAGGAAGGCATTTATTAGTTTTAATGCTGTTAGATAGAAATTAATTGTAGATTTGATAGTTGTAGAATTCGAGAGGGAAAACGAAATATAGGCACCCTCCTTTGTATTATTGTATCATTCAGAATTATTGAGAACATGAGAAAGAGAAGAGCAGAGCAGAGAATTTGTGGAAACCACCCATGTACAGATTGAATTAATAGAAGAGAGTCTTTGATTCAGCTTCATGGTTTGTGTTGTTTCTTTGTGTTGATATTATGCTTATGGATGTTTGTTTTCTGTCATGCATTTTCTTTGATATGCTGTGTATGTGATCTCATAATTGATTTGAAATCTGTGAGAAAGAGGAGAATGAGTTTCAATTGTTTCTCTGTCTGAGCCAGGAGATTCTTGCATAGAGTGCAGTCGAATTCATCCGCATAGAGTGCGTTGATGAGGCCAAACAGTTGAACTCTTATTCTCGATTTCCCAGAAGTTGAGTTGGGTTAGTAGAGTCATGCAGGAGAATTGCAGGTGGAATTTGAAGTCTCAGTAGTAAGTCTGAGAAAAGAAAAATAGGGCTGTTGTTGCCAGGAGTGCACATAGACTAGATGAGTCCAACACTTGAGAGTTGTTGAGGTCGAGCGCGAGCAGTGTGCGCAAAATCTCTGAAGGAGTCAGAGAAATTAAGTTCTAGAGGAATAGCCCCTTTGTGATCCCTGAGAGAAGGACTAGGAGAAATCTCGAACTAGAACAGAGTGTTGGAGCAGGGAAATTCTCGAGGAGGAGAATTGACGATCAGGATTCGCCGAGTAGATTTGCGAAATCCCGTCGATCGTCCAATCCAAGAAAAGTTGCGCGGAGGTTAACCATTAGGTGCAAGGAGGGAACGGGCCATCGCATATCGGCATATCAGGGTTTGCGAGGGAAAGATTTTCATGCTCGTTGAAATCGCGATCCGTGATTTCCCGAATCAACGGGAGCTGTCGATCAGAGCAGGGACACGTGGCCCAAGATCCCGAGGAGTCAGAATTCGGGGTTTGGTAAGGTCTATGAACTTGTGCATTTAGGAATCGCAAATTCCTTAATCACGATCTTCCGATAGCGCAAGTGGGAGACAGGTGTCAGGGCGTTAAGCCACGTCCTGATTCATTGACAGGTGGCATCGCGGTTCGGGGTTCGGGACTTGAGGGATCCTGTGAATCGTGATAATAAAAGCCGTGAATTCTCGATCGGCGATTTCCCGATCAAGGAAGGTGCGTGGGGTCCAAGCATCAATCTCGTGGACAGGTGTCACCGGAGAAGCTGTACATCGGAGTTCGGGGTTCGGGGAATTGCGAGGCGAGAAACACGCGACCACAGGAATCGCGAAATCGCGAATTCCGATTCCCCGATAAGAAAGGGAGACTCGCGGAGAGTAACCTGTGGGTGACGGAAGGTCCCGATACGGGATTTGAGGAGCATAGTAGCTCTTCGGGCCTGTGTGAGAGAGATCATGGTGAGAGCGGGTTGCCTCTGAGGGAGACTTGGCACCATTTGACCAGGATCTGTCAAATTATTTATGGGAAGAAGCTACGTCCACTGCCGTGTATATTCAAAACAAGTTTCCACATGCTATCTTGAAGGAAAAGACTCCTGAAGAGGTATTCTTAGGGATCAAACCTAAATTAGGGCATGTAAGTATATTTGGGTGTCCTGTGTATATCCATGTCCTTAAGGAAAAGAGAACAAAGATGGAACCCTCAGGCAAGAAAGGGGTTTTTTTGGGGTACAGTGAGAACTCCAAGGTTTATAGGATTTATGTACTAGGTCAGAGGCAAATAGAGGTAAGAAGAGATGTGACTTTCCATGAGGAATCTACATTTAATAAATCCAGAGAGCTTCAGTAGGAATCAGAAGCAGTTCAACCAATTCCACCCTCTTTTGAAAATGAAGAGTCAGATGATCAGAGGGAGGAACCTTGTGAAGGGCCAAGTAATGAGCCCCTAGAACCTACTGAAGTGTTAGAAATAACTCTTGAATAAGATCTAGCCAAAAGGAAGATAGGGTGGCTTAAAGAAATAGTTCAGGAAGTAGAAAGGATAGCTTCTCCCAAAGGAACTTTAAGGGAAATGAAGAGGCCTCATAGGTTTTGAGGCTATGTTGCATTGATGAGCAACATTAGTGATGTCGAACCTTCTTCATTTGAAGAAGAAGATAAATTACAAGTATGGAAGGATGCCATGCTTGAGGAATACAGGTCTATTATAAAGAACAATGTTTGGGACATTGTGCCAAGGCCAAAAGATAAATCAGTGGTTTCTTCCAAATGAATCTATAATATCAAACATGCAGCTGATGGAAATGTGGAAAATTTCAAAGAAATATTTGTAGCCAGAGGCTTCACTCAGAAAGAAGGAATCGACTACAAAGAGACTTTTTCTCCTGTAGCCAGGTATACCTCCATTCAAACTATTATTTCTTTAACTCTCATTCTTGGTTGGAAGCTACATCAGATGGATGTAAAAACAACATTCTTGAATGGAAACATTGAACATGAGGTCTTTGTGGAACAACCATATGGTTTTGTACTTCATAACAAAGGCACTCATGTATGCAAGATAAGGAAGGCCTTGTATGGTATTAAGTAGGCTCCCATAGTTTGGTATGACATGATTGATGGGTTTATTAAAAGCCCAAGATTTCAGAAAAGTGATGCTGATGCAAATCTGTACTTAAAGGTAAGAGGTAACCAACATGTTATACTAATCATGTATGTTGATGATATCTTTCTAACAAGATATGGAGGGCTAATATCTTGGTGTAAGAGGGAGGTAACCTCATAATTCGAGATGAAATACTTAGGCTTGATGCATTACTTCCTAGGATTGGAAGTATGGCAAAGACAGGGCGTTATATTTCTAGCACAAGGAAAATACATAGTGGATGTACTAAAGAGGTTTGGTATGATGGATTGCAAATCCATGTCTACTCCAATGGTTTCCAACCTGAGGAAGCTGCATGATTCTGATACAGGTTCAGATTTGGTGGATCCCACCATGTATAGGCAACTGATTGGATCATTTTTATAGCGGGAAAACCCCCCTATGGACTACACTAGGGTTCAACATGTAGGCATATCTGACCGTCTAAAAGTATCCTACTTTTTATAACTACCCCGACTATACCCCACATTCAAGCATGAAATACAAAGTAAAAGGATCCGGTAACTCTACCTTAAACCTCGCGTCCGGTGTCGATCCTTTCGCATTCGGTTGCTTCTTGACTACAAGTCTCCTCCCAAGCCTGACCTACATTCACAAAAAGACAAACAATAAACTAAGAACATGCATCTCATATATGAATTAGTGGGTTATATGTCATAATAAAATGTAAATCAAACATAAATATTGACACATCATATGGTGGGACAGAAAAAGTATTCCTTTTATTAGAATCACAAAGTTTACTTACAATGAGATCAACGAATGCTCCTCGAACCTGGTCCGGGCTCCTCTTCACCAAGCTCCAACTGTGCTTCCATGTATATTTCTCCTCTCACTCTTCTTCTAAGGAAATGGCATGGGCTTATGCTTGAGGAAAAAGGGCTAGAATAGGGAATTCTGGCTCAAAACTCACAAAGTGGCTACAAATTCTTGGGGCAAGGAGGGGATGTGAAACGAGCAGAGTTTCATTTTTCTTATGCTTCTCCTTGGAATGATGCCCCAACACCTCATTTTATATGACAAAAGGATGGTTATTCAGTTGGGTGATGAGCTATAGGCAGTGGGACAGTTGGGAAACTACCCAATAGCATGCAATCTCAACGAATTCCTTGCAACTTTTTAATTTTTACAACTTTTGTGGGCATATGCGGGCTGTAATGGTGCATATAGCATACATACGGTGGTAGTAATGGTGCAGATAGAATACATACGTGAGAAGTAATGGTGCAGGGCATGTACATATTCAAAAATAATGTTTTTAAGAAGAGCTTCTCAGTGATGGCTTAGCAAAAATAGAAAGTAAGATGGCCTGATGCCAGGTATGCATGTATGGTGAAATTTAGGGTTATAATAGATGCCCCCTAATGTGTGAGGTTAGAAGAGAATATGATGGCCGAAACACATTACAAATATTCACCAACGTATGAAGCGAGTGAGCACGAGACCAGAGTTTGGGAGGTGCCATTTGAAAAATAAGAATTGTCTCACCGAGGCGGGCATACCCATGCCCGGGATGAAATAAATCATGGTTTCCAATCAAATACAATGAAAATCCATGTCATATAACTATATAAAGTGTAGCCACGAGCAATACACAGGGGATCTACATCTCAAAATCAAAGATATACTTGTACAGTATCCATATTCAAGAAGCCAACGACGCCTGATGGATGGAGATGAGGTCTTCAGAGCTCAAGCAAAAAATTCAAGATCTTCAAAACTTGGGTAGGAGTGTAATGTGAGTGTACAAATTCACTACCCAGAGGTCTTCGACGGCTCGTCAGGAAACATACAAGAGGATCTCGGTGATTAGACAGATAACTTCATTGATTTTGAACAAGGACCTGATTGGACTTTAGGGTTGGTCGGGCATGAGTTCAAGAGACAAACTGTAGAAAGGCCGACTCAAGTTGGGTAAAACTTCCCTTAGACAATAGCATGACTGATTATTAGGCTCAAGGAGCATGACATTGACATAATTTCACGATGCAGGAGGCAACACAAACTCTCCATGTGTTTGGAAGAATAACCAAATAGAGGAGGACACAACTCTATGTTACGAGAACAACTTCCTAAGGTCATGTTAAATCCCAAAGCTTGACGAACAAACGGAAGGATGTTCTTTTTCCAAGGGTGACTCATTGTGATGCCATAAAAAGAAAATACTTTTCCCATCCTCTTTTTGGGGTATATATATATATATATATTGTCTTTTTCAATATTTTGAAGAGCTTGAAAAAGAATAAAAGAATGCTACGTTACAAAGGAGGAACGAGTGTCACAAGAATACTAGTTCTAAGCACAAGGAACATACTAATTCTCAAAGCAATGAGACATGTTTAGGAAAATGACACTGAGGGAAAATTCCTCCATGGGTCAAGGTGTCAAGTCGCAGAGGCAAAGTGCTACAAGTCTTGTGTATAAGGCATGCTTCAAAGGTACAATTGAGAGAAACATGGAGCCAAAATTAGGCCAAAGACAGAGAGATGCAACTGTGATCATCAAGACACGATGAAACCCCCTTCAATGTATTTTTTACGAGCCCAGAGAAGGTAACCTCAGTGTGGTTTTTTATTTTTAGAGAGTTTGAAAAAGCATAAAAGGAGACTCCATTAGGGTACCTTTTTCGAAGGTAGTCTAGTCGACTCAAAAAAGAGATAAACTAGCGCCGAAAAGACGTCTATTCAAAACCATTTTAACGAGTGTGACACAGACAAGATCACTCATAAATCTTTTCAATTTTAAGGAGTCTGAAAAGAGCTTAACTATGGACTCACAACCTTTTTCTATATTTAGTCTCCTTAGCCCGGAAAAGTATAAAATCTACTTAGGAGAAATCTCCCGGCGAGACGAATCTCCCGAGGTGTACCTTTTTCCTCCTTAATCTACATGTCGGAAAAGGGGGGTAAACTCATGCCAGTAGATGTTTTTCTGTACCAATTAATGAGTGTGAAAGTGTAACATCTCTTTCTGTTACTGGAGCTGTTATGCTCTGATACCATACTATAGCGCCCCCATTTCGAGCCGGGCAGGCACTACTTCGCAAAATAACAATACTAACTCTTAATTATATAAACAACATGCATTTAAGAAATGAAACATATTTAAAACTCAGAGTAATCCTAAGAATTAATGCTAACATAATTTTAAAACATGGCATTAGCATTAATTCATATGCACAACATAATACATGATAATTATAAATACACAGACATGCAGAAACATAATTGAAACAACATTTGCTACTTATCTTTGAAACAGTGGTAGTTCCACCAACTAGTTGCAGGCCTTCCATGAACCTCCCAGCCTTAGACCACACTACTCATCAAGATCAACAGTGGGTCACCCCCGAGCTGGGACTAAGATCCACCCCAAGGCAAGGAATTCTAGGCTAGGCTGAGGTTACAGGGAAAACACACAATCACAAGGAAGAAATTCTCTCCCAGGAACCACTCATACTCACTTCCCACAGAATCTCCTTCCCTACATGCTTGTTCCACCCCAGGAGTATACACCTTCTTTGTCACCTAGATAGTCCTTCGGCTGCTAACCTCCCTTGCCTTGGGTTTTAGCAACAGACCAGACCTAAAGTCTCTGAGCTCTGTGGTAGCTACAGGGTTCCTTCTAGGAGTTCTCTCCTTCCTCTACGCACTCTCTCACCTGGAGAGAATCACTCACAGGCCAAGCAACCTGTTCTTCCAACTTCAATCACCTCTCTCACCTAGAGATAATGTTGTACAAACTGGCCAACAAGCCACATGCATTCCAACACTGCATGGCCACAACAACCAACGGGGAAAACAGACACGGGCTTTCCAATAGGCTTAAAAATGACAGGATGGTTTCCTGGTTATGGCTTGGGAACATATATTCCACACACAGGTTCAATGGTTCAGACAGAGGGTGTCTCAACTTTTCAGAAATCAACACAGGCTATCCTCGAAATCAACACACATACTTCTCAAAGATACGTGACGAGTTGTCCACGCAGGGATAAACTCAGACTCCATGGTTCACAATAGGATGTATGGGCTATCTTAGAACAAACATAGGCCTCTTTCCCGGTTCAGAGGATGCACGAGGGTATCTCTGCAGGGTTTGACGGTTCACACTCAGGTAGTCGAGTCGAATGGAGGAGGAACCCCCGACACGACTCATCCCAACCGTTTTATTTGCATGCACTTGGGTTGACACTTATCACCCATGAAACTGCATGCATTCCTTCAGCATGCATTCCTCCCACCATTTGGAAATCACATGTCCTTCCAAAAGAACTTAGGATAAAAACATATTACTCACATGTCTTTTGGAATAATATTAAAATATTATTCCCAAGGACCTAAGCCCCTAGGCTTAGCTCCTAGGCTCAACACTTAGTCCATTTTCCCACCTTCTAGCCCCTAATCCTTTGCCCACTCTGTGGAATCTTAGTCCCCCATCACTCATTCATCGTGTTCAGTCTGCACGTGGCGGTGTTTATATTTTTATTAATAATGTGCATAGATACATGTACAAAATCAGTCTCTTGGCCTTCAACACTTAGGCTCTCTGGCCTAACAATCACATAAGCCTACCAGCTTATATAAATTGGATCACCAGCCTATACAACACAATTACAATTCATTTTATCAACATGATTTACATCAGGGCTCAGCCTTGGGGACATTACAATCCCCCTCCCTTATTTTTGCACTGTCCTTAGTGCAATTTTACATTGTATCTGCAAGATTTTCAAAATTTTCAAAAAGATGCAGGTATTCTGCCTGCATAACATCTTCATGCTCCCATGTTGCATCCTCAGGAATGTACTAAGTCCACTGGACCCTTACAAGCTCTATAGCTCGATTCCGGAGCTATTTTCTTTTCCTGTCCAATATGCGCACATGATGCACTTGCAGGACACCTTCTGGTTCCACCTGAATCACATTCCAATCGATAACATGATTAGCATCATGTATATATTTCTTAAGCAGTGAAACATGAAACACATTATGTACAGTCATAGATGCAGGTAATGCAAGCATGTATGCAGCTGGCCCAATCCTTCCTAGGATTTCAAAAGGCCCACAGTATCTTGCTGCCAACTTGGCATAACTTCCCAGCTTCAGGGAACTCCTGTTAGTTTTCACTTTCAGGAAGACATGATCACCCACTTTGAATTCTCTGTGGGTTTTGTTCTTATCAGCATAACTTTTCTGCCTGTCTTGGGCAACTTTCAAATTCTATTTAATTCTTATCATTTGGTCTTCCATCTCTTTGAGCAACTCTGGCCCAACTACTTCTCTGTCAGCTGGATTATCCCAACTCATTGGAGTGTTGCACTTTCTTCCATAAAGTGCTTCAAATGGGCTCATCTTCAACGATGCATGATACCCATTATTGTAGGTGAATTCTACCAAATGCAGGTAGTCTTCCCATCTTGATGGTTTTTCCATCACATACATTCGCAGTATGTCCTCTATTACTCTGTTCACCCTCTCTGTCTGTCCATCAGACTCGGGATGATACGTTGTACTAAAATTCAGATTTGTTCCAAATCCTTTGAACATTCCTTTCCAGAAATTTGAGGTGAATTTTGGGTCCCTATCAGACACAATCATCTTAGGAATTTCGTGTAAGCATGCCACTTCTTTTAAGAAGATATCAACAACATTTGCTGCCTTGTGAGTGGTTTTCAGTGGAATAAAATGGGCATTTTTTGTAAGCTTGTCCACCACCACCATGATCAAATCATGCAGTTTGCTCGTTCTGGGCAATCCCGTAATAAAATACATCATCACCACTTCCCACTTCCACTCAGGAATGGGTAAAGGTTGTAGCAACCCTGTTGGGTGCCTATGCTTAGCCTTAAATTTTTGGCACTCCATACATCTGGCGATGTATTCAACGATCTCTCTCTTCATACCCGACCAAAAATAATGGCTCTTGACTGCTGCTACAGTCTTTTGATATACAGGGTGTCCAACATAAGTCACGTTATGCATTTCTCTTAGAATCACAAATTTCAATTCTTGGACATTGGGTACATACACTCTGTTTTTGTACATAAGTATTCCATCAGCTCCCAAGGTGTAACTTTCCTTTTTCTATGGCCTCTCACTCTACTATAGCTTTTCTACCAAATCTCTGTATTGCAAATCTGCATTTGTAGCTTCCAAAATTCTATCCTTAATATCCGTTCTGTACATGCTAATGGTTGTAGCATGTAAGTCATGCACTTTTCTACTGAGTGCATCAACCACCTTGTTTTCCTTCCCCTTGATATGCTTGATATCAAAGTCATATTCACACAGACACTCCAGCCACCTGCTTTTTCTAGCGTTTAAGGTTGGTTTCTCAAACAAATATTTTAGACTGTGGTGGTCTGTTCTCAATTCAAATATTCTTCCCATGAGGTAATGTCTCCATTTCCTTAGAGCATGGACGATTGCTGCCAGCTCCAAATCGTGAGTGGCATAATTATTTTCATGTTCTTTCAATTTCCTGGACTCATAACAAATTACAAATCCATATTGGCTGAGAACTCCTCCCAACCCTTCCTTACACACATCTGTGCACACCACGAAATCCATATTTGGATCTGGAATCCTCAAGATTGGAGTGCTGGTTAACAACTGCTTCAATCATGGGAAACTCTTCTCACACTCTTCAGTCCACTGAAACTTTTTCTCCTTCCTTTGCAAGGAAGTGATAGGGTGAGCTATCTTTGAAAACCCTGCTATAAACCTTCTGTAGTAGCCTGCCAAACCCATAAAGGATCTAAATTCTATCACATTCCTTGGTGATGACCATTCTTGGATGGCCTCAACCTTCTTAGGATCCACAATGATCCCTTCTTTTGAATTAATGTGCCCCAATTAATGGATCTGCCTTTGGTAAAATGAGCATTTGCTCAATTTAGCAAACAATTGGTGTCCTCTCAACACTTGCAGCACTAGTCTCAGGTGTTGTTCATGCTCTTCCTCTGACTTGGAATACACCAAGATGTCATCCAGGAAGACTATGACAAACTTGTATAAATATTTCTTGAATACACCATTCATCAAGCACATAAAAACGACAGGTGCGTTTGACAGTCCAAACGACACCACTGTGAACTCGTAATGACCATACCTTGTTATAAAGGCGGTCTTGTTGATGTCCTCATCCTTTATTCTTATCTGGTGATATCCTGATCTAATATCTATCTTCAAAAATATTTTCGCACCCTTCAACTAATCGAAGAGATCATCAATCCTTGGCAGAGGATACTTGTTCTTGACAATTACCTTGTTCAACTACCATAAATCAATGCACAGCCTCAATGTTCCATCCTTCTTCTTCAAGAACAGGACTGGGGAACCCCAAGGTGACACGCTGGGGTGAATGTACCCCTTCTTTAGAATCTCTTTGAGCTGCAATTGCAACTCTTTCAGCTCTGGCGTACTCATTATATAAGGAGCTTTCGACACCAAAGCTACTCCAGGTATCCAATTTATAGAAAAATCAATGTCTCTCTTCGGAGGTAGTCCAGGTACCTCCTGAAATATGTCCTTGAAATATATGAGTACCTCATGGTCTCCAATTATTGAGACTTCATCTTTGGATGCTTCCTCCACACGGGCTGCAAATAATTGACAGCCTTTCCTGTAACACTTCTTCAGTTGAATGGTTGAGATTTCTCTAACAACCATAGCTCTGGGAATTCCTTGGACTATTTTCCGATTTCCCTCCTCATCCAGGCATGTAAACCTCTTGTTATGACAGTCCAGAAGGGCATGGTGCTGGTCTAACTAGTCCATCCCAATTAAGCAGTCATAAGAGCCTAAAGGAAAAACATTCAATTCAGCCTTTGTGCTCAATCCATTCATGTCCATCGAACAAGATTCAACCAATTCAATGACCTTCCTCTTGGTTCCTATAGCCAACTGCACTAACCAAGACCTTTCATGTTTTCTTCTCGATAAATGCAAACTTTCCACCACCCTAGAATCTACATAACTATGGCTAGCCCCGTAATCAATTAAAATAATAAATGGTCGGTTGTTGATCATACCTTCCACTTCAATCATGTGCGATTGAAATTTTGATTGCTTGTTATCTAGGGATACGTAGATCATGTAAGTTTTAAACCTGCGAAGTAAAGAAATGCATATAGATTCTTAAGCAATACATAAATTAATCAATGGCTCATACACAGAGTACACAAAGATTTTTACCGGAAACCCTCAACCGGGAAAACCTTTCTTATTTTCATTATATCGAATTTCACCATTCGCCATACAATATATACAATTGTTTTTAGGTATTCCGTAGATACCAAAACCCTAATCCCTTAATCCGGGATTAATTTACAAATCAGCTAAAAATAGCAAAATCCGCTAAAAATAGCAAAATCCGCTAAAAATAATCAGACACAGTTGTCGTATCTGACGCACCCACACACACACACATGCAAAGAATATAACACATACCCAACATTCTCCCACTTGTTTTTTTTTTTGCATCCAAGGGTCCAGGGGATTATATAGTCAACAATCCAGGGCAGCAATGCCCATTGTTACTTTACACCAAGAGAACTTTTCTGTGCTCACAGACTTTGTCAATGAATCTGCAGCATTCTTCAAAGTGTCAACCTTTTCCAGCAACACCTTCTTTTCCTCAACCATGTATCTCACAAAGTGATACTGAACATCAATATGCTTTGTCTTCGAATGATAAGCTAGGTTCTTTGCCAGGAATATTGCACTCTGACTGTCA
>ML789843.1:664946-677137 GCA_009831015.1 Picea engelmannii
TGATCATCCCAAGCCTTTCGAAAGGTAGGCCTTTCTCTTTGTTGTTCATATAAGCATTTTTCCGTTCTTATTGTTTCTTCCATAGTCTTAGGATCATCATACTAAATCTTGTCACCAATAGAAGGTGGCAGTCCACTCAGATATCTCTGAATTTTTACAGCCTCATCTTTGATGAACGAAACATACTTCAGTAGTTCCAAAAACCTTCGTTCATATTCATCGATGGTCATGCTGCCGAACTTGAGTTTGAAGAACTCCTTCATCTTTCTGTCATAATACCTTTTGGTCAAGTATTTCTTCTCGAAATACCTCTTAAACTCCTTCCAAGTGATATCTTTCTCACTAATGTGCTGCACCTGCACAAACTGATCCCACCACATGGATGCTTTTCTCTTTAGTTAATACATGGCAATTCTTCCTTCTACATGAGGGGAATAATTCTGCACTTGGAAATATTTCCTCATGCCTAACAACCATGTTTTGACATCTTCCTCCTTCTTATGTTCTCCATCAAACGTTGGAGGCTTGATTTTGTTCATCTCCCCTTTCAACTCATCCCTTCCAGATGTTCGGTGTTTTCTAGTAGGAGATGGGCTTGAGCTATTGTGTGCTTCCTTGCTGGAATGCTTTTGGGAGCAACGATGATGTCTACTACCACTCCTCGATCTCCTTCTTCTCTCAGGGGTTCTGACACTTCTTGATCTTCTTTTCCTCTCCGGGGTCATGTGACTCTCTATCTTTCTTGAGTCACTCCTCTTCTCCAAATTCCTTTCTATTCTTTCCAGTTTCTTCAACACTTTTAAGTTGAATTCTCCCTGTTGATCCCTGACCCTCATGAGATTTCGGCTATCAGCTCGGCAAACTTGGGCATCTTTCTGCAATATTTCAATGAGTTTCATCATACGTCCTTCCTTATCCAATTCTCTTTCGTTCCCATTGGAGTTTGATCCTTCGAATCCCAGGTTGACATCCCTTCCTTCTCTTTCGCTCTCTGAAATGGAGGCAATCCACACCTCTTCCATTTCTATATTCGACGTAAATTCACAATTTTCCTGACACTCGTTGAACTCTACACACACAATGTGCAATCGACCGAAGTTTTTCAGGCCCTTAAACCTTCAAGAAACTTACACCACTCATAACCAACATGAACAAGAAAAACTTTTTGATTCCATTAGTTTTCTAAGCTCTGTTTGGCTCTAAAATTTTTTCGATTCTTTGGAGCTTCGGGGTCTCGGTCCACGAAGATCCAACAGTTAAATCCTCGACAGTTCTTTTGTCTTTGAAAATTTCGGGACTTCGGCACTTCGAGTTTTCGGGTGATAGCTTCCTCTTTCTCCCTACCCTCGTAACCAAAGACACCTTTCACAACTTTGTGATCTCGCGAGTCGAAGACCCTCGACTCTTCTTCCTCAAAATGCCGATACACGACATGCAATATGGTATGGTCCCCTCCTCCCTAGCGCCTGCTACAAATAACCATAGGCTAGGGATAAGTGATAGAACCTCTCGCAACTCGCAACTTCACGAGTTGGAGTGTTGAGCCCTCATGCTCCTCCTTTGCGAATCCCGAAATCTCGATTTACTTTACCCTCCGGGCCCACATAGCACAACTGTCTCCACATCTACAGTGGCAAGTGGCACCCTTCGGAGGGTCCACATCACCTTCAACGACATCATCGGGTCCCACCACTCTCGCTTGTCTCCTCGACTTACTGGCATGTGATACACCCATGTGTCCACGTCTATTCCAAAGGGAAAACCCAATGCTTAGACTTTTCTCAGATCTACAGTGCAGATCTTTTCGACATTTCGGGGTTTCGGGCATCGGAGTTTGTGCAACCACACATCTCAAACTTCTATTTGCTGAAATCCCAAAATTACTGTCTACCCCCCCCCCCACTTGATCCAACGGTCAAGTTCCTATCTTACGATCTATGATGTATATCATTTCAGAATTTTGAGTTTTCTCTATTTCGCGACTTGCAAAAACAAGGTTCTTCCCTTTTGGTTTCCTGGGTGCCGGAATGTCGTCCAAGAGCCACGTGTTCCCCCCGATCTATGGTCCCGACGAATTCGAGGTTTCACGTATCGCGATTTCCACATTCTTGTGCAACTCCAAAGGGTTTTTAAACCCTGTGCACGTTCTCCAGATCCGACGGTTGTGAGGGTTCTCCTTTCTTCCCGAACAGATCCAACGACTCCAACACTTCATGCGTTGAGCTCTCTCTCTCTCTCTCTGGCCATATACCATAGTCACTACAGTTTTATAATACCGCTACACCTCTTGAGATTTGTAACACCACCAAGTGACTCCTTGACACTCGGGAGCATTCAAAGGTCCAAAATTGGTCCTCCAGACACAATTTCTCCTCAAACCCTCAGTCCAAAGACCACTCAACTGGCCCATCTAGGCTCAACATCGAAACCTTAGATCTGATACCATACTGTAACACCTCTTTCTGTTATTGGAGCTATTATGCTCTGATACCATACTGTAACGCCCCCATTCCAGGCCGAGCAGGCGCTACTTCACGAAATAACAATACTCACTCTTAATTATATAAACAACATGCATTTAAGAAATGAAACATATTTAAAAATCAGAGTAAGCCTAAGAATTACTGCTAACATAATTTTAAAACATGGCATTAGCATTAATTCATATGCACAACATAATACATGATAATTATAAATACACATACATGCATAAACATAATTGAAACATCATCTGGTACTTATCTTTGAAACAGTGGTAGTTCCACCAACCAGGTGTAGGCCTTCCATGAACCTCCCAACCTTAGACCACACTACTCATCAAGCTCAGTAGTGGGTCACCCCCGAGCTGGGACTAAGCTCCACCCCAAGGCAAGGAATTCTAGGCTAGGCTGAGGTTACAGGGAAAACACATAATCAAAATGAGTGAATTCTCTCCCAGGAACTACTCATACTCACTGCCCACAGACTCTCCTTCCCCACATGCCTGTTCCACCCCAGGAGTATACACCTTCTCTATCACCTAGACAATCCTTCGGCTGCTAACCTCCCTTGTCTTGGGTTTCAGAAACAGACTGGACCGGAAGTCTCTGAGCTCTGTGGCAGTTACAGGGTTCCTTCCAAGAGTTCTCTCCTTCCTCTGCGCACTCTCTCACCTGGAGAGAATCGCTCATAGGCCAAGAAACCTATTCTTCCAACTTCAATCACCTCTCTCACCTGGAGAGAAGGTTCTACAAACTGGCCAACAAGCCACACACAGTCCAGCACTGCCTGGCCACAACAGCCAATGGGGAAAACAGACATGGGCTTTCCGACAGGCTTAGCAATGACAGGATGGTCTCACAGTTACATATTGGGAACATAGATTCCACACATAGGTTCGATGGTTCGGATAGAGGGTGTCTTGGATTTTCAGAACTCAACACAGGCTATCCACGAAATCAACACATAGACTTCTCAGAGATGCGTGACGAGTTTTCCACGCAAGAATAAATTTAGACTCCACGGTTCACAATAGGATGTACGTGCTATCTCAGAACAAACACATGCCTCTTTCCCAGTTCAGAGGATGCACAAGGGTATCTCTGCAGGGTCCGACGGTTCACACTCAGGTAGTCGAGTCGAATGGAGGAGGAACCCCCAACACGGCTCATCCCACCCATTTTATTTGGATGCACCTGGGTTGACACTTGTCACCCATGAAACTGCATGCATTCCTCCCACCATTTTGAAATCACATGTCCTTCCAAAAGAACTTAGGATAAAAACATATTACTCACATGTCTTTTGGAATAATATTAAAATATTATTCCCAAGGACCTAAGCCCCTAGGCTTAGCTCCTAGGCTCAACACTTAGTCCCTTTTCCCACCTTCCAGCCCCTAATCCTTTGCCCACTCTATGGAATCTTAGTCCCCCATCACTCATTCATCATGGTCTGTCTGCACGCAGTGGTGTTTATATTTTTATTAATAATGTGCATAGATACATGTACAAAATCAGGCTCTTGGCCTTCAACACTTAGGCTCTCTGGCCTAACAATCACATAAGACTACCAACTTATATAACTTGGCTCACCAGCCTATACAACACAATTACAATTCATTTTATCAACATGATTTACATTAGGGATCGGCCTTGGGGACATTACAGAAAGAACAAGGTCACTCGACGATCTTTTCAATTTTAAGGAGTCTGAAAAGAGCTTAACTATGGACTCCATATAGTATGTTCTTATGGACCAATTTAACGAGTGTGAAGAAACAAGGTCACTCAGAAATCTTTTCAATTTTAGGGAGTCTGAAAAGATCTTATCTATGGACTCCGTGGGGGTTCCTTTTTTGTAAATTTAGTCCCTTAGGCCCGAAAAAGGGTTAAACTTATACCTGAGAATAATCTTCTAGCGAATCGGAGTTCCTAGAGTATACCTTTGTTCGCACAATTGACCATCTAAACCGAAAAAGGGGTAAACTACTGCCGGACAGATGTGCCTTCAAATTTTAATTTGGCGAGCGTGAAGGACAACACAATCGTTCAACAATCTTTTCATGTTTAGAGGGTCTGAAACGAGCTTAAAAGAAGACCCGTTTTTTGGGAGTCCTGTGGGTAAGGCTAAGAGTGATTAAGATCAGACATATGAGGCTCAAAATCGTAATCATGATAGGACTAACAAGGACTCTCGAGACTAAAGTCATTAACAATGACATGGACACCAAAATTCAACTAGGATCTATCTAGGGCATCCATGTGAAAGTAGGCTCTACCACTAAATTACGACACTTATAGAGAAATAATGACGGTTCCATGTCACAATTCGGTGGGATTGATCCTATGGAAAAGTGGAAAATAAAACAAGATGCATAAAGTGGAGGTGGAATCCTAACTTAAATGCAAAAAGTTGGAAAAACAACTTTTACCAAAGGACCTTCAAAAGTGACCCATCTCTCAAAAGAGTTTTCCAAACCAAAAGTAAAGTGTTTCATAACATCCAATGAGAAACTCAAGAACCATGTTAAATGATTTTCAAACTAGAAAAAAACGACAAAAGGGCTCAAAAAATGACAAAAAGGGGCCAAAAAAGTCTATAAATAGAAGCTGGTAGCTCATTATCACCATTGCAAATTGAGAATTGACAAAAAGAAAAAAAGACCCCTTTGCTAAAAGAGTTGATTCCAGGAGCTTCATAGGATGAAATGAACTTCCGCTTGGACCAAGTAAGTATAAATCCACCCCTCTTTCATTTCAATACTTCCCTTTTGCATTTATTTTAGTTTTTTGTGAGCACACACTCCTAAAAAGGGGCGGCCTTATGTGTACGCCCTACGTGTACGCGGGCTGTCCAAGGACAACCTTCGTATGCCCGTAGGTAGAAAATGATATTCCCACGTGCATACATGACTGTGATCACTACAGTCCATGTACACCCTAAAAAACATGAAAAAAATTGAAAGTACAAGAGTTAACTCTCTTTTGAGCTTGTTTGTAATAGGATGTATGTCCATTGGAGAGAGAGGGAGCATGAGGATATTGATTCTATGGTCGAATAAGACCCTACTATTGTCACTGCATTAAAACAATGTGGGTTGTGGAAATTCTTCCAGTGTCCACTCATGAGGGCACAACCCAGGCTGTTGAATGCCTTGGTAGATTACTGGCACCCCGACACTGAGGCATTTATGCTTGAGGGGTAGTCGTTGACTCCAATAATTGAGGATATTTATTTTTTGACTGGCCTCTTGAGGAGAGGGCAACCAATCAACCTTTGTTCTTTTCCTCCAAGGCCTCACAACATAGCTGAGATAATTAGACTACATTGTGAGGATGGCACAAATAAAGTGGGTTCTCAAGTGCCGAACCACACGATTACCAACCTATCACTACAAGTGATAGTTTTACTTATTGGGTGGATCACTGGATCCACGAACTTACATCAGGCCTTATGGGTACACATGAATTGTGCATTACAATGATTAAATGCATGAGTGTTCGATTGGAGCACAACCATGCTGGATTTCATGAAGAGACAACTCACAGAGTGTTGTGGGCGGAGCAAAAAAAACTTCGGATTCAAGATTATTCTATGCTCTTTCTTCTTCGAGAGTGTACCCAGTCTCAGTCTGTGAGAGACAATATGGGGGCACGTGGCCTCCTTCCCAACAATGTGTAGGCGGGCAACATTGTTTCCACTACAAGGGGGAGGTAGGATCATTGAGGATTTCGACAATAATTTTTTCGACTGGTGGTCTCGGCAGATTCCGTCTATAGAGGAATACCCCTATGTCAGGATCAACTTCACCGGGGATCCTGATATGCCCGTATCTCTCAAAGAAGAGCGAGGAGAGACATGTACGTTTGTTTCTATTTTTTTTAAAATTTTTCTTTTCTTTTATATATATATCATTTTTTATGTGTACTAGAGTATCTGACAATTATGTATCTGTTGTGTACAGATGTGGGACCAGTGCGTCCAATAGATTTTGTGAGAAGTAGGTGATGTCCTCGACCAGAGGCAGCACCAACAACGACCACTGGACCAACAACAACATCAGGGGGACCTCCAGTTGGAGAGGCCGAGAGAGTGTTGAGACGAGTGGAGTGGAACCTCACCGTGCTCACTCGTATTGTACCCATGGCTAAGATCGAGGATCTCCCGCCATATATGCAACCTCATGTAGTTGGGGTGCCACGGACCCGGGTCCAGCTTTTTCGGCGTTTGGAAAACACCATAGTTCACTATGGTAGGGCCAATAGGCCTCGTGCTTAGCTTAGGGTGGACCACTTATGTGTCGAGGGAATGCTTTTGTATATTTTTGAGGGAATAAGCCCCGCGATGTATACTAGACATATTATTTTTTGAGGTGCTTGCGCCCACCTATGTACTCTGAGACTTTTGATATATCTATATATATATGTGTGTGTGTGTGTGTGTGTGTGTGTGTGTGTGTTTATTTACATCTTTTATATGTCTTATGGATCACATTTTTACAATGTATGTACATGTGTATGCGTGTGCTTCTTTCTATGTGTGTGCAATATGCCAATCTAATACTTGATTAGCTAGAGTATTTGTCATTTGATTTAGTCTCCTAGGAACATGGATATACGTAATGTAATCAAAACAATGTTCTAAGAGACATACCCTAATGAGTTGTCGGTGTAGAGTAGGATCATAAACGTAGTAAACCCCATTTAATTGGGACACAACCAGTTGTGCATCTAAGTAGACCCACAGGTGAGAGATACCATATGACAAAGTGTCACGAAGCAACTCTATTACTGTGCTATATTCAGAGACATTGTTTGTGGCGTCGCCTAAACAGATACCTCCAGAAGATAACAAATGTCATTGAGGTGTGAAAATCACCCAAGCTGTGGATGCAAGCCTCCGAGTGTGTCGGCTAGCATCGTCTTCAAACCCAACGAACACCTCTGATTCAATTGACATCTGCCACAGTGAAAAATATGACATCAAAATAACACATCCATAAAACGAAAAAGAAAAAAACAAACTAACTGTATAATATGTATACATATGTGCAAGAAGTCACCCAAGGTGACCTACCTATGAGTAATACTTCTTGAGGTAGAGCCCATTTCTAGGCTCCACTAAAGCATTCCCCTCAAAGTCAACTAGACGATAAGCACCCTTCTTTAGTACCTCCTTCATGATGAAAGGTCCGAACCACATGGGTTTGAAATTGCTTGCCCCCAGGGGATCCTTATCTTGGTCATAGATCAAGACAATGTCACCTTCAGAGAAAATCCGAGGATGAACGGACCGATCATACTGACACTTGACTCTTTTCTTGTGAGCCTCGTTAGCCAAGGCTACATCACATAATTTCTCATCGAGATGCTTGAGATATAATAAGCGTTCCTCAAGCAGTGAAGTGTCTAGCAATAACTATACTACCAAATTTAAAGATGGGATCTAACACTCTATTGGCAAGATTTCTTCCAACTCGTAAACGAGTTGAAAAGGTGAGAAACTGGTGGCAGTCTTTACTGACATTCGGTAGGCCCACAATGTTGATTACAACATCAAATGCCAATTTGACTTGGCCGAATTGATCATTCGTTGTAGAATGGTTTTGAAAGACTTATTCATAGCTTCCACCTGACCATTCGCTTGTGGGTAATAAGGTGATGAATGTTCCTGCCTCAACCCAAGATTTGACGTTAACTCAGACATCATTTTTTTCTGAAAGTGACTGCCATGGTTAGTGACAATCTCCTTTAGGATGTTGAACGTTTCTACCATCTGACTCAAAATAAAGAGAGTTGTTGTCTCTCCATCATTATTGAATGTCACCATAGCTTCGACCCACTTTGTAAAGTAGTCTACTGCGACGATGATATAACGGTGCGCCCTAGCTAAAGGGGGGTGGAATGTAGTATAATCAATCCCCCACTTGGTGAAGGGGCCGAAAATAATGAAGGGAAACATGGGAGCAAGGTGTGCCCTCATCTTCCGAGAGAAGATCTGACATGGCTGGCACTTCTTGACCGATTCAATGCAATCCTTGATTAACGTCGGCCAAAAGTAACCGTCTTGTAGAAACTTTTGGGCTATTTACAACCCACAAAAATTACCACCACATGCTCCAGTGTGGTAGTCATTAAGAATGAGTTCTGCTTCTTCACGAGTGAGACACCGATGAAGGATACAATCTACACCTCGACAATACAAAGTGTCCTCGAGTATGAGATAGGTTTTTTCCTGATGGAGTATACGTCGACGTTCATCACGAGAAGTAGAGGTGGAGAAATTCAAAGTATGGAGATAGACTAGTATATCTCCATACCAGGGGTCTGAATATGAAATAAGAAAAATATCTCCTTTGATCGGTGATTCTTCAGGCGTAACATCACCTGAATCGACCAGAAGTTCCAAGATAAGTTCTGCAAAGACCAAAGACTTTTTAGATTTCACAGAAACAAAATCCAAGTCAAATTCCTGGAGGATAACAATCCATCTATTGATCTTTCCACCAATTACTCGTCGTGTCAGCACATATTGGAATGTATTCACAACAACAATGACAGTGGTCTTGCGAAACAGTATATAATGACGCAACCACTGGACAACATGTACTGCTGCCAATGCAAGCTTCTCAATGTGGGAGTAGTTGAGTTCTGGTCCAACCAGGCCTCGATAAGTTAATAAATCACATGTTCTTCAAGTAGATCGTCCTCTTGAACCAAGACGATATCGATGGTCGACTCAACAATAGCCAAGTATAATAAGAAATGTTTACTATAATTGGGTGGCCGAAGTAGAGGGGCATATGTGAGGGTATGTTTCAACGCTTCAAAAGAGCGTTGAGCAGCTTTGTCCCAATGGAAAGGGATTCCCTTCTTTAGTAAATGCATAAACCATTTAGTGATCTCGACATAGTTTGCGATAAAACGTCAAAGAAAAATATATTTTCCCTGTAAACTCTGAAGCTGAGGGACTGTGCACGGGGGAGGAAATTGAACTATTGCCTCAAACTTTAGAGGATCGACCATGATCCCTATTGTCAAAACTATAAAACCCAAAATATGACCCAACCTCACACAAAAACTGCATTTGTTAGGATTCAAGTGAATTCGGTAGTAGTGACATCGCTCAAAGATAAGTCAGAGGTGCATGGGATGATCAACTCTCTTACGAGATCATGATGCTAGATCATTGAGATAAGCCTCGACTATGTGTTTGATATCGTGGAAAGAAAAATACATGGCTCGTTGAAAGGTGTCTCCATCATTCTTTAGGCCAAAAGGCATCTTTCAATAAGAAAATGTACCCCATTGAGAGATAAAAGTTGTTTTATGCTAGTCTTCAGGATTAATCTGTATTTGATTGTATCCCAAAAAACCATCCATGAAAGAAAATACCTCGCAACTTGCGCATTCATCGAAAATATGGTCAATGAAAGGGGTGGAGAAATTATCCTTTGGACAGGCCTTGTTCAAATCATGAAAGTCCGTACATACGCGAATCGTTCCCTACTTTTTGTTGACTGGAACGGTATTTGACACCCATTACATCAACTGAACGGGGTAGATGAAACCAACTTTGAGTAGTTTCTCTACTTCAGCATTAACAGCTGCTTCTTTCCAAGGATTAACCAGATGAAGCTTTTTCCGGATTGGCTTGGTGTCAGGGTAAGTGGTTATCTCATGTTCGACGATTCTTGGATCGATGCCTGACATTTCCTCGTAAGACTAGGCAAAAACGTCGCAAATTTTTTTAAATAAATCTGTATAGATCTGAATCTCCTTGAGGGAGAAGTCTGCTCCAACGAAGACATTCTCCACGATGCCAAGGGTTCTGGATATGTCAATAGGTATCATTTTAGTGATGGTTTCCATATTACCCTCGACATAAACTACGTGCATAAACAAAGGATTAATAGGAGACGACCTATCTTTAGTCATAGTCAACACGAATTCTCCTGCCTTTATTCTTTTTAACTTTGGGAGGAAGAAAGATCTGTGATGGAGATCATCCCAGGGTATGTCTGGACCAGTCAATGACTCTAAAATTTCCTCATTTGAGGGCAAGATCAAGTCTAAAGAATCAGTAGTGGCAAGGGAATCTTGAGCCCAAATAGGCTTGAGAACTGGATCGAACTCTGGTGTAGGATTTGGATCGGGGTCGATTGAAGCTTGTTGGACAATAGAGTATGCAACTTCTTCCACAGAAGAGGGAATGGACATGCTTTGATGCCCTGTCCCTTCCATCGTTGCCGATGGGGAAGGAAGAATCCACAGATCGTTAAAGTAAGTCATTCATAATGATGACACTTGAAAGATTTCAGCCTTAGGTTTGTTCGGGGACAGTCGATATCATCTTGACATCACTGAAAGGAGGCAGGTAATTGAAAGTACCCATGAGAGGTGGGCACAAACCAAACCCCACGTTGATGATGCCAGGCTGTGGGTTATCAATCATTAGGACTGTGGATTCCCTCGATGAAGGGTCAGTCTTGGAGAAGGACAATTGATCAATGGTTACAATTCGGCCCTCATGTGGGAACAACAAGACCCGAAAAATTGTAGCAACTAGTGTATGCATTGCATATGTCCAACTCCTTCCTAACAACAGGTTTTAGTCAAGAGGTGCATTGACCACTTCAACTTCGATGCACATGGTCTTCCCTCCCAACTACACGGGGAAAGAAGGGATGATTCCATGTGGTCTGAAAGAACGACCATAGAAAGAATTAAGGAGAGTAGGTGATGGAGACAAAATAGGTTGGCCAATGGCCTTCCAACATGCCAACGACATCACGCATGTCGAGGCACCCTCATCAACCATCATGCAAAAAATATTCCAGGTAAAATATTTCATGGGGTGAGCTACTACTATCTGAAATAGGACATGGTATGGGAGACGAGGCTTCAAGTCGGTCATATCAAGCATGATTGTTCCCAGAATACATGTCTTAGCGGATCCTAAGGCAGCTAGTAGAGCCTTTATCTATGAAGGGCATCTCTAGAGGACCTCCAAAGAAGACATCATGCAAGGGGTTTGTGACAAATCCTCCACCACAGAATAATTCTGGGCAGCCCTTGTGTTTGGATTGTGCGAAGCTTTATTGAATGCCCCTTTCAGGATGTGTGTCATTGTTTCTCCCATTGTCTTCTCAATCTGGAGAGGAACATATGGGTTTTCATCTTCTTTACCCTTTTTAGTAGTGCTTAGCATTCCGTAATCGTGTGCCCTAGTAGATATATGAGCATCACTCTTCAACATAGAAATGTTCATGGTCAAGGGGTTACTAGAAGATGGAGGGGGTCCCTGACTACCCCCCTCTGCACTCGAAGAGGCTTGAGTCAATTTTTTCCCATGTGGAAATGGGTTCGTTAACACAACAAGCTACTGCTGCACCAATAACTTCTAGGCCTCCACAAGCCGAGGGCACAAGTGACTCAGATGGTCTTCCATGCAAAGGTTACACAAATACTTTGACTTCTTTCTCTCTGTGGTTCCCCCACCATCATTATTAGTGGGTTTCTTATCCCCCTTACCATTTTTGTTTCTTTGTTTCTTCTTCCCTTAAGTCTACTGGTTGGCCTTCAGGTTTGTCAACTACACACTATCTACATCCGACATTTGAGTAGGGGGAGAATTCGAACTAGAGGCTTGGATGGCCATTGTCTGCTGTATCGACAATTGTTGTAATTGATTTGATAGTTGATCAGTGG
>ML789844.1:0-20734 GCA_009831015.1 Picea engelmannii
CAACCAATGGTCAATGATGGACACCAAGTTGACCAAATCAACTTCCTTCCACCCACAAACTGATGGTAAAACAAAGGTAGTCAACAAGATGATTTTACATATCCTTTGAATGTATAATTCCAAACATCCATGCACATGGGATTAAATCCTTCCTTATGTTCAACATAGCTACAAAAAATCCCTCCACAACTCTATTGGCCACAACCCTTTTCAGGTGTGCTTGGGGTTTCCACCACTGGCCCCCGTTGATGTAGTTTTTCCCATTGCATCCACACAAAAAGAGTCCTCCCATGATCAGACAGAGGTTGATCGGGTAGCCAAATTTGTTGAGTGCATCCAACACATCCAACAACAAGTTAATGATATTTTGGTGAATCCAATGCCAAGTGCAAGCAACGCCATGAATAACATCGGGTATCGCACAAATTTCAGGTGGGAGATAAGGTTTGGTTGCATTTGCAGAAAGAGTGCCTCACAAGACCCCATCAAAAGATTCTCCCACTTCAATACGAGATGTACACCATCACCAAGGTTGTGGGAGAGAATGATTTTGAATTAAGTATTCCTCGTTTCCTTGGATTGCACCCGGTATTTAATGTGGAACTACTCCGACCATATTTTCCACCTCTCCTAGACACTTTGGATGTGGTCAAGCAGTTGGCCCCTCTAGAATTCAATCCTTCCTACATCGAATAGAAAAAAAATGATCAAATCATGGATACCAAGACAAAGGACACCCACTAGCAGACTATCAAACTCTATCGGGTCATCAAAACAGGGAAGTTTCTTCATCAGGGCAAGTGGCTCACCAGGAGTTAGGTTTAGTATAATTTTCCTCATCTGATGGAGGCACTTGATGCAATATATACCATTTATTTCTAAGGGGGGAGGAATTATCCAAGTGAATATCAGTGGCCACCCACCTATTCCACTAGCTCAAAGCCCAATTTCCATTTTGGCATTTTTCCTATTTTTTCGGGTCCTAAACTCTCAGGGCCATTTTGAGGCCATAAACAACGTTTTTTGGGCCCTCCATAGTCACACTATAGGCTTTAGACAGAGTGTGACAAAAAAATGTGTATTCCTCGAATAGTTCTTTCCAACGAGCTATCATGCACCTAAAACAAAGATCTTTTGCAAAAGTTACGACCCCGAGAAGTTATGCACCAACTTACTCCATTGGGGCCCACGTGACTTTTGGCGCTTCATCTCCTAGGGTTAGGTTTTTGGATATTTAGTGTTTTCTCATTTATGCTTTATGTTAAAAAGGTCTTTAGATCCTCATTGTAACCAACGTCTTGCGAATGAGCGTAGCTGACACATCTCTTCTCAGAAATAAGCTACCACCATTCTAGCTAGCTTGTGTGCTTTTGCATTTTACAGTCTTTTGTATTTCAACCAGTTATTAATAGAATCTAAGCTTTATTGTATTACTGCGTTCCTTTCCATATCTTTGTGTAATTCTTTGTTATATCTCAGTTTTATCTCTACCTTCATATTGTTCCTAAAATAATCTGGATCAACAGAGAATCAACCTCCAGTAGTACAAATACCCCACATGCCATGCAAGCCGGATATGAGAGTCCAACTAGAGGTGGTGGATCATCTATGTCGTGTCATGACTAGTCATGGAGTGGTACCCGCACCCGTTAGAGACATATTTCAGTTAGAGGATATCTCTACTATATGGAGGCATTTTCCTCGTGACATGACGATGTTGATGCGCCATATTGTTGGTTCCATCAACCTCATCGAGACGTTGAGGTGTTTTTCTCATGATCCTATTACATCTAGCTCATCAACAAAGCCATCCACATCCTCTAAGTATTTTAGAAACACAAATACTTAAATATGATGAGTGAAATGATTTTTGGTTTGAATATTTATGTCCTTTTCATATATTATAATAATGACATTATAACATAATTATTCACTAATAATGATGATGATTATGTAATAATAATGCTATTTTTTAATTTTTATTATTCAAAGATTACAAGACAAAGTTATAATATAATTGTTTACTAAAATCAGAATTATTATATTTTATTAATATTTATTTT
Organism: Picea engelmannii; assembly: GCA_009831015.1. Classification (NCBI taxonomy): domain Eukaryota; kingdom Viridiplantae; phylum Streptophyta; class Pinopsida; order Pinales; family Pinaceae; genus Picea; species Picea engelmannii. The sequence goes on from ML789844.1 coordinate 2,064, forward strand.
TTCCAAAGTTTTTATTAATTTATACTATCCACTATTATAGTATATGAATCTTCTATTAAAAAACAATATCACCCAACATTTTATAATTAGTATTTTAAGAATTAGTAAAATTGACAAAGGTTTCTATACTTTAAGATAAGTATGAATCATTAAAATTGTCTTTGATTATGAATAGGCTCTAGAAAAAGACTCTTTTAGAATTTCCATGTCCTTCCTATATTGACACATATTTTAAGGAGAATGAAAAAAGATTGATTAATATAAGTTTATATAATTATAAAACTAAAGGATGTAGTGGAATAGATGGAGTCCATGATAGTTGCACTAGTTAAGGTGGGGAATGTCATCAAAGTTGGTAACACCAACACCACATGTGCAGATGTTGCACGGAGTTATTTTGTTGGAATTGTCCTTAGAAGTTCCATCAAAGTAAGAATATATTTATTTGAAATTTGATTTTTTCAAACAATAAAAATTTTGAGGTTTGAATAATTTTTAATATCTTCATTTTTTGTTAAATAAAATATAATTTAAAATAAATCTCTACTATTGTACGCCACCAAATTTATGATATCTAAATTAATACTTAGTAATTCAAAGGTTAACATAAACTTATTTTAATGCAATACAATATAAATTTTCTATAATAAACAATAAATATGAGAATAAAAATATATCAAAACCACATCTTATGCTTGTACTATTTAATGTTTTTTCAATATGGTGGTTGTAAATGATTGTTAACGTTTCATAACCATCATAATTATAAAATGAAGAAAAAAAAACATAATTTTCCATTATAGATACCCATAATAAAATGACATGTCCATAATATAAATGTCCAAACAAATCATTTCCAAATCAGTCTTTATTGCCATCACCCTGATTATCTTCCTCGATTGGAATTGTAACATTGTTTTTCTAAAAAATATGTTTAGATCTTGGATCATGTCTCAGTACAAACCACCAATCCCCATCCAACACATATGGGTAAAAAATCACTCGGTTACAATGTTTTGCTAAAACATAAGGCTCCTTACTTTCAACCCACATTTTTTTAGATTTAATACATATTATCCCACTATCACAATCTTCCTTTAGTTTTATCTGATGAAAGGTATCCCACCACTTGCAACAAAAGATAACACATTGAAATTATGAGAAGTACACTTGCATGATCTCTTGTATCTTTCCAATGTAATCTAACTTCCCCTCTATCAATTTTTCATCATGGTGTCTAGCACAACTAGATTGGTCAAACTTGACCTCCACTCCACAATCTTGTGTGATGTGTCCATCATCAACATACTCAATGTGAAAATGATTTCCATATTTCCACATAGATGGGAACAAATGCACCTGTAAAAATGGGAACAAAGGATAGTGTCATATGTTTAATAATCGAAGCATTAATAAAAACATAATACATGTTACAATTAAAATGTGCAATATTATAAATAGAACATGGTACTTAGAGAGGTTATTATAGAGTTGTTGCACCTGATCCCTATGTTTAGTGCATCTAGATATTCTCCACATGGGTTACAATCGGACACCACATATTTCTCTTGTATTTGATCAACCACCCAACAGTTGGGACATATTTTTGGCATATTTTATTTTAAATGATTAGTATAAGGCATGTTTCTACCATTCAACCGTCTGAATGTTTTCCTATCACTATTCCATTTCCTTCTTTTCTTTTCATACAATGAGACCAATGGTTGCATTGCCTCCGCGTTGTAAAGAACAAATTTATTGATGGCATCCATTTCTAAATTTGTTTATGTATACAAAAATTCAAAATGAATAGCATGAGATCAAATATATATTATCAACTTAAAGAACAAATTTATTGATGGCATCAAAATTTGTAAATTCACTGATGTACAAAAGAATTCAAAACAAATAGCATGGGATGAAATATATATATTATCAACTTCAATGTATTAAACAATTTCTCTATATTAAACTGACAAAATATAACTGGCTTAGTCTTTATCAAGTGCCTTTTTCCATTTGTTTGGAATAGCTCCCCTTCCCTTTTGTCCTCATCTTGTTGTCCATCCCAAATGACTACCCCTGTTGTGTCGTCAATTTACTTGATGTACTCATTGGCATAATAGAACCAATTGTACACTATGTACCCATTTTCCATAGAGCCCTCTGGTTTTACCCTTTGTCGAACAAACCCCTTCAATTTTTTCACGTACCTCTCTAATAAGAACATCCAATGACATGAGAGAACCCTAACTAATTCAACTTCATTAGGTAGTGAATTAAAAGATGGAATTGCAAGTCCATAAAAATTTTGGGTAGTTCCTTCTCAAGCATACAAAAAATCTTAGCTATCTCTTGACGTTGCAATGGAATGATAGTTGTATGAATATCCCTTGATGTGATCCAACATACAAATTTAGATAATTTTGATATGGTACATCGTAGGCCCTGGGGAAAGTCGTGGTTCACACAACCACACACGAGCAAAGGATAATGACACTTCAAAATAGAAACACACATCATTAATTTACATAAATGTGTGAGTGCATAGCATATTTTTACCGATGTTAGTATAGAAGAAGAATAATCTATTCAACATAAATACCCTTAGAAGGTTCAGATGGTCATGTGATTTCAAGCTCGAAAAATTCTCGTCTACAATGAAGCAATGTTGTAGATTCAACCCATATAAATAAGGTTCCTCCACACCCATTATAACATCCTTCACCATAGAAAGATCATCTTTCTTCAAAATCCATGGGACATCACCTTCTTTAAAAGACCAAGATGGACCAACCTCTCCTCTAGTTTTATTTCTTGTACAATGTCTCTTTTTAGTAGTCGAAGTAATACGATATTTCTTGGCAGCCAATGTGTCACTTTTATTCCCTGATATGTTCCTCCATAAAAAAGATGAAACATTTTTTAATATATGCATGGGATATAGTAAGTGGCCAATCTTAATATGTTCCCAATATGGAAGCTCATAAAATACAAATTTCCTTTTCAATCCAATGGGAATTTTCTCAACATAGGTGTCAAAAAATTCAGGATCATCGAACATAGGCTCCCTATTTGAATCAAACAATTTTACCATTTCCTTCTTCTTATCTGTGTCGTATTCCCTATTCCAATCTATCAATGTCATTATTTTAGGTCTTCAAATTCTCTCTGTTTAAAATTGAAGCAGATGCAACTCTTCTATAAGGGTGGTCTTTTGGGAGGAATACACTCAAACAATATTACATAGGCTTTCGTAGGTGATTGGATTACCTAGCCTTTATAGAATTTCCACAACATTTAAATCCATGATACCATTTTGTTACAAGACTTGTGATGTTATCATATACATATCTTGTTAGTGTCAAAAATATAGTTGCACCAAATGGAGTATGCCAAAAAAAATTACAGATATAAACAAATAGATCAACATGCTTACCAAAGAAAACTCCTAATCTTGGATAATCATGCGTGGTGTACGAACATATGCCATACAACATAAAATATATCTCCATTGGGATGGGTCTTGATACATCATATACATGTATCCCTTCCCATAATTGCTTAAATTCATCAATTAGTGGTTGGAGGTAGACATTCATTCTCTTCACTTTTCTTCTACTTAGGACTATAAGAACCAACATAAGATGTTCATTATTCATGGACAACCATGGGGAGATATTGTTATTGATCACTACCATTGGCCAAATAGAATAGTTGGTGTTTTGGAGGGAATGCGAGTTAACTCCATCCATATATATGCTCGATCGAAGGATTTGTACTTCAACCTTGAATTTATCAAGCCATGTATCCTCTATATGCTTCATGGTTATTGAATATGTTAGGATTCACATAAATCCCGGCTCACTTCGATGTGAGGCATACCACCCCTGCAACCTAGCTAATGTTTTACAATGAAAGAACCTTTGAATCCTTGGAATTATAGGCATATGCCTCAATATCTTATGAGGAGGACCATGTGCCTTACCTTTTTTGTTTTTACATGGTACCTTTCATTCACAAATTTTGGACATATCTCTTTGTCCACGTATTCGTTTATGTATAAAATATAATCATTCTGACATGTGTGGTATGATATGTACTCAACACCCAACAGTTTTAGAATTTTATTTTCCTATGTGCAGCTTTTGGGAAAGAAATTATCACTCAGAAGTACCTTATCTTTGAAAAACCTCGAATTAGTGGGAAATAGAAATGTACATTGTCATTAAGAATGAATAAAATAAACCCTTTTATTCCTTCATTGTATGACAATATTCCTTAAACTTTTAGGGGACTTAATGGTCAGTTACCTCAAAAGTGTTGAGAAACACGCATCTAACATACCATACATTTCTTTCAATTTGTACAGTAACATTGTTGTCCCTAGCTAGGTAGACCTTGTAGGCCCCTATACTGGACCAAATAGAGGGGTGGTGGAAGAAGATTTCGATATTTCATAGAAGGTATATATGAAATCAATGTCATCCCCTAGTTCATTTTGCTAGAATTCATCTAACAACATTCCCTCCATGGCCTGGCCATCTGTAACAACTCCTTGCATCATTTATTTTTAACTTTTACATCACCAAGATTAATTTCATATAATCATAAACTTTTCTTATATGATTTTTTTTTAAATACTTTTTGTAACTCATAACTAATTTTTATTTATTTATTCATCACGATGTTACCATGACAGGGTATTCAATCCAGGTACTTCTATTGGATGACCCCAACACTTGGATCAATATATATTCTTAGGTATAAGAGCACCTATGTCCTCTTTTGTGAAATAGATACAAGTTGTTGTGTTAAATTTAATTTTACTCACCAAGTGCTAATATAATATTTCATGTGTATTATGCTAAATGAATTTATAATAGTTTCTAATTCACTCAATGATTTAACATTGGATATTGATTTTTAAATCCTTCAACCATCTCATTCATACCTGTAATATCCCAAGGCCAAACCCTACTTGTAACTATGAATTGTAACATGTTTTTTAGGCTGCTAAGCCAAGTGTTATAAGCAAGGAAGATTATGTGGTTATTAGGCTGGAGAGCCTAGATGTTAAAGGCCAGGAGCATGTTTTGTACATGTAAATATTCATATTATTAATATAAAAACATCGTTGCATGTAAACCAACCAAGAAGAAAGAGTATGGGGGACTAAGCTCCACTAGGATGGGTAAGGGAAGGGCGGATGAGAGGCTAGAAAGGGGGGATAAGCTTAAGATATTAAAACCAAGAGAATAATATATAATTATTATTCTAAAGGGTTGTAAAGAGAATATTAATTTATCCTAAGTTTCCTGAGGGAGAGGAGCGAACTCCAAGTGGAGAGGGACAAGCTCCCAAGAGAGCCATGTGTCAACCTAGGTGCATGCAGATTTATGTGGGAAATTCCATCATTGTGAGGGGGGCATGAAAAATTCTTTCCATCTTTCCTCATGAGTTTTCTCTCTCCATTCTCGCCATGTTGAGGATTCTAGCCATGGGTTGCCCCATTCACCCATGCACTGAGCAAGCACACAGACAACCAATCTTCCATTGTTGAACTGTAACCATCATGAACCTCTACAACACGCCTGAACTAATATCTTATTGAACCCATATCCTGTGGGTTGCCTATGTTTCACCATTTTCCCCACGTCCAGTTTCTATTGCTATCATCACCTTGTCATGTGTTGAGAAGCGAGAGTGAAGAGGCGGGTTTCCATGCTCGTGGATAGAAGAAGTAGGTTGTCAGTCCTATGATCAACTCTCTCCATATGAGAGAGTGTGTTGAGGAAGAGAGTTCTCCTATGTGAGTTATCTTGTGAGAAACTCTCTCCAGGTGAGAGAATGTGCTAAGGAAGTGATTTCTTCTGGAGGGATTCCAGTAGAAGCTACAGAGCTCTAATAATTCTTGATCTAGCATGTTGCTAAAGCCCAAGGAAAGGGAGGTGTAGTACCTGATGGATTATGTGACAGTGAAGGTATGCACTCCTAGGGTGAGACAGACATGTGGGGAATGAGATTCTCTGAGCTATGGGCGTAAGTGGCTCCTTGGAGAAAATCCTTCCTGTTGTGTTTTGCAAATTCTTGTTGTCCCTGCCTAGCCTAGGAATCCCTTGCCTGGTGGATTTTAGTCCTAGCTCGGGGGTGACCCACTGCTGAGAGTGATGAGAAACGTGGTCTATGGCTGAGAGGTTCATGGAAGGTATGCACACAGATGGTGTACTTCAATTAAAATATAAGTACCCATTTCTCTTTTCATTTACATGATGTGTATTTGTACGTGCTATATGGATGAGTATTGCCTAAATATGTTGTTATATTATGGGTTTTTCCTGTGATTACTCCATGTATGATTTTACTGTTATTTCTGCATTAATCTATGTCTTAGCAGAATATGTTGTTTGTTTATGTTTATGTTTATATTTATATGCATATGATAATTGTTATTTCTATGAGGTAGCATGGCCAACCTGTTGGTGGCCCGAGATGTTGCAGGAAAAATGGTATCAGAGTAGGAGATTTTTTCGAAGTGATGTTTCCCGGCTAGTTGGGGGTTGGGGATGTTACAAAATGGTATCAGAGCCAAGTTTTCAACACTGATCCTGGATGGGCCATGTTAGTGGTTAACTAAACAAAGGTTCAGGGTGAATTTTTGTCAAGAAGGACAAAATATGAACCTCAGAGTGTCCATGGGTGCCAAGAGAATACCTTGGTCATGTTATGAAGCTCATTAGGTATAACAATTTATGTAAAGGAAACAGAGAAAGAAGTTGCAACAACCATTGTTTTGGGCCGGAAGGTTGAACTCGGAGCATAAGATCTATGCAGGGGAAGGGCCAACTTTTTGAGTCATCAGATCTAGAAAAGGTGCATGAGAGTTAACCACCAAGTCCTTAGGACTTCGTAACTTTGACGAAGTTTATGAGTTACAAATCCAAAGGGGATGAAGCGTTGAAGCTTCGAAGTCCTAGAGTGGATATACACCACAGATCTGGGGAGAACTGCTTGATCGTTGGATCGACCGAAGACATATATGAACCGTTATATCAAGCCAAGAGCAAGAGGTAAGGCAAAGCAATAAAAAACAAATCTCAGCTATCAGATTTGCGTGCAAGTGATTGTGAGTTGTATATCTCACAACAGTTCGGGAGTTCGGTGTTCGAGAGAAACAAAGTATTTTAAGGAGAAAACTCCCGAAGTCTAGATTTGATCTAGACTATCCATCAAAAATGGACATGTGTCAAAAGATCAACTTGTTCAGGAGTTCAGCGTTCAGAAGAATTGGAATGTTCTAGTGTTATAAGTCTCTAAGCCTGAAGTCCCGAATTCTCGAATCTGAAGAACAGAAGTGGCATGGCATGACGATGTCGTTAGTGGTGATGCAGAACCTTCCTAGACATTCCATGTGCCACCACCTTAATTGTTGACAGTTGTACCATATGGAACCCAAAAAGTAAAGTAGTTAGGGAGTTCGATGTTTGGGAGAATTGGAGTGTGGAAGTGTAAAATATTTCAAAGCCTGAAGTCTCGAAGTGACATGGCTTGTTGACGTCACCAGGGATGATGTGGACACATGGGATGTGTTCCATGTGTCAGTGAGTAAAGAACCTTTTAAAGATATAAATTCCAATTAGAAAATGACATGTGTCATCCACCATATTGGGCCACATGTCCTCTTCTAGTATTTTGTCATGTGGCACTCCTCTCGAGCATGGGTAGTGGGGCCCTAATGAATACATAAAGTAGTTAAAACCTTGGCAAATAATTTAACTAGATCGGGCCCATGATAACTTGACCCCAATAGACCTGTGGCGCCAGATCGTGAAGTCCGAAGACTTGGTACTCCGGAGGAAAGGTGTTACGGTTAGCATTGGGTAGAGAACTCCTGAAGGCCAGAAGGTGGGAGTTAATCCCAACCATTGGTCACAGGGGACGCGTGGCATCAGATCCCAAGGTTCAGAGACTTAACACTTTGGAAGAATGGTTCGTGATGGAATGGGAGGAAGAAATCCTCGAAGTTCTGTAGCGCCGAAGTAACATTACATGATGATGCCCCGGGGGTGACGTGGAAGTATTCAGATATTCACAGTTCAGGAGTTTTGGGGTGTGCAGATGTGAAATCCTCTGAATTCCTAGAACCCCAACGCTCCAAAGCCCTAAAGATCGGAGGGTTGGAGTTAATCTCGACCATTGATCGAGAAACGACACTTGGAAACAGATGTAACATTATAGAGACTTGGCACTCCGGAAATATTGAGAGTATGGACAGTCTGGAAACCTCGAAGCCCAGATTTTAGTAGTAAATATCAGCCATTGGATGCTAGGAAGCTGAGGACCGTTGATCCACCCCACTTTGCGAGTTCTCCAATGAGAAACTCTGGGAGATTTGTTGTGATGTGGTTTGGAAACTGTCGAAGCCCAGAGTCCCAAAGTTCTTGTACACCATAGATATGAACAAAGAATGTGGACCATAGATCCAGCGTCCTTTATGAATTCGCCAGTTCAATTTTCTATGATGTTTGTGATGTGCAGAAAGGGAAACTTTTGAAGCTTGGAGCCTGAAGTTTCAAGGCCCCGGATAAGCACCCAACTATTATCACTTGGTCATAGTCATGGTCACATGCGATTTGAGGGCTGAAGAAAAGGGGCTACTGCACAAAAAAATTGTTAAAGAAGGAAAAAATGGGTTAGGAAGGAAGCACATGGATTTTGTCTGGTTCGGACCTACATCAGAAGAGGTACTGAAGACCTGATAACTTTATGATATGTTTCAGAATTGATCTAAGATCCATTAGCTCATAAAAAATAGATCAGTTGCATAAGGAGTGCATCAGAGAAAACCCTTCATTTTTACATTTGAGATCTTTTAGAACTCATTAGATCAGGTGTTGGGTCCAATAAGCAGCATGGAAACCCTGAATGAAATTATTGTTTTGGGAAGATAGTACAGGTGACAATCTTTGCACATCAAATGTGAATGCTAGGTGGAGAAATCCATCTGCAATACATGATAATGCATGAACCATAAGCTCATATGGAGATGCAAAGCATGGGAATTAAGAGAAAGGAAAAATAAATTAAAAAGGGATTAAGAGAAAAAGACCAATAAAAAAACAATTTAAAATGGAAACAAAATCAAAAAATAAATTAAAAATGATTAAGAGAAAAAGAGCGATAAAAAAATAATTTAAAATGGAAACAAAATAACAAAATTATTTGAAAAACAATTTAAAAAATAAAAATAAAAATAAATAAATAAACACATTTAAAAAAACAAGGTAATACTAAGAGCGTCTCTATTTTTATTCAATAGTTGATTTTAAGATTTTGGTTGCAAGGGTATCAATTGTCAAGGTCATGATTTCAAAAAGGTTGTAATTTTATCCCCAACAAAAAAAGGGAGGTGCTATTGGGATCATCATTTTTTTATTCGAGGGTTGATTTTGAGATTTTGGTTGAAATGATACTAGTTATTAAGTCCATGGTTTAAAAGAAGTTGTAATTTTAACCTTGAAAAAATGATGTTGTTGTTATATCCTCTTTTCGATTTAGGGGTTGATTTTAAGGTTTTTTTGGTAACATTACAAGGTTGTTAAGGCCATGGTTGTAAAAAGTGGTAATTTCAACCAACCCCCACCCCCCCCACCCCACCCCACCCCCCCCAAAAAAAAGGGTGTTGTCGATAACACTACTTTTCAATTCAGGGCTTGATTTTGGTATTTTTTACCCAAAAATATGGATTTTTAAGGTTAGATTGTTCAATTTGAAGTCACGGTTCTTGTCAAGTCAGTAAATACGTTGATGATCTTATGGAAGAAGAAATCAAATTGCAGGATTATTCAAAGCAATAAGGGAGAGTAGAGGAGATTGTTCTCGTTGAAGGATGAAGAAGGGTAGCAAGAAAGGCCACAAGAAGAACTTGGAAAATATAGGTACATGGAAGAGGGATTTGAGTAAGGTGATGTGTTTTTAATGTCGTTGGATGAGACATTATGCTAGCCAATGTCCATTAAAAAAGAAAGGGAAGAAAAAAAATAAGTTGAAATTGGAACTGTAGCAAGAGTAGAGGAGGATTCCTCTTAGCTTGAGACCACCTTCTCCATGTTCTCTTCTTTATCTTTTAACATTGTGTCTAGTGTTTTTTGATATGAGGATGGTGGGGCATAAAGACATATGACATATGACAAGTCACTCTTCAACAAACTTTAGGAGAAAGAGGGAAGTATGAGTGTGGATTTAGAGGGTGATACTAATCCTATGAGAGGATTGGGCTCCATTTTTTTTCTAGATGCCATCAAGTGATGTTCTTTTGGTGATGTTTTATGTGTTCATGTTTTGAAGAAAACCCTTCTTTAATTTCAATTTCTTGTATGACATATCATTAGTGTAGAGTTTCATTTCAAGGATAGCATTGCACCATCAATGATTGTAGTCTAGCTAGTTCAAGGACTTTGGCTATAGGGGCGCAAAAGGGTGGCATTTATAGGTTGATTTATAATCCTATGTCACTTGTATATTCTATTGAGAAACTAAATGAGCCTTATAGCCTTGAGGAGGAATATGTAGAGAATGCATGGTAGGATTCCATGGAGACAAGTTCAAAACCTATTATGGAATCAACAATTGATTTGAGGCTTGCAACTAATGGGAGTGTTGCAAATTATAGAGACAAGGCTGTTGGATTTTTTTTCAGGGAGAGGGAGTTCACTATGATGATACTCTTGATTTAGTATTTTCTTAGAAAGAGATATTTTACCTAGTTGAGGTTGATGCTTGACTTGCCAAATTTTTTGAGTTTCATAGGAAAGATATCGATGATTACAATTTGGGGATAGCCCTACATGTCTTCTTACTTATACCACAAACTTGGTGATTCAGGATGGATGCGATGTGAAATTTTCTATCGTTGTGATTTTCATAAATGTGATTCACTTATCTTGGTATTGTATGGAGATGTGATTATCTTTGAAAAACATCCTGGATATCTAATGATGTTGTATATGGATATTTTGACCCATAATTTTGACTTAAGGGATGATGGAGTTAGGAAGGTATCCTATCATTTAGGGTATGTTTTTTTATATTCACAAATGGTGAGCATTATTTGGAGGTTTGAGATGTTGTGATAGAATATTGCATTGTTGGATATAATGATACTTCTTCAACTTACAGGATCTACATTCCAACACAACAGAAGACAATAGTGAGTGGAGATGTGAAGTTTGATGAGGATGTGAGGTCTTTTAGTTCACAGGATTCTCCTTCATAGATTGAAAGGAGTGATGAGGTTATTATTCTATACTGATTCAGAAATCAGAGCAGAGTCTAATCTAGAGGTAGACGAGTTGAGATTGGGGGTGGATATGCCATTTCCTTCTACTCCAACACACATGAGGTTGTGATGGATTACTTATACATTACAAGATGCACAAGAGCATGTAGGAGTGCCTAGATATTCAGTGAGAGTGAACATACCTCCTAGGATATATGCTAGTAATGTTGCATTGGTTTCTTATGATTTGAAACTTCTAGTTGTTTTGGGGAGGAGAGGTGTGATGCCTTGATGGAGGATGATGTTTGGGTTGAATTTGAAAATGGAATGGGTATATATTTGTATATGGCAAGTTTGGTTGAGTTGCAAAGGGAGATGACAAGTGTTGGTGAAAAGACTTTCTTTGTAAATAGGGAGTGTTATCTTTTGGGGTTACTCTGAAATTGTTTACACAATGTCTAAGGGTGTTTGATGTGATGTGAGGTGCATGGTGTATGGTTGACCCTTGGTTGTTCCTTTATGGACATTAGAGGTGGCTTACTCATTGATTCTAGACCTTGTGTGGATGCTTTGATGACATTCTTCATTGGAGCATTGGAGTCCATGAACATTGGAGGTGGCTTGCTCATTGATTTTTATACCTTGTATGGATTCTTTGATGGCATTCTTCATTGGAGAATTGGAGACCTATGGGGCTTGTTGAAATGTTTTATATAGCATGCACAAGAAGAGGTTTCTTTCTTGAAGGATACCTTCTATTAAAGGAGGAATGAGTTGAGCCCTAGATAGCATGGGGTAGCTTGGCTTGTTGCATGGAGACTTACACTTGACTTGAGGATTCTTAGGTTGAGGGAGTGGACATGTAAGTGAGTGGAACCAAAGGAGGCACATGGCCTAGGAGATGCATTGGAGCCTTGGATCACTTGGAGGAGGAGTTTTATACCTTGGATGAGGAGATCTCTTGGCATGAGACCTTGCATGTAGGTAAACATCACCTTAGAGCTTGAAATATATCACTTGTAGAGGGATATCTTCACTTGTGTGAAACTTCTTGTATCTTGTAAGGCACTTGTAGTAGACTACATCCACTAGTCACTGTAGACCTTCCTTCACCTATCATTTAAATAGAAGAAGGATAGAGTCATTCTCATCATCATTTTCAGAGAAATTACTCATTATCATACTTGTGTTTAGAGATGTGAGAAGTGGAGTAGTAGTCTCTCTCTCTCTCTCTCTCTCTCTCTCTCTCTCTCTCTCTCTCTCTCTCTCTCTTCTTGTACTTTATCTCTCTTTGTCTTAATGCACTATGGTTTCATAGAGCATTCGTAAATCCTAAGGTTAGGGTTTTGTTCCCTAAGGAGGCATTGGAGTTAGATTTTGTGAATTAACCCTAGGTTGTACTTATGGAGGAGGATGAGAAGAGGACATTCCTTTCATAAGGATAAGGAGGAAACGCTAGTGGTGATTTTAGCTTGTTGGAATATCTTTTTTGGAGCTAGGGTTTTCCTTACTTTTCCATTGGAGATCTTGGAGTGTTGTACCATCCTGTGATAATCCATGAGTATGTACATTGACTTCATTTCTTATCTGCGTACATTAAGTTTTTAACTATCCAAAATTGTCTTATTACAAAGTTGATTTTTAGCTATCATTGTCCTCATGGTTTGGTAATTTTTCCTATACTTATATGTCTTATTGATTTGACATAAGTTAAAGCTGAAATTATTAAGGGGTTTAACATTAATATTGAAGATAAAAGGGAAGATGTACTATTGTAGTTTATATTGTCATAAAGTGATTTTTAGATCTAGTTTATGCTCGAAAAAGCTTTCTTCTAAGAGCTAAAGCTTGTTGACATAAGTTTGGTATATTTTCTTTTGGATTTCCTAGAGTATGGGGTTTTTGTGAAGTGAAATATTATTTGTTGTTTGATGTTGTAAATTATATTTTAGTTCAACCCTAAGGTGGATGATTCATAGGGACTACATTTGAGAAACTTGTAGCAAAGAGATGAAATTTATAAATTTGCATTTATTTCCCTCTATCGAAAATTTCTACAATCTTTCCCTTTCCCTTCTCCTCCTTCCTTCCTCTTTTACTTTGATTTTCCTATATTGATTTGCTAATGTTTATTGTTGTTTAATTGTTTCAAATTTAATGGATAAATATGAAAAAATGGAATTTGGGAGGTTTTGTTTAATGCGCAGAGCTCATTCGTGACCTAAGGAAGGCCCTTGCATTTCTATAAGAAGATCTACGTTCAAATCCTAGCACCCATTTATCTCTTATTACTTACTTTTCCCTTTCTATTAAATGGTTATATTTATCAACAATCATCATTACTTACTTGTTTGCATGCATAGGTTAGATTAGTTTCAATTTAGATATGCACTTTTAATGGTGGATTTCTAGGGGAATGTAGCTCAAGTAGAGTTTGGTTCAAATCTTGACATTCCCTTACTATTTTCCATTTTTGTTTCCATAAACTTTAATTTGCATTAGTTAGTTTAATTTTAGTTTAGATCTACACTTTTAATGGTAGATTTTTGTGGGTATGTAGTTCAAGAAGAGTTATAGACTTTTGGTAAGTGATATAGGTTCAAATCCCCAAATTCCCTTACAATGTTTTTGTTTTTTACCATTTTCCATTTTTATTTCCATAAATTTAAATTTATAGGGTCGGTGCTAAATTTAGTGCTACACTCAACATTAAAATCAATGCTAATGTTGGTGCTAAAATTGATGCTAAACTTGATGGTAAATATGAACAAGTAGTTTAATGTTGAATTCTACACTGAGAAAATGCTCCAACTTGAAAAAAATGCACTATAATTCGATACTAAACTCGATGCTAATGGCTTGTTTTGTTGTAGTGATTGAATGTTGAATACATCCTATATACACATCATGCCCCTCACTTGCATCCTGAAGTAGGAGAAGGGAACATTGACGAGAATGTTGGGTAGATATGTTGCAAATGGAAAGTATATATTTTTTTTCATTGGGTCACACTACTAGTAACATGTTTCAAAATAAAGTGGAGAGACTGTTTTTCTCAATTTCATCACATTCATATTATCGTCATTGAAAGGTGATTCCTTACACAATTTCCTAACATTCAAATTACTACACATAACACATTTTTTTATTTTTCATTGAATTGGTTTTTTTTAATGAAATCTTATCCCTATACAACTTTGTATATGACACTTTTTTTTTTTTTGTGAGTGAGTGTGAATTCTTGTATTACTGAGAGAAGTTATGATACAAAAAATAAATGGGGAGTCCCTTGATCTGCCAAAAAGGAAACTAGATTAGGGATCTCAGAGTTGTGCTATCTAAGATAGCAGGGGGAGGGTTGGGCCGCCACTATGGGAAACCGACCCAGTCCTCCGAAGACCGGTTTGATCAACTGAACCATAACATATACAAAAGACATAACCATAAAAAAGGGGTAGCTCCTACACTTAATACAACATGAGCAGGGGTTGATCATGCACTATTCCAACATGATGGGATGACTTTCGTCTCCATCCTTTCTAGCCTCATTCTCCTTCCTCTGCTCCACCGTGCGCGTCTTTCTGATACAAGATGGTGTTCTGATCCGGTCTGCTAGAGTGATGTCCATGTGGTGGACATAGCGTAGGTAAAGGTGGAATTGGCCTGCCATTCGTTCCATTTTTTCCTTCTAGCTCCTTTGGTCCTCAACTAGTCTTTTTGCATTGGCCTCCAGGTTGCTGAGGCGACTCAGAATTTCTATGAGCACCTTCTTGTGGTCCCTGATTGCCTCCTTGCTGGTCTCTTTCTGGTCAATGCTCATCTTGCCTATCAACATTTTTGTTCGCCAGGCCTCCTCCAACATTTTGTGGTAGAGGGTTTCTCTAGGTTGTGTGGCCCCTGGGTCCCTTATCCCGTCTGCTTCTTGAATTAGTTTCGTCCAGGCTTTTCCCTTGCATGTAGTGTTGATTTCTCTCTCCCACCTATTGATGATCACTTCTCCCTTTGGATAAACCTGCGTGAGAAAGGTACCCTTGGCTTCTCTAGTTTCTTTCTCCATCTTTGTAATCCTCCAGGTGCTTGGAAAAGGTTCTTTCCGTTGGGGGCCTCTCTTACTATGGGTTTTCTTCATTCATACCATCTCATCTTGTTTGTGGTGGTTTTTTCTTTGGGTTCTTCTCATGTTCCTATTCGCCCCTTCCTGGTATGTAAGATGGCCTTTGTAATTTCTTCTCTCCGGTCTGTGGCTATTCCTGGTGTTTCTTCTTTTATGGGATCTCCCAACTGCGGCCTCATCCTGGAAATCATGGGTCGCTCATAAAGGTGTACCTTCTAGTCCTTTTTCACTGTTTCAGAGTGTGTTCTCTTGGTATCTCTGTCGTAATCCCTATGCCAATCCTTTGCCCTGCATGTTGTACGAAAATCTTTACCACTCCCCATATTTTTACTTGGGTGAGTTGTACCCATACTTGGCCATGGCAAGCCTTTTTGTTCTTCAATCTTTGTCGCCTGTTGATTATCTTTTATGTTTTCCCACAGACAACCCTTGTACTTCTTCCTATTGACAGGACTGTGGTGTCGTACCTCCTCTTGTTGTGTGAGCTAGATCTGCATTGTAACTCATGTTTGAGTGGTGGGCTATCAGATTCTTCCTGGATCCTACATGCCCTTCACTTATTCCTGCACCTCCATCCTCAATGTGGTCGTTCGTACTTCGGTTGTCGTCACAGTATTTTTCCACTAGTTGGATGCAGTCTATTCGGAACTGGCCATTTGGGATGTTACTCTAGATAGTGTCCAGTTCTGGTCCTTCCTTGTCGACCTCCTCGTTAGTTATTATGTCCGCCAATCCATTTGCTAACCTCTAGACCCGGCACAACTCCACTGTGATCTCTGTATGTAAGTGCTCCTAAATGTTTTGCAGGGAATGTGCTAAGCGCCAGTGCCTCTAAATTTTTCCCACTCTGGTACCATTTTGAAGTCTCTTTACTGTGTTGATAACCAGCGTGGAATCTCCTTCCACTATGGCGTTTGTCATCCCTTCCCGACTTAGAATCTCGAGGTCGATCTCCAGGGCTCTGAATTCCGCAGTGTTGTTGGTTGACTTTCCCAGACTCCCAGCGTACAGTCGGATGATATTTCCTTTACTATCCCTGATTACTCTTCCCATTCCTATCCATCATGGGTTTCCTTTCGACGCCCCGTTGAAATTTAGCTTGAGGGAGCCTACTGGTGGTGGTTTCTAGTTGTGCTCACCTACTTGGAGTTGCAGTGGCCATCTTACCTGATTGGGGTTGCATCCATCTTTCAGGGGGAAGGCTTCTAGTATTCAAGAGTCCTGGTCTATGAGTTGTGCTCTTCATGTCTAGCAGTTGCAGCTCTGTACCGTTTCTCTTATCGTGGAGATTATTTTTTCCTTGATCTTACCTTCCGACCAGCTTTGGTTCCTAAATATGCGTCGGTTCCTTTCCTTCCATATTGCCCATATGATCATTCCTGGGATGAGGGTCCAACAAAGATTCACCTCTTCGTTTTTGTTGTAGTTCACTTTCCATATGTTGATAGTTGCGGAGATGTTACCTCAGATCTTATTCGACTATCGAAAGATACCTACCGCCCAATCCTAGATTTATGTTGTGTAGGTACATTCGTCAAGGAGATGGTTAGTTGTTTCTTTCTTGGCTTGATAGAGGTGGCATCTAGAAGGACCTATGAATCCCCTTTTCCTTAGGTTTTCCCAAGTTAGAATTCGGTTGTGGAGTATTAACCATTGGAAATTTTTTATTTTTGGCCAATGGGGGATGTTCCAAAGCTTATTCCATTGTTGTGTTGGGTCTTCTTGATCATGGTTCGTGATATAGTGTCAGACTTCTTTTAGATTGAATTCCCCGTCGTCTTTTTGTCCCCATCTCAGCTGGTCATTTCCTTCCGTGACTGCTATTTTTCGTCTCCCCAATTCCTCCTCCACTTCTTTTACGATTGTTGTGGTTTGGTCTCTATGTTGTGGAATGAGAGTGTCCCAGATTCTCTATTTGTTGCGATCTATTTCTTATTTCTAGTAATGGTAGAATATGGTTTTACCTTGCGCGATCAGCTCCTATTGGAGTTCCTCCCTATCTGGGTTCTCCATTCTAGGTTCCTATTGCCAGGCATCCTCCCAAAATCCAGTTGTTCTACCATTCCTTATTTCCCAAAAGTTGTGTGTTTGAATCCAGGATTTGTTGCGCCAGGCTAGGTTCCAGATGGCTGAACCTTCCCTGGTGCCTATGAAGCATATTTTGTCCTGGTCGCACATGTCTGGGGAATAATTTTCCTTCCACAAGTTTACCCATGGTGTAGTAGTTTCTTTGACCCAATGCCACCAAAGTTTCACCCCGTAGGCGTCATTGGTCACTTGCGGGTCTTGTAGCCCTAGGCCTCCTTTGCTTTTTGGTTTACAAACCTTCTCCCAAGCCACCAAGGCCCATTGTTTCTTTGTTTTCGCTCCTCGCCAACAGAAATCCCTTTGGATGGTTCTTATTTTTTGTAGTATTCCTTGGGGGGTTGGGAAAATGGACATCATAAAGGCTGGAATTGCTTGCAAAACAGAATTGGTCAGAATAAGTCTTCCGGCTAGGTTGAGGGATCTGTAGGTCAAATTTTTCACCCGCTCCTGTAACTTGTTGATTATTCCTTCCCAGGTTGACATTTTGTAAGCTTTGTCTGTCAGAGGAATGCCCAGATACATAGTTTGGAGTGCTTTGCATTCAAAGCCCAAAATGTTGGCCAAATTCCTTTGGATTGCGGGGTTGGTATTGAAGAAGAAGATCATAGATTTGGAATGGTTGATCTATGCACCCAAGGCTTCCCAAAACTCTTCTAGGATTCATTTGTAGGTTTTTTCTTCCTTGATCGTGGGTATGCCATGAAATAAGGTGCCATCCATGAACTGTTGGTGTGTGGAAGTAGGGCAATTTTCGAAAGGTTTGATACCTGTTATTTCACCTGTTGCAATTTCTCTTTTTATGCTACGGCTGAGACCTTCCATCATCAGAATGAACAGGAAGGGGGACAATGGGTCTCCTTGTCTAATGCCTCTCGTGGGCCAAAAATGTTTGGCAGGGGCTCCATTTATTAGTATCTGTTAGCGATATTTCTTGCTAAGGGGTCTAGACATCAAAAGAATGGGTTAAAACCCACATGTCCTAAGTTTTGGTGCGAATGCGCCCGTGATTAAACGAGAATCAAGATTGAACGGCCAAGAATCGCGCGCCCAAATCAACGACGCGCGTTGGATTCCGGACCCCCCTTTCCTTTCTATCTTTAAGCGGGGGGGGGGTCCGGAATCGTGGGCGCAACTCTCCGACGGTTCAGATTAGCACGCCCGGATCAACGGCGATGAAGAGCATTCCGGACC
>ML789844.1:21386-40078 GCA_009831015.1 Picea engelmannii
CCAAAAGTCTATAACTCTTCTTGAACTACATACCCACAAAAATCTACCATTAAAAGTGTAGATCTAAACTAAAATTAAACTAACTAATGCAAATTAAAGTTTATGGAAACAAAAATGGAAAATAGTAAGGGAATGTCAAGATTTGAACCAAACTCTACTTGAGCTACATTCCCCTAGAAATCCACCATTAAAAGTGCATATCTAAATTGAAACTAATCTAACCTATGCATGCAAACAAGTAAGTAATGATGATTGTTGATAAATATAACCATTTAATAGAAAGGGAAAAGTAAGTAATAAGAGATAAATGGGTGCTAGGATTTGAACGTAGATCTTCTTATAGAAATGCAAGGGCCTTCCTTAGGTCACGAATGAGCTCTGCGCATTAAACAAAACCTCCCAAATTCCATTTTTTCATATTTATCCATTAAATTTGAAACAATTAAACAACAATAAACATTAGCAAATCAATATAGGAAAATCAAAGTAAAAGAGGAAGGAAGGAGGAGAAGGGAAAGGGAAAGATTGTAGAAATTTTCGATAGAGGGAAATAAATGCAAATTTATAAATTTCATCTCTTTGCTACAAGTTTCTCAAATGTAGTCCCTATGAATCATCCACCTTAGGGTTGAACTAAAATATAATTTACAACATCAAACAACAAATAATATTTCACTTCACAAAAACCCCATACTCTAGGAAATCCAAAAGAAAATATACCAAACTTATGTCAACAAGCTTTAGCTCTTAGAAGAAAGCTTTTTCGAGCATAAACTAGATCTAAAAATCACTTTATGACAATATAAACTACAATAGTACATCTTCCCTTTTATCTTCAATATTAATGTTAAACCCCTTAATAATTTCAGCTTTAACTTATGTCAAATCAATAAGACATATAAGTATAGGAAAAATTACCAAACCATGAGGACAATGATAGCTAAAAATCAACTTTGTAATAAGACAATTTTGGATAGTTAAAAACTTAATGTACGCAGATAAGAAATGAAGTCAATGTACATACTCATGGATTATCACAGGATGGTACAACACTCCAAGATCTCCAATGGAAAAGTAAGGAAAACCCTAGCTCCAAAAAAGATATTCCAACAAGCTAAAATCACCACTAGCGTTTCCTCCTTATCCTTATGAAAGGAATGTCCTCTTCTCATCCTCCTCCATAAGTACAACCTAGGGTTAATTCACAAAATCTAACTCCAATGCCTCCTTAGGGAACAAAACCCTAACCTTAGGATTTACGAATGCTCTATGAAACCATAGTGCATTAAGACAAAGAGAGATAAAGTACAAGAAGAGAGAGAGAGAGAGAGAGAGAGAGAGAGAGAGAGAGAGAGAGAGAGAGAGAGACTACTACTCCACTTCTCACATCTCTAAACACAAGTATGATAATGAGTAATTTCTCTGAAAATGATGATGAGAATGACTCTATCCTTCTTCTATTTAAATGATAGGTGAAGGAAGGTCTACAGTGACTAGTGGATGTAGTCTACTACAAGTGCCTTACAAGATACAAGAAGTTTCACACAAGTGAAGATATCCCTCTACAAGTGATATATTTCAAGCTCTAAGGTGATGTTTACCTACATGCAAGGTCTCATGCCAAGAGATCTCCTCATCCAAGGTATAAAACTCCTCCTCCAAGTGATCCAAGGCTCCAATGCATCTCCTAGGCCATGTGCCTCCTTTGGTTCCACTCACTTACATGTCCACTCCCTCAACCTAAGAATCCTCAAGTCAAGTGTAAGTCTCCATGCAACAAGCCAAGCTACCCCATGCTATCTAGGGCTCAACTCATTCCTCCTTTAATAGAAGGTATCCTTCAAGAAAGAAACCTCTTCTTGTGCATGCTATATAAAACATTTCAACAAGCCCCATAGGTCTCCAATTCTCCAATGAAGAATGCCATCAAAGAATCCATACAAGGTATAAAAATCAATGAGCAAGCCACCTCCAATGTTCATGGACTCCAATGCTCCAATGAAGAATGTCATCAAAGCATCCACACAAGGTCTAGAATCAATGAGTAAGCCACCTCTAATGTCCATAAAGGAACAACCAAGGGTCAACCATACACCATGCACCTCACATCACATCAAACACCCTTAGACATTGTGTAAACAATTTCAGAGTAACCCCAAAAGATAACACTCCCTATTTACAAAGAAAGTCTTTTCACCAACACTTGTCATCTCCCTTTGCAACTCAACCAAACTTGCCATATACAAATATATACCCATTCCATTTTCAAATTCAACCCAAACATCATCCTCCATCAAGGCATCACACCTCTCCTCCCCAAAACAACTAGAAGTTTCAAATCATAAGAAACCAATGCAACATTACTAGCATATATCCTAGGAGGTATGTTCACTCTCACTGAATATCTAGGCACTCCTACATGCTCTTGTGCATCTTGTAATGTATAAGTAATCCATCACAACCTCATGTGTGTTGGAGTAGAAGGAAATGGCATATCCACCCCCAATCTCAACTCGTCTACCTCTAGATTAGACTCTGCTCTGATTTCTGAATCAGTATAGAATAATAACCTCATCACTCCTTTCAATCTATGAAGGAGAATCCTGTGAACTAAAAGACCTCACATCCTCATCAAACTTCACATCTCCACTCACTATTGTCTTCTGTTGTGTTGGAATGTAGATCCTGTAAGTTGAAGAAGTATCATTATATCCAACAATGCAATATTCTATCACAACATCTCAAACCTCCAAATAATGCTCACCATTTGTGAATATAAAAAAACATACCCTAAATGATAGGATACCTTCCTAACTCCATCATCCCTTAAGTCAAAATTATGGGTCAAAATATCCATATACAACATCATTAGATATCCAGGATGTTTTTCAAAGATAATCACATCTCCATACAATACCAAGATAAGTGAATCACATTTATGAAAATCACAACGATAGAAAATTTCACATCGCATCCATCCTGAATCACCAAGTTTGTGGTATAAGTAAGAAGACATGTAGGGCTATCCCCAAATTGTAATCATCGATATCTTTCCTATGAAACTCAAAAAATTTGGCAAGTCAAGCATCAACCTCAACTAGGTAAAATATCTCTTTCTAAGAAAATACTAAATCAAGAGTATCATCATAGTGAACTCCCTCTCCCTGAAAAAAAATCCAACAGCCTTGTCTCTATAATTTGCAACACTCCCATTAGTTGCAAGCCTCAAATCAATTGTTGATTCCATAATAGGTTTTGAACTTGTCTCCATGGAATCCTACCATGCATTCTCTACATATTCCTCCTCAAGGCTATAAGGCTCATTTAGTTTCTCAATAGAATATACAAGTGACATAGGATTATAAATCAACCTATAAATGCCACCCTTTTGCGCCCCTATAGCCAAAGTCCTTGAACTAGCTAGACTACAATCATTGATGGTGCAATGCTATCCTTGAAATGAAACTCTACACTAATGATATGTCATACAAGAAATTGAAATTAAAGAAGGGTTTTCTTCAAAACATGAACACATAAAACATCACCAAAAGAACATCACTTGATGGCATCTAGAAAAAAAATGGAGCCCAATCCTCTCATAGGATTAGTATCACCCTCTAAATCCACACTCATACTTCCCTCTTTCTCCTAAAGTTTGTTGAAGAGTGACTTGTCATATGTCATATGTCTTTATGCCCCACCATCCTCATATCAAAAAACACTAGACACAATGTTAAAAGATAAAGAAGAGAACATGGAGAAGGTGGTCTCAAGCTAAGAGGAATCCTCCTCTACTCTTGCTACAGTTCCAATTTCAACTTATTTTTTTTCTTCCCTTTCTTTTTTAATGGACATTGGCTAGCATAATGTCTCATCCAACGACATTAAAAACACATCACCTTACTCAAATCCCTCTTCCATGTACCTATATTTTCCAAGTTCTTCTTGTGGCCTTTCTTGCTACCCTTCTTCATCCTTCAACGAGAACAATCTCCTCTACTCTCCCTTATTGCTTTGAATAATCCTGCAATTTGATTTCTTCTTCCATAAGATCATCAACGTATTTACTGACTTGACAAGAACCGTGACTTCAAATTGAACAATCTAACCTTAAAAATCCATATTTTTGGGTAAAAAATACCAAAATCAAGCCCTGAATTGAAAAGTAGTGTTATCGACAACACCCTTTTTTTTGGGGGGGGTGGGGTGGGGTGGGGGGGGTGGGGGTTGGTTGAAATTACCACTTTTTACAACCATGGCCTTAACAACCTTGTAATGTTACCAAAAAAACCTTAAAATCAACCCCTAAATCGAAAAGAGGATATAACAACAACATCATTTTTTCAAGGTTAAAATTACAACTTCTTTTAAACCATGGACTTAATAACTAGTATCATTTCAACCAAAATCTCAAAATCAACCCTCGAATAAAAAAATGATGATCCCAATAGCACCTCCCTTTTTTTGTTGGGGATAAAATTACAACCTTTTTGAAATCATGACCTTGACAATTGATACCCTTGCAACCAAAATCTTAAAATCAACTATTGAATAAAAATAGAGACGCTCTTAGTATTACCTTGTTTTTTTAAATGTGTTTATTTATTTATTTTTATTTTTATTTTTTAAATTGTTTTTCAAATAATTTTGTTATTTTGTTTCCATTTTAAATTATTTTTTTATCGCTCTTTTTCTCTTAATCATTTTTAATTTATTTTTTGATTTTGTTTCCATTTTAAATTGTTTTTTTATTGGTCTTTTTCTCTTAATCCCTTTTTAATTTATTTTTCCTTTCTCTTAATTCCCATGCTTTGCATCTCCATATGAGCTTATGGTTCATGCATTATCATGTATTGCAGATGGATTTCTCCACCTAGCATTCACATTTGATGTGCAAAGATTGTCACCTGTACTATCTTCCCAAAACAATAATTTCATTCAGGGTTTCCATGCTGCTTATTGGACCCAACACCTGATCTAATGAGTTCTAAAAGATCTCAAATGTAAAAATGAAGGGTTTTCTCTGATGCACTCCTTATGCAACTGATCTATTTTTTATGAGCTAATGGATCTTAGATCAATTCTGAAACATATCATAAAGTTATCAGGTCTTCAGTACCTCTTCTGATGTAGGTCCGAACCAGACAAAATCCATGTGCTTCCTTCCTAACCCATTTTTTCCTTCTTTAACAATTTTTTTGTGCAGTAGCCCCTTTTCTTCAGCCCTCAAATCGCATGTGACCATGACTATGACCAAGTGATAATAGTTGGGTGCTTATCCGGGGCCTTGAAACTTCAGGCTCCAAGCTTCAAAAGTTTCCCTTTCTGCACATCACAAACATCATAGAAAATTGAACTGGCGAATTCATAAAGGACGCTGGATCTATGGTCCACATTCTTTGTTCATATCTATGGTGTACAAGAACTTTGGGACTCTGGGCTTCGACAGTTTCCAAACCACATCACAACAAATCTCCCAGAGTTTCTCATTGGAGAACTCGCAAAGTGGGGTGGATCAACGGTCCTCAGCTTCCTAGCATCCAATGGCTGATATTTACTACTAAAATCTGGGCTTCGAGGTTTCCAGACTGTCCATACTCTCAATATTTCCGGAGTGCCAAGTCTCTATAATGTTACATCTGTTTCCAAGTGTCGTTTCTCGATCAATGGTCGAGATTAACTCCAACCCTCCGATCTTTAGGGCTTTGGAGCGTTGGGGTTCTAGGAATTCAGAGGATTTCACATCTGCACACCCCAAAACTCCTGAACTGTGAATATCTGAATACTTCCACGTCACCCCCGGGGCATCATCATGTAATGTTACTTCGGCGCTACAGAACTTCGAGGATTTCTTCCTCCCATTCCATCACGAACCATTCTTCCAAAGTGTTAAGTCTCTGAACCTTGGGATCTGATGCCACGCGTCCCCTGTGACCAATGGTTGGGATTAACTCCCACCTTCTGGCCTTCAGGAGTTCTCTACCCAATGCTAACCGTAACACCTTTCCTCCGGAGTACCAAGTCTTCGGACTTCACGATCTGGCGCCACAGGTCTATTGGGGTCAAGTTATCATGGGCCCGATCTAGTTAAATTATTTGCCAAGGTTTTAACTACTTTATGTATTCATTAGGGCCCCACTACCCATGCTCGAGAGGAGTGCCACATGACAAAATACTAGAAGAGGACATGTGGCCCAATATGGTGGATGACACATGTCATTTTCTAATTGGAATTTATATCTTTAAAAGGTTCTTTACTCACTGACACATGGAACACATCCCATGTGTCCACATCATCCCTGGTGACGTCAACAAGCCATGTCACTTCGAGACTTCAGGCTTTGAAATATTTTACACTTCCACACTCCAATTCTCCCAAACATCGAACTCCCTAACTACTTTACTTTTTGGGTTCCATATGGTACAACTGTCAACAATTAAGGTGGTGGCACATGGAATGTCTAGGAAGGTTCTGCATCACCACTAACGACATCGTCATGCCATGCCACTTCTGTTCTTCAGATTCGAGAATTCGGGACTTCAGGCTTAGAGACTTATAACACTAGAACATTCCAATTCTTCTGAACGCTGAACTCCTGAACAAGTTGATCTTTTGACACATGTCCATTTTTGATGGATAGTCTAGATCAAATCTAGACTTCGGGAGTTTTCTCCTTAAAATACTTTGTTTCTCTCGAACACCGAACTCCCGAACTGTTGTGAGATATACAACTCACAATCACTTGCACGCAAATCTGATAGCTGAGATTTGTTTTTTATTGCTTTGCCTTACCTCTTGCTCTTGGCTTGATATAACGGTTCATATATGTCTTCGGTCGATCCAACGATCAAGCAGTTCTCCCCAGATCTGTGGTGTATATCCACTCTAGGACTTCGAAGCTTCAACGCTTCATCCCCTTTGGATTTGTAACTCATAAACTTCGTCAAAGTTACGAAGTCCTAAGGACTTGGTGGTTAACTCTCATGCACCTTTTCTAGATCTGATGACTCAAAAAGTTGGCCCTTCCCCTGCATAGATCTTATGCTCCGAGTTCAACCTTCCGGCCCAAAACAATGGTTGTTGCAACTTCTTTCTCTGTTTCCTTTACATAAATTGTTATACCTAATGAGCTTCATAACATGACCAAGGTATTCTCTTGGCACCCATGGACACTCTGAGGTTCATATTTTGTCCTTCTTGACAAAAATTCACCCTGAACCTTTGTTTAGTTAACCACTAACATGGCCCATCCAGGATCAGTGTTGAAAACTTGGCTCTGATACCATTTTGTAACATCCCCAACCCCCAACTAGCCGGGAAACATCACTTCGAAAAAATCTCCTACTCTGATACCATTTTTCCTGCAACATCTCGGGCCACCAACAGGTTGGCCATGCTACCTCATAGAAATAACAATTATCATATGCATATAAATATAAACATAAACATAAACAAACAACATATTCTGCTAAGACATAGATTAATGCAGAAATAACAGTAAAATCATACATGGAGTAATCACAGGAAAAACCCATAATATAACAACATATTTAGGCAATACTCATCCATATAGCACGTACAAATACACATCATGTAAATGAAAAGAGAAATGGGTACTTATATTTTAATTGAAGTACACCATCTGTGTGCATACCTTCCATGAACCTCTCAGCCATAGACCACGTTTCTCATCACTCTCAGCAGTGGGTCACCCCCGAGCTAGGACTAAAATCCACCAGGCAAGGGATTCCTAGGCTAGGCAGGGACAACAAGAATTTGCAAAACACAACAGGAAGGATTTTCTCCAAGGAGCCACTTACGCCCATAGCTCAGAGAATCTCATTCCCCACATGTCTGTCTCACCCTAGGAGTGCATACCTTCACTGTCACATAATCCATCAGGTACTACACCTCCCTTTCCTTGGGCTTTAGCAACATGCTAGATCAAGAATTATTAGAGCTCTGTAGCTTCTACTGGAATCCCTCCAGAAGAAATCACTTCCTTAGCACATTCTCTCACCTGGAGAGAGTTTCTCACAAGATAACTCACATAGGAGAACTCTCTTCCTCAACACACTCTCTCATATGGAGAGAGTTGATCATAGGACTGACAACCTACTTCTTCTATCCACGAGCATGGAAACCCGCCTCTTCACTCTCGCTTCTCAACACATGACAAGGTGATGATAGCAATAGAAACTGGACGTGGGGAAAATGGTGAAACATAGGCAACCCACAGGATATGGGTTCAATAAGATATTAGTTCAGGCGTGTTGTAGAGGTTCATGATGGTTACAGTTCAACAATGGAAGATTGGTTGTCTGTGTGCTTGCTCAGTGCATGGGTGAATGGGGCAACCCATGGCTAGAATCCTCAACATGGCGAGAATGGAGAGAGAAAACTCATGAGGAAAGATGGAAAGAATTTTTCATGCCCCCCTCACAATGATGGAATTTCCCACATAAATCTGCATGCACCTAGGTTGACACATGGCTCTCTTGGGAGCTTGTCCCTCTCCACTTGGAGTTCGCTCCTCTCCCTCAGGAAACTTAGGATAAATTAATATTCTCTTTACAACCCTTTAGAATAATAATTATATATTATTCTCTTGGTTTTAATATCTTAAGCTTATCCCCCCTTTCTAGCCTCTCATCCGCCCTTCCCTTACCCATCCTAGTGGAGCTTAGTCCCCCATACTCTTTCTTCTTGGTTGGTTTACATGCAACGATGTTTTTATATTAATAATATGAATATTTACATGTACAAAACATGCTCCTGGCCTTTAACATCTAGGCTCTCCAGCCTAATAACCACATAATCTTCCTTGCTTATAACACTTGGCTTAGCAGCCTAAAAAACATGTTACAATTCATAGTTACAAGTAGGGTTTGGCCTTGGGATATTACAGGTATGAATGAGATGGTTGAAGGATTTAAAAATCAATATCCAATGTTAAATCATTGAGTGAATTAGAAACTATTATAAATTCATTTAGCATAATACACATGAAATATTATATTAGCACTTGGTGAGTAAAATTAAATTTAACACAACAACTTGTATCTATTTCACAAAAGAGGACATAGGTGCTCTTATACCTAAGAATATATATTGATCCAAGTGTTGGGGTCATCCAATAGAAGTACCTGGATTGAATACCCTGTCATGGTAACATCGTGATGAATAAATAAATAAAAATTAGTTATGAGTTACAAAAAGTATTTAAAAAAAAATCATATAAGAAAAGTTTATGATTATATGAAATTAATCTTGGTGATGTAAAAGTTAAAAATAAATGATGCAAGGAGTTGTTACAGATGGCCAGGCCATGGAGGGAATGTTGTTAGATGAATTCTAGCAAAATGAACTAGGGGATGACATTGATTTCATATATACCTTCTATGAAATATCGAAATCTTCTTCCACCACCCCTCTATTTGGTCCAGTATAGGGGCCTACAAGGTCTACCTAGCTAGGGACAACAATGTTACTGTACAAATTGAAAGAAATGTATGGTATGTTAGATGCGTGTTTCTCAACACTTTTGAGGTAACTGACCATTAAGTCCCCTAAAAGTTTAAGGAATATTGTCATACAATGAAGGAATAAAAGGGTTTATTTTATTCATTCTTAATGACAATGTACATTTCTATTTCCCACTAATTCGAGGTTTTTCAAAGATAAGGTACTTCTGAGTGATAATTTCTTTCCCAAAAGCTGCACATAGGAAAATAAAATTCTAAAACTGTTGGGTGTTGAGTACATATCATACCACACATGTCAGAATGATTATATTTTATACATAAACGAATACGTGGACAAAGAGATATGTCCAAAATTTGTGAATGAAAGGTACCATGTAAAAACAAAAAAGGTAAGGCACATGGTCCTCCTCATAAGATATTGAGGCATATGCCTATAATTCCAAGGATTCAAAGGTTCTTTCATTGTAAAACATTAGCTAGGTTGCAGGGGTGGTATGCCTCACATCGAAGTGAGCCGGGATTTATGTGAATCCTAACATATTCAATAACCATGAAGCATATAGAGGATACATGGCTTGATAAATTCAAGGTTGAAGTACAAATCCTTCGATCGAGCATATATATGGATGGAGTTAACTCGCATTCCCTCCAAAACACCAACTATTCTATTTGGCCAATGGTAGTGATCAATAACAATATCTCCCCATGGTTGTCCATGAATAATGAACATCTTATGTTGGTTCTTATAGTCCTAAGTAGAAGAAAAGTGAAGAGAATGAATGTCTACCTCCAACCACTAATTGATGAATTTAAGCAATTATGGGAAGGGATACATGTATATGATGTATCAAGACCCATCCCAATGGAGATATATTTTATGTTGTATGGCATATGTTCGTACACCACGCATGATTATCCAAGATTAGGAGTTTTCTTTGGTAAGCATGTTGATCTATTTGTTTATATCTGTAATTTTTTTTGGCATACTCCATTTGGTGCAACTATATTTTTGACACTAACAAGATATGTATATGATAACATCACAAGTCTTGTAACAAAATGGTATCATGGATTTAAATGTTGTGGAAATTCTATAAAGGCTAGGTAATCCAATCACCTACGAAAGCCTATGTAATATTGTTTGAGTGTATTCCTCCCAAAAGACCACCCTTATAGAAGAGTTGCATCTGCTTCAATTTTAAACAGAGAGAATTTGAAGACCTAAAATAATGACATTGATAGATTGGAATAGGGAATACGACACAGATAAGAAGAAGGAAATGGTAAAATTGTTTGATTCAAATAGGGAGCCTATGTTCGATGATCCTGAATTTTTTGACACCTATGTTGAGAAAATTCCCATTGGATTGAAAAGGAAATTTGTATTTTATGAGCTTCCATATTGGGAACATATTAAGATTGGCCACTTACTATATCCCATGCATATATTAAAAAATGTTTCATCTTTTTTATGGAGGAACATATCAGGGAATAAAAGTGACACATTGGCTGCCAAGAAATATCGTATTACTTCGACTACTAAAAAGAGACATTGTACAAGAAATAAAACTAGAGGAGAGGTTGGTCCATCTTGGTCTTTTAAAGAAGGTGATGTCCCATGGATTTTGAAGAAAGATGATCTTTCTATGGTGAAGGATGTTATAATGGGTGTGGAGGAACCTTATTTATATGGGTTGAATCTACAACATTGCTTCATTGTAGACGAGAATTTTTCGAGCTTGAAATCACATGACCATCTGAACCTTCTAAGGGTATTTATGTTGAATAGATTATTCTTCTTCTATACTAACATCGGTAAAAATATGCTATGCACTCACACATTTATGTAAATTAATGATGTGTGTTTCTATTTTGAAGTGTCATTATCCTTTGCTCGTGTGTGGTTGTGTGAACCACGACTTTCCCCAGGGCCTACGATGTACCATATCAAAATTATCTAAATTTGTATGTTGGATCACATCAAGGGATATTCATACAACTATCATTCCATTGCAACGTCAAGAGATAGCTAAGATTTTTTGTATGCTTGAGAAGGAACTACCCAAAATTTTTATGGACTTGCAATTCCATCTTTTAATTCACTACCTAATGAAGTTGAATTAGTTAGGGTTCTCTCATGTCATTGGATGTTCTTATTAGAGAGGTACGTGAAAAAATTGAAGGGGTTTGTTCGACAAAGGGTAAAACCAGAGGGCTCTATGGAAAATGGGTACATAGTGTACAATTGGTTCTATTATGCCAATGAGTACATCAAGTAAATTGACGACACAACAGGGGTAGTCATTTGGGATGGACAACAAGATGAGGACAAAAGGGAAGGGGAGCTATTCCAAACAAATGGAAAAAGGCACTTGATAAAGACTAAGCCAGTTATATTTTGTCAGTTTAATATAGAGAAATTGTTTAATACATTGAAGTTGATAATATATATATTTCATCCCATGCTATTTGTTTTGAATTCTTTTGTACATCAGTGAATTTACAAATTTTGATGCCATCAATAAATTTGTTCTTTAAGTTGATAATATATATTTGATCTCATGCTATTCATTTTGAATTTTTGTATACATAAACAAATTTAGAAATGGATGCCATCAATAAATTTGTTCTTTACAACGCGGAGGCAATGCAACCATTGGTCTCATTGTATGAAAAGAAAAGAAGGAAATGGAATAGTGATAGGAAAACATTCAGACGGTTGAATGGTAGAAACATGCCTTATACTAATCATTTAAAATAAAATATGCCAAAAATATGTCCCAACTGTTGGGTGGTTGATCAAATACAAGAGAAATATGTGGTGTCCGATTGTAACCCATGTGGAGAATATCTAGATGCACTAAACATAGGGATCAGGTGCAACAACTCTATAATAACCTCTCTAAGTACCATGTTCTATTTATAATATTGCACATTTTAATTGTAACATGTATTATGTTTTTATTAATGCTTCGATTATTAAACATATGACACTATCCTTTGTTCCCATTTTTACAGGTGCATTTGTTCCCATCTATGTGGAAATATGGAAATCATTTTCACATTGAGTATGTTGATGATGGACACATCACACAAGATTGTGGAGTGGAGGTCAAGTTTGACCAATCTAGTTGTGCTAGACACCATGATGAAAAATTGATAGAGGGGAAGTTAGATTACATTGGAAAGATACAAGAGATCATGCAAGTGTACTTCTCATAATTTCAATGTGTTATCTTTTGTTGCAAGTGGTGGGATACCTTTCATCAGATAAAACTAAAGGAAGATTGTGATAGTGGGATAATATGTATTAAATCTAAAAAAATGTGGGTTGAAAGTAAGGAGCCTTATGTTTTAGCAAAACATTGTAACCGAGTGATTTTTTACCCATATGTGTTGGATGGGGATTGGTGGTTTGTACTGAGACATGATCCAAGATCTAAACATATTTTTTAGAAAAACAATGTTACAATTCCAATCGAGGAAGATAATCAGGGTGATGGCAATAAAGACTGATTTGGAAATGATTTGTTTGGACATTTATATTATGGACATGTCATTTTATTATGGGTA
The DNA here is from genome assembly GCA_009831015.1 of Picea engelmannii. NCBI lineage: Eukaryota > Viridiplantae > Streptophyta > Pinopsida > Pinales > Pinaceae > Picea > Picea engelmannii. The sequence goes on from ML789844.1 coordinate 34,446, forward strand.
TCTATAATGGAAAATTATGTTTTTTTTTCTTCATTTTATAATTATGATGGTTATGAAACGTTAACAATCATTTACAACCACCATATTGAAAAAACATTAAATAGTACAAGCATAAGATGTGGTTTTGATATATTTTTATTCTCATATTTATTGTTTATTATAGAAAATTTATATTGTATTGCATTAAAATAAGTTTATGTTAACCTTTGAATTACTAAGTATTAATTTAGATATCATAAATTTGGTGGCGTACAATAGTAGAGATTTATTTTAAATTATATTTTATTTAACAAAAAATGAAGATATTAAAAATTATTCAAACCTCAAAATTTTTATTGTTTGAAAAAATCAAATTTCAAATAAATATATTCTTACTTTGATGGAACTTCTAAGGACAATTCCAACAAAATAACTCCGTGCAACATCTGCACATGTGGTGTTGGTGTTACCAACTTTGATGACATTCCCCACCTTAACTAGTGCAACTATCATGGACTCCATCTATTCCACTACATCCTTTAGTTTTATAATTATATAAACTTATATTAATCAATCTTTTTTCATTCTCCTTAAAATATGTGTCAATATAGGAAGGACATGGAAATTCTAAAAGAGTCTTTTTCTAGAGCCTATTCATAATCAAAGACAATTTTAATGATTCATACTTATCTTAAAGTATAGAAACCTTTGTCAATTTTACTAATTCTTAAAATACTAATTATAAAATGTTGGGTGATATTGTTTTTTAATAGAAGATTCATATACTATAATAGTGGATAGTATAAATTAATAAAAACTTTGGAAAAAATAAATATTAATAAAATATAATAATTCTGATTTTAGTAAACAATTATATTATAACTTTGTCTTGTAATCTTTGAATAATAAAAATTAAAAAATAGCATTATTATTACATAATCATCATCATTATTAGTGAATAATTATGTTATAATGTCATTATTATAATATATGAAAAGGACATAAATATTCAAACCAAAAATCATTTCACTCATCATATTTAAGTATTTGTGTTTCTAAAATACTTAGAGGATGTGGATGGCTTTGTTGATGAGCTAGATGTAATAGGATCATGAGAAAAACACCTCAACGTCTCGATGAGGTTGATGGAACCAACAATATGGCGCATCAACATCGTCATGTCACGAGGAAAATGCCTCCATATAGTAGAGATATCCTCTAACTGAAATATGTCTCTAACGGGTGCGGGTACCACTCCATGACTAGTCATGACACGACATAGATGATCCACCACCTCTAGTTGGACTCTCATATCCGGCTTGCATGGCATGTGGGGTATTTGTACTACTGGAGGTTGATTCTCTGTTGATCCAGATTATTTTAGGAACAATATGAAGGTAGAGATAAAACTGAGATATAACAAAGAATTACACAAAGATATGGAAAGGAACGCAGTAATACAATAAAGCTTAGATTCTATTAATAACTGGTTGAAATACAAAAGACTGTAAAATGCAAAAGCACACAAGCTAGCTAGAATGGTGGTAGCTTATTTCTGAGAAGAGATGTGTCAGCTACGCTCATTCGCAAGACGTTGGTTACAATGAGGATCTAAAGACCTTTTTAACATAAAGCATAAATGAGAAAACACTAAATATCCAAAAACCTAACCCTAGGAGATGAAGCGCCAAAAGTCACGTGGGCCCCAATGGAGTAAGTTGGTGCATAACTTCTCGGGGTCGTAACTTTTGCAAAAGATCTTTGTTTTAGGTGCATGATAGCTCGTTGGAAAGAACTATTCGAGGAATACACATTTTTTTGTCACACTCTGTCTAAAGCCTATAGTGTGACTATGGAGGGCCCAAAAAACGTTGTTTATGGCCTCAAAATGGCCCTGAGAGTTTAGGACCCGAAAAAATAGGAAAAATGCCAAAATGGAAATTGGGCTTTGAGCTAGTGGAATAGGTGGGTGGCCACTGATATTCACTTGGATAATTCCTCCCCCCTTAGAAATAAATGGTATATATTGCATCAAGTGCCTCCATCAGATGAGGAAAATTATACTAAACCTAACTCCTGGTGAGCCACTTGCCCTGATGAAGAAACTTCCCTGTTTTGATGACCCGATAGAGTTTGATAGTCTGCTAGTGGGTGTCCTTTGTCTTGGTATCCATGATTTGATCATTTTTTTTCTATTCGATGTAGGAAGGATTGAATTCTAGAGGGGCCAACTGCTTGACCACATCCAAAGTGTCTAGGAGAGGTGGAAAATATGGTCGGAGTAGTTCCACATTAAATACCGGGTGCAATCCAAGGAAACGAGGAATACTTAATTCAAAATCATTCTCTCCCACAACCTTGGTGATGGTGTACATCTCGTATTGAAGTGGGAGAATCTTTTGATGGGGTCTTGTGAGGCACTCTTTCTGCAAATGCAACCAAACCTTATCTCCCACCTGAAATTTGTGCGATACCCGATGTTATTCATGGCGTTGCTTGCACTTGGCATTGGATTCACCAAAATATCATTAACTTGTTGTTGGATGTGTTGGATGCACTCAACAAATTTGGCTACCCGATCAACCTCTGTCTGATCATGGGAGGACTCTTTTTGTGTGGATGCAATGGGAAAAACTACATCAACGGGGGCCAGTGGTGGAAACCCCAAGCACACCTGAAAAGGGTTGTGGCCAATAGAGTTGTGGAGGGATTTTTTGTAGCTATGTTGAACATAAGGAAGGATTTAATCCCATGTGCATGGATGTTTGGAATTATACATTCAAAGGATATGTAAAATCATCTTGTTGACTACCTTTGTTTTACCATCAGTTTGTGGGTGGAAGGAAGTTGATTTGGTCAACTTGGTGTCCATCATTGACCATTGGTTGGACCAAAAGGTGCTTAATAATATATACTGTCTCTATAGGAGATAATATTTTGTGGTATCCTAAAATGAACCCAAACATGTGTGAAGAAGAGCTTGGCAGTGACCTCGACTGTCATGCTCTTCTTGCAAGGTGAAAAAATTTCAATATTAGAGAATCGATCGACGACCATGAAGACACAGTCATTCCCATGCTTGGTTGAAGGTAGAATAGACATGTAGTCCATGGATATGGGCTCCTAAGGCTTATCCAGATCAGGAAGAGGGGTGTATAGCCCCTGTTTCTTGATGGCGGGCTTGGCAATGGCACAGGTGGTGCAGGATCTAATGTATTTGTGATTATATTGTCAAAGCTTTGGCCAATAAAAATGCTTCTGTAGTAATACCACTATATTTTCTACACTAAAATGTCCCGTTTCCCGACTATAATGATCTTTAGATATTAGCCTTGCACTCTTTCTTGAAGGAACATAAAGGTGGCTTAGATGGCATAATAACCCATCCTGGAGATGAAAGTTGGGAATTGTTTTTCTTGCGCTCAATGTCTGATAGGAAGTAGAAAATTCATAGGCATTATTGTATAATTTTTTCCATCCAGATGTCTCATGTCCACAAGAGTTGAGAATTGTGGTTAGCACTGCCACTGGGGATTGACTGAGGCAATTTGCGACATGGTTGGTGCTACCCTGCTTGTACTTGATATTCAAGTGGAATTTTTGCAGATACGTGGACCAGTTTTGATGGTGGTCATTTTGTAACTTTCCTTGTCTCTGCATTAATTGCAGAGGACTATGATTAATGTGGATGATCGTTTCCTTCCCCAGAATGTAATGCTTCTACTATTGACATGCCTACATAATGGAGTACATCTATTTTTCATAGGTGGGGTATATTCGAACAACATCAGATAGATTTTCACTATGGTAGGATACTAGATGCCCATGTTGATTGAGGACTACAATGATAGCATAATCTGATGTATCTGTCTCAATCTCAAATGGTCATTACAAGTCTAGTAGAATGAGGACTGGTGATGAGAAGAGGAGGGATTTCAGATCCTTGAATTATTTATATTGGGGAACATACCACAAAAACTTATCCTTCATGCACCTTTGGTCACTTGGCTTAGGTCCCAAGTAATATGAGAGAACCCCAACACAAACCACCAGTAGAAGTTAGCAAAGCCCAAGAAGTTGCAGAGCTCGATCATTGTTTTCGGGGCTTATTGATCTGGATTTATGAACGGAATGAAATGAATAACATATTGAATACAATAACACAGAGATATAGAGAAAAAAAACAAATATCCAGTGAACAATAAATTCTATTGAAAAATAAAATAGGTTGAAACTGTAAAACTGCAGAAATGAAAACAACTTGCTCGAATGGTGGTATTTATCTGTGAGAAGAGATGTGGCTGCTATGCGCATCCTTTTGAGAAGAATGATTACAATGAGGCTCCATAGGAATTTTTAACATTACTCATGAATTCCAAAACCATAGATAGCCAAAAACCTAACCCTAGGAGATGAAACACCAAAAGTTATGTGGGCCCCGATGGGTAAGTTGGCACCTCAAATTCTCGGGGTTGTAACTTTTCCATACGACCTTCGTTTTAGGCGTGCGATAGCCCGTTGGAAATATATTTTTGAGAACTAAACATTATGTTTTCAAACTCTAACTCCATCTATAGTTTGACTATGGAAAACCAAAAAACACTATTTAGGACCCCAAAATTGTTATAAGAACAGGACCGCGAAGCAATAAAATAAAACAAATGTGGAAATAAAATACAAAAGATACACAATACAAGAGAGACACAGATTTACGTGGTTCACCCAGTGTGGGCTACGTCCACCAGAGAAATTTCCAGGTCCTTTTTTTAATATTATCTAGCAAAATGAAGTGATACAACCTACAACAAAACCCGTTGTAACTTCCTCTTCTTTCTCTCATAGTATCCTCTCTCAGAATACAATACTTGCCAACCTACATAGCCGCAATACATTTCCCTCATAAAAGAGGGTTGCCTTCTAGGGAAAAAAAACCATAACATAATCTCTATCGTTAGATTTGTGACCTTATAATGAATGGTCCAAATTTACAATGAAATTACAATATACTTTTACAAGGCAAGTTTTTCTTCAGGGGCTTCGCCTCCGAACCCCCGCTGGGGGCCCGCTTGCCCCCAAACCCCCCAGCCGGGAGGATAGCCCCCCCGGACCCTGCAGAGGGGGTACCCCCCCTCTGCACTCCCCCACGTGGAAGAGTGTACATACTTCTGGGGTGTAAATACTTCATGGGGTATAAACACGGCTGAAAGTAAAAGACCTCTAAATCAGGAAGATAATCAGGCTCCACAACCAACAATCTCCCACTTGGAGACTGATCTCAACAAATCCACTGTTGTTGTATATGATGGACTCTAAACCTTCTTGGACCTGGAAAATTTCTCATCTTCATCTTCATTCTTGAAGACCAACTGAAACTGGGCAAGAACTCAGTTTCTCCATGGTTACTTCCTTTGTTAACATGTCTGCAGGATTATAGCTAGTGTGTATCTTTTCCAACTTCAATTTTCCATCTTCCAAGGCAGATCGTATGAAGTGGTACCTCAACTGTATATACTTAGTCTTCGAATGGAAGGCTGAGTTCTTTGCAAGGTGAATGGCACTCTGACTGTCACAGTACAACCTGTTGTTCTCATGCTTCTTTCCCAATTCCTCCATAAACCTTTGTAACCAAATCATCTCTTTACTAGCCTCTGTAG
>ML789844.1:50637-92404 GCA_009831015.1 Picea engelmannii
TGATACCTGAGTTGGTCCCCATACATCTGTATGCACAAGCTCTAACCTTTCATTCTTCTTTTCTTTTCTGACTCTGAGAAATCTGACTCTCTTTTGTTTTCCATAAACACAATGCTCACAGAAGTCCAAATCAATTTGTTTAATATCTGGTAGCAAATTTCTTTTGTGAAGTATCTTCATACCCTTCTTAGTCATTTGTCCTAACCTATGATGCCATAGTGGTGTATCCACTCCTGTAGAAGCTAAAGATATAGAAGAGTCAGTATTACCAGTACATAAATACAATGTACCTACCTTCTCTCCTTTCGCTATCACCAATGATCCTTTGATGACCTTCCATGTCTTATCTGTAAATATGGATATGCAACCTTCACTTGCCAACTGCCCTATTGAAATTAGATTTTTCCTTAAATATGGAATATGTCTTACCTCTTTCAACAACCATTTGTTTCCATTGCTTTGCTATATTTTTACCTTTCCCATTCCAACAATTTTGCATGGTGCATCATCACCCAAATGAACCTGTCCAAAATCACTTTGAACATAATCTAGAAAATGTTTCCTATGGGGTGTGGCATGAAATGAAGCCCCTGAATATACTACCCAAGACTCAAAAATATTATCTACAGAAAGAATCAAAGCATCTTGTAACACATCACCTATTACATTTGCTTCCTGATTTCTCTCATGTTGTCCATCTCTTTGTTTCTTTGGAGCTCTGCAGTCTTTCTTCAGATGTCCTTTCTTGCCACAATTCCAACACTCTATCTTTCCAAGTTTGGATTTGGATCTTCCCTTCCTAGAATTCCCACGGTTCCCTCAGCCCTTTCCTCTATCCTTTTGTCTTCCCCTGTTCTCCATGTTCAACACATTACCTGATGTATCACCTGTGATTTTCCATCACATTTGCTTACTAAGGATAGCACCAACAACATCATCAAATTTTAAAGTATTTGAACCAGAGACAGAGTTACTTACAGCCATGACCAAGCCATTCCAGCTTTCTGGCAATGAGCACAAGATTAAAAGAGCCTTGACAACCCGATAAAGTTAGATCATTTGCTGGCGAGTGCCCTTGACCCATGTTTCCACTATTTGATCAGTGGATGCATGTTCCATGCAGTAAGGGTTGAGCTATGTGGGTGTCAACTACTCTTCGATCTCCGAGGTGTCCAATAATGGTGGAAAATATGGCCGGAAGAGATCCACCTTGAACATTGGGTGCAATCCAAGGAAGGGGGGAGTGTTGAGATCAAAAGCATTGTCACCCACAACCTTGGTGATAGTGTAAGGTCCATAGCGAAGTGGACGAGGCTTCTAATGGGGCCCTATAAGGCATCCTTTATGAAAATGTAACCATACCTTATCCCTCACCTGAAACTTGTGTAGTACCCAGTGTTGAACATGGCATTGCTTGTACTTAGAATTGGATTTCTGCAAAATCTCATGGACTTATTGGTGGATGTGTTGAATCCTCTCAATGAATATGGTGGCTTTGTTAGCCTCAGACTAAACATGGGAAAAATATATCTGTGTGGTTGCAAGAGGTAGTGCAACATCAATGGGACCCAAGGGTTGGAATCCAAACCCCACCTGAAAGGGGATATGTCCATTAGAGCTATGAAGAGCCCTATTGTAGTTGTGTTGAACATAGGGAAGACTTGCATCCCATGTAAGTGGATTCTTAGAGTTATACATGCACAGGATGTGCACAATCATCTGATTGACGACCTATGTTTGGCCATCGGTTTGAGGGTGGAAGGCAATGAATTTAGTGAGCTTGGTGTCCAAAAGTGACTAGAGACTCGACCAAAATGTTTTGAGGAACCTGTTGTCTCGATCAGAGATGATGATATATGGTATCCCAAAAGGGACCCACACTCGTTCAAAGAAGATCTTGGCAGTATCTGTCATTGTGATGCTCTTCTTGCAGGCTATGAGAATGGCCATATTTGAAAACCGATCAACCACCACAAATACACAATCATTTCCTAGCTTGGTGGACGGAAGTCCAGACATGTAATCCATCGAGATGGATTCCCAAGGCCTCTTGGGAGTAGGAAGAGGGGTGTATAATCCTTGATTCTTGATAGTTGGCTTAGTAATGGCATAGGTAGTGCAATATCTGATATACTTGTTGATGACCTATCAAATTTTTGGCCAATAAAATTGTTTTTGTAGAATGACCACAGTTTTCTCCATGCCAAAATGTCCTTCCATCCAACTTTAGTGAGCCTACCAAATAAAATTTCAATGCTTGCTTGCATGAACACAAATATGTCCCAGATGGCATAATAGTCCATCCTGAATGTGAAAATTGATGACATTCGTGCATGTACCCAAGCGTTGATAGGTGGTGGCGAAGTCAGGATCTTGTTGATAAAGTTGGGGCCACTCAGATGCCTCATTCACGCAGTAATGGAGCACGGTGGTGAGTGCCGCCACAAGAGGTTGACTGAGGTAGTCAACGACATGATTTGTGCTCCCTGTATTATACTTGATGTTGAGATGGAATTGTTGCAGGTATGTGGACCATTTTTTATGGTGGTCGTTCTGCAACTTATCTCATGTCTGTATGAAATGTAGAGGCTTGTGATCAGTGTGGATGATTGTCTCCTTTCCCATAATGTAATATTTCCATTGCCGATAGGCTAGCACAATGGAATACATTTCCTTTTCATAGGTGAGGTATTTCCGGATGGTATCCGAGAGTGTCTCACTATGGTATGCTATTGGATGACTATGTTAAATGAGAACTACACCTACAACATAGTCATATGCATTAGTCTCAATCTCAAATGATTGTTGCAAATTAAATAAGGAGAGTATTGGAGATGAGCACAAGCGATTCTTAAGATAATCAAATGCTTGTTGTTGTGCCTTCCTCCATGCGAACTTTTCCCTACCACCATCCTTGGTCACTTAGCTGAGGACCCATGCAATATGGGAGAATCCCAACATGAACTGTCGGTAGAAGTTGGAAAGACCCAAGAAGCTCTGAAGCTTGGTTAGTGTGGTCAGGTTTGGATAGTCACGGATGACTTGGATCTTATCTGGATCCACATGTACCGCATGCTCATAAACAATGTAGCCCAAGTATTGGACCATGTTCATGCCAAAAGAGCATTTTTCCAAGTTGGAATATAGCTTGTGCTGCCGCAGAGTGCTCAAAACCTGTTAAATATGTTGCATGTGCTCCTCCCAAGTTTTGTTGAATATGAGGATGTCATCTAGATATACCACTACAAAAGAGTTGATGAAGGGTATCAATACATCATCCATCAACCTCATGAAAGTGGTTGGTGCATTTGTTAAGCCAAAGGGCATGACCAACCATTTAAAGAGACCTTCTTAAGATTTGAAAGTTGTCTTCCATACATCAGTGGGTTCAATGGGAACCTGGTGGTAGCTAGACTTTAGGTCAATTTTGCTGAAGAACTTTTCCCCCTTGAGTTGGTCAAGAAGGTCATCAATTCGGGAAATTGTGTATCGGTTCCTGACTTTGATTTTGTTTAATGATATGTAATCAATGCAGAGTTTCCAGGTCCCATCTTTCTTTTGCATCAGTACAATCGGGCTTCTGCAAGGGGAGGATTTGGGTCTGATGTGCCCCTTTTGAATAAGAAATTGGATCTGATGCTTGATTTCGTCATTCTTTATTTTGAACGAGTACAATCTGGCTTCTCCAAGGGGAGGATTTGGGTCCGATTTTCCCCTTTTGAATAAGCTCTTGGATCTGATGCTTGATTTCATCATTTTCCATTAGTGAGAGATGATAGACTGATCCATTAGGAAGAAGTGCATTGAGGGTTAGATCAATTGGATGCTTGACTTTGCAGCGCGTCAGTACCACGATGGGTGAGGAGAAGATGTCTATGTACTCTTCCACGATCCTATCCACTTGCTTATGCTACAAAGAGAGGCTTTGTGTAGAGGCCACGAATGTAGCGGAGATCTTCTGCTAACTGTGAGCACAGATCACAAAGAAGATGAACTTCCTGGTCTGTGAAATGACCTTACTGCATTTCATAGTAGAGATTAAAGAAATAGCAGTAGGCGACGCTACCTATGGTATTTTGTACAATTGTCTACCCAAAGTAATAATAACACTGCGGGGTCTAGACTCATACACAACATGTCGCTTCCACAAATATGGTTGTCCTAAAATAACATCACAAACTTCAAGGGAAGCAATATCACACAATGCCTTTTCTTTGAAGAGATTTATGTCGTAGGGTAGATGACACTATTGGATGATGCGAAGATCTCTTCCTTGGTGAAGCCAACATATGGTGTAGGGTTGCAGGTGCGGTGTCATCGGTAGGTCAAGCTAATTGATGACCTCTTTTGAGATCAGGCTCTTTTGACTTTCGCTATCAACAATGAAATGAATCAAAGCCCCCTTTACCCACATATGTGAGTGAAAGAAGCATTCCCCTTCCTCTGGTTCTCCTGGTTTTATTAGATGGACTTCGGTGGTAGAGACAATGGTGCTGAGTTCAAAATCAATAATCCACTTCCCTCCTTCTGGATTTGATTTGGAGTCAGAATCTGCCTCTGACTCAAAATATTTCAATTCAACCACTAGTGACTACTTGCAGCGACATTCTTCGGTGTTGTGTCAAGGGATTTTATGGTATTCACACCACTTTATTGTGTCCTTCTTCGACTTCTCATTACCCTTATTGTGTTGTGGCTTGGACTAGTTCTCCTTAGAGTGGTTATATTTTCTCTTTCCCTTGTTTTGTGGGTTGGGGCCACCTTTTCCTTGCTTCTGCTGTGAAGATTTTGCATATCAAAACTCTCACCTCTTCTGCTTAAATTTTTTCTCGATATTGAAAACATATCTATAAGGCGCACCTAATGATGAGATGTCCAAAAACTCCATTTTTGTTTGAATGTATCTATGTAGAAAACCGCAGTTGAGCACCAGATGTCGTTCAGAGTCTTTGATACCCAATTTGGTGCGTGGGGTATGGAAATTATTGGTGAAATATGGTACTGCCTGGTCCCTTTCCTAACACAACATGGTCTATCTTATGTACTGGTCCTCGTAGATTCCAACAAGGTAGTACTATTCTTTAATGGCATCCTTCAAGGAATCCCATGTGGTGGTGACCATAAATATTGTAGATTCCTTTATGGCCCTTTGCTCAGAGTAAGTATCCCACTAGTCCTTAACATGGGGGACGACCTTGAGGAGTGCAAAAGTAATCTTTTCCCTGTTGGAAAACTTGTGGACCGAAAAATACCCTTTGAGAAGATTCAACCATTTATCTACAACATCTGCATCTATCATTCCTTCAAATAATGGAATATAAAAATTCACTTGTACCTTGAAGGGGGTTTCATGTTCGCTTGATGAATATGCATCTCCCGTGGGCAACTGCTGAAGGATATGTGGAAAGTTGTCCATCATTTTGTTCCTTTTTCATGCAAGGTCTTCCTCGAGAAATTTTTTAAAAGGATCTCCTGCTTCATCATATTTCCTTTTTTCCCCCATGGGTTTTTGTCGGGATCGACTGGTTTGAGTCCCAACTTCTTGTACCCAGATATTGTCGGGGACATGCATGAAGAAAAATAAATGAAGAGAAAAATTCTTTGATACTACTGATCCAAATTTATGAGTGGAACAAAATGAATAAAAATTTAAATACAATAACACAGAGATACAAAGAAAAAAAACATACATCCAGTGAACAATAACTTCTATTGAATAAATAAAATAGGATGAAATTGTAAAACTACAAAACTGAAAACAACTTGCTCGAATAGTGGTAGCTATCTCTGAGAATAGATGTGGATGATGCGCGCATCCTTCTGAGAAGAATGATTACAATGAGGCTCCAGAGGCATTTTTAACATTACTCATGAATTTCAAATCCCTAGACATCCAAAAACCTAACCCTGGGAGATGAAACACCAAAAGTTATGTGGGCCCCGATGGGTAAGTTGGTACCTCAAATTATCGGGGTCGTAACTTTTGCATACGAACTTTGTTTTAGGCGTGTGATAGACTATTGGAAAGGTATTTTCAAGAACTACACATTATGTTGTCAAAAATATGGCTCTGTCTATAGTTTGACTATGGAAAGAAAAAAAGAAAAAAACATTGTTTAGGGCCCCAAAACGGTCCTGAAAGTACAAAGAGATGTACTAACATGAAAACTTCCAAAATAATCTAGTTGGATTAGGTGGGCAGCCAAAAATATCCACCTGGAATCTGTGTAGGGATTCAGACAACCCTAAAAGTGTAGAACTCACAATTACAAAGAATTACAGAAGAGCGTGATGAACTAAAAATTGTCAAGAGGAGCCAGTTGGAAAAGGTGGGTGGCCACCAATATCCACCTGGATCACCGACCAGTCACGGATGACTTGGATCTTGGCTGGATCCACATGTACACCCTGCTCATCCATGATGTATCCCAAATATTGGATTCTTGGCATGCCCAAGGAACACTTATCCAAGTTGGCATATAACTTGTTCTATCGTAGGGTGCCCAATACTTGTTGAATATGCTCCAAATGTTCCTCCCAAGTTTTGTTGAAGATGCGGATGTAATACAAATATACAACCATAAAGGAGTTTTTGAATGTATGTCATATATCATCCATCATATGCATGAATGTGGTCAGGGAATTATTCAAGTTGAAAGGCATGATCAACCACTCAAAGAGGCTTTATTTGGACTTGAAGGATGTTTTCCACACATCAATTTTCTCAATTGACACCTGGTGGTAACCTAATTTCAGACAAATTTTATTGAAAAACCTGGCTCCCTTGAGTTGATCAAGAAGATCATCAATTTGGGGAATTGGGTACTAGTTCTTGACTATGATATTTTTTAGGGATATGTAATCAATACAAAGTCGTTGTGTCATGTCCTTTTTATATACTAGAACAATTGGGCACCCACAAGGTGAGGAGTTGGGTCTGATGTGGCCATTCAAAATTATCTCTTGGATTTGGAATTTTATTTCTTCATTCTCCATAATAGAATTCTTGTATACAAGGTCATTAGGAAGAGGAGCATATGGTTTTAGATCAATTGGATGATTTACCTAATAGTTCATAGGCACCCCAGTAGGCGAGGCAAATATGTCGTTGTACTCCTTGACTATTATTTCCACTTTTTGTTGTTGGGAAGAGAGAGCCCATGTAGAGGTTTTGGCAGTTGCAATGACCTTCTATTCACCTTCCGATCGAACCATATAGAGGATGAATCTACTGGTATGAGAAACCATCTTTCTTCATTGCTTCGTAGAGATAAAAGAGACCATGGTATTTGGGACTACCTCTAGTACATAGTAGAGTTTATCTCCCAAAGTAATAATGACACTACAGTGCCTAGATTCATAGACAACATGAAATTTCCACATATATGGTTGTCCTAGAAAAACATCAAACACTTAAAGTGGGGAAACATCACACAATACCTTGTCTTTGAAGGGTCTGATTCCATAGTGTAGGCGACATTTCTGGATGATGCGGATGTTTCGTCCCTGGCTGAGCCACCGATGGTGTATGGTTGAGGATGTTGTGTTTTTGTAAATTTCAACCTCTTGACAACCTCTACTAAGATAAGCTTCTTTTGGCTATCATTGTCAACAATGAAATGGAGTGGGGTTCCCTTCACCCACATCTGTGAGTGGAAAAGATGCTCCCCTTCTTCAGGCTCCTCCGGTTCCTCTAACTTGACTTTTGTGGTAGCAATGGTGACACTAGGTTTTGGATAAATGATTCTTCTTCCATTTTCTGGCTCAAAATCAAAATCTGAGTCAACATATGACCTTGGAAATTTTGTCTCAGCCAATAGCGATTGTTTGGAATGACATCCATTAGTATTTTGCCAAGGTATTTTGTGGAACTTGCACCATTTTTCAGTGTCCTTCTTTGAATTCCCATTACCCTTATTTGTTGGTGTCTTGGGATGGTTTTCCTGGGGTTGGACATAATTTCTCTATCCTTTGGCTTGGGAGTTAGGTCCACACTTACCATACTTTGGTTGTTGCATATTTTCAGATCCAAACTCTCGATTGTTCTACTGCTTGAATTTCTGCTCGATTTTGATGGCATATAGATAAGCGATTCCCAATGAGGAGATGTCCATAAACCCCATTTCAGTTTGGATGTACCCATGTAGGGCCCTGCGATATTTTAGGACCATATTTTGCTTAGATTATTTGATACCCATCTTGGTGCGCAAGGTATGGAAATTATTTGTGAACTCTAGCACTGTTTGGCCCCTTTCTTTGCGTAGTGTGGTCCATCTCGTGTACTGGTCATCATAAATTCCAAAAAGGTAATATTGTTCCTTGAGAACATCAACAAAATCCTCCCAAGTGGGTCTTGGCCCAAAAATTCCAGACCCATGCTCGACATTTTTCTCATAGTAAGTATCCCACCAATCACTGACATGGTGATGCAGATCCCGACCCTCAGGTCAATATCCACGCAGGATCATTCTAAATATACCCCTGAGTCAAATTAAATCTTTGATTCCTCCACAAGGAATCCCCCCCACACACACACCATAGGGTTTTCCACAGGTCCTTATAGGTATGCCCGCATGATCAAACACAAGGAATCAACCCAAATATCCTAACCAACAATATGATCGTGCCCTTTTCCAAATCAGGACTTCGGGTTTCGTGATATCACAATTCCTGTTGTCAAGTTTCTTGGCTTTTCAACCTATCTTAACCCGAAATGCTGAAACACCGAAATCTTTGGTCGCATCCTCCTCCACAGTTGTGTCACATTTCATGACTTCGGGAATTATGGGGCAAAGAACCCCACCCTCTTGTCTTCAAAACTGTCGAAATGTCGAACCCTGATGCGTTCAGCAAAGGCTAGCTCCCCAATGAAACTTTATTTCGATTCAGATTTTCGGACTTCGCGACTTCGCGAATCTGGATACAAGTCTCCCAGTTCTCCAACCTCTGATACCCGAAATAGTCAATGGAGATTGACTCCTCCTGGAAAAGAGTACATGCCACCTGTCTTCCACACTGTACTCTATTTCTCATGTGGATTCTTGCCACCTGTCCACTCGAGATTTCCATCTTTAGAAACTTGAACAACCCTTCAACAGTCGTTCCTCTATCACTTCAAAACCTCGAACTCCGAAATGGTGCCTTCCACAGGATCAACGACTATAAGCCTTCGTTCGATCCGACGACCCACATTATTTTGGGCTTCTATGTACCAGGAGTTTGAAACTCTCGATCCCAAAACGCTGCCTCCTCTGCTTCCCGACACCCGAAGTGACGAAATCCCAAAATTATGAAGCATCGAAAATTCTACACCTCATCTTCACACACGATAATCCATTTCACGATTCGGAAGTTTGAGTGACCAAGGGCTTTGGCTTGCACTTCGGACTTACAAACCCCGATTGGCCGAAATGATCTTGATAGCTCGACGATCATGATCAACAGTCGATGTTGAATCTTGAAACCAACGTAATGGGTTTGTCCAACCCTTATCCACCCTACAACTCCTCTGGATCCTACGGTCCTCGCGACTTCACGAGCTCTCCATGGAGAATTTCGATCGTTCGATTTCTTCCTTAAGAATCTTTGTGAAACGAGCCAATGTTCTTTCACTGAAACTTAACCTTCTGCGTAATGATTCAACTCCCCATCTTCCTTTAAATACTTCCAAGGCGCTACTCCTCCTGATCTTTCTATTGCAACCTCAAGTCTCGAAACGACTCCTGCACACACTTTTGTGGAAATCTTTCAAGTACTTCTGTGTATTTGATTCTTCGACTCTGTGCACTCTCAAAAACAACAGTCCTTCACTCTTCAACCTTAGTTGATAAATCCTGAGGCTTCAACTAGCCTGCGCACACCTTGCACCACATTTGTGCTTCACATACACTTCTGCTGGAATGAGACCAACAGTGTCCTTACTGATCTTTCTGAGATAAAACTCAGACCTTTGTCAACGCACACCTTGCAGACATTCACTGCACTCCTTGCAGGAATTATCAGGAAGAGAAACAATTGAAACTCATTCTTCTCCTCTCTCAGACTTCATATACTTAACATGAAATCACACATTCAACAAAGCATTGAAACAAATGCATAAACAAAGAGAATAAAACAACTGTAAGTATACCATTCAGCAAATGTAAACAGTAAGCATCATAACACCATGAAAATTGAATCAAATCTTCATATATTAACTCAAGTGCTCTTGTACATGGGTTCTTCTCTACAGCTCTCTACTACATCTCTCAATGATGATAATAATACCATGATACAAGGGTGAAGGCGTCTATATCCGTTTTCCCTCCTACTCTCTAAACTATCTAATCTCTTAATTCAAATCTACCTATTTTCATTAAACAACCTTAATGTCTATTACATCCGACAGATGAGAGTAATCACTCAAGATCTGTTTACAATCTCCAAGATATAAATGTAAGTGCATTCCTCCTAGCTTATTACATTAATGCTTCAGTTTCAAAATTCAAAATGTTGTTCATAAAAACGTGCTCTTTTCCATCTGCGCATCTAGCTGCTCCTTTGGCTAGGCGCATGATTTTGGCTTTGTACGATGCTCCTGCATCATACTCCCTCGCTTGAAAATTTTCATGAACTCCTGTTCATGAGCTCTTGCACGGTCTGTCCATGTTTATGAATTTTTTCTTCATCCTCCCAACTAGCATCTTCAACCGGATGTCCCTTCCACTTGACCAAGTATTTGAAATATTCCTTTCTTTTTGTCTTTTTGCTAATCCTCTTGTCAATTATGCTTTCCATTTGTGGATTTTTAGCTATAGGAATTTGTTTGGTCCATTGAATTTCTTTCTATTCCTTCTCTACTCATGCTTCTTTAGCTCTGTAAGGGTACAAATCCTCAACATTGAATATCGGTGAGATTCTGATCCCATCGGGTAATTCAATCTCATATGCGTTAGCCCCAAATTTCATTATGACCTTGCATGGTCCAATATTTTTCATCTTCAGTTTGTTATATGTTCCCCTTGGGAAAATTTCCTTCCTCATATGTGCAAGAATCAAATCACCAACTTCAAATTGAAGTTCTCGCCTGTGTTGATCTGCTCTCCACTTGTATTCTTGATTTGAACTCTATAATCGCTCCTTGACTCGGCTGTGAAGCTCCTTCATTCCTTCTGCAAAGTCTTCTGCACTAGCACTCCTGAATTCAGCTTGTTCCAAATCTTTCAATTCAGAAACTCCTCTTGGCTGCATTCTATATACAATCTGGAATGGACTCTTCCATGTGCTTCTATTGAGTGAATCATTGTAAGTGAATTCCACCTATGGAAAAATGTGATCCCATTGACTGTGGTGTTCAATCACTAAGCTCCTCAACAAATCTCCCAAGCTTTTGTTCACAACTTTTGTCTACCCATCCGTTTGAGGATGATATGCTGAGCTAAAAGACAAACTTGTCCCCAACTTCTTCCATAAGGTCCTCCAGAAATGTTCGACGAACTTGGTATCCCGATCAGAAACGATACTCGTTGGCAAGCCATGAAGTCTGATGACTCCCTTGAAAAACAGGTTTGCAATATGAGTTGTGTCGTTGGTTTTCTAGCATGGTATGAAATGTGTCATCTTTTAAGATCTGTCGACTACCACAAAGATTGAATCACATCCTCTTTGTGTTCTTGGCAATCCCAATATAAAATCCATGCTCACTGCATCCCACAACCTTTCTGGTATGGGTAATGGCTTGTATAATCATGTGTTCCGCCTTTTTCCTTTCCTACGTTGGAAAATCTTGCATTTTTCCACAAATTTCTTAACATTTGTCCTCATCCCTGGCCAAAAATATAATCCATTCAACTTTGAGAACATCTTATCATGACCGAAGTGTCCGACCAATCCTCCACTGTGTTTTTCCTTCAGCAGGTTCTCCCTCATGGAACATTTTGGAATACATAGCCGATTTCCCCAGAATAATAACCCATCCTGGATCATATACTCGGTCCATTGGCTTCTGTCCCTAAGAACTGGATTCTCAGATGCCTCATATGCCTCCTTAAAATTTGGGTCATCCCTATACATTTCTTTGAGTTTATCAAAACCCAAAGTCTTGACTCTGAATTCCTGCATAAGCAAACATTTCCTGCTCAAAGGATCAACAACTTTGTTAGTAGTTCCAGAAATATGCTTAATCACAAAAGTAAAATTCTGCATGAATTCAACCCATTTAACATGTTTTTGGTTCAACTTCTCCTGTTGAGTCACGAATTGTAAAGCATGATTTTCACTATACAAAACAAACTCTTTAGGAACCAAATAATGTCTCCATTTCTCCAGTGCTTGTATGACTGCATAGAATTATTTGTCATATGTTGAGTACTTGATATTCACTTCATTCAGTTTCTCATTGAAATATGTGACTGACCTATCGTCTTGGCTCAAGACCGCTCCAATTGCAAATCCACTCGCATCACACCTGACTTGGAATGTCTTGCTGAAATTTGAAAAAACCAGAATTGGTTGCTCAGTGATCTTCTTCTTCAGCAGATTGAAACTCTTCTTTGCTTCCTCTGTCCAGTGAAAAGATTAATGTCTTTTCTTCACTATATCCATCATTGGTGCACTAATTCCACTGAAATTTTGAATGAATTTCCTGTAGAAACTTGCCAAACCATGCAAGCTTCGAATTTCAAACACGCTCTTCGGTGATGGCCAATTCTTAATTGCATCTACCTTTTCTGGATCCATCTTCAACTCATTTGCAGAGATAACAAAACCCAAATAAATGAGTTATGTCCTCATAAATGATGATTTCTTCATATTTATCAACAATTTCTCTTGCTGTAATCTCTTCATTACTGAAGTTAAATGCTTCAGGTGTTCTACTTTTGTCTTACTGAAGATTAATATATCATTAAGATATATGAGGACAAATTTTCCTATGAAATCCTTCAGGACTTTGTTCATCAATCTCATGAAAGTACTGGGAGAATTCGTCAAGCCATTCATATAGCCCCTCATTCATCTTGAATGGTGTCTTCCATTCATCACCTTCTCTCATTCGAATTTGATGATACCCTCTTTTCAAATCAATCTTTGAAAAAAATCTTGCTCCACTCAAGAAATCCATCAAGTCATCCATCCTTGGCAATGGAAATCTCTATCTGATGGTAATATTATTGATTTCCCTTGAGTCGATACACATTCTCCAGCCTCCGTCTTTCTTTGGGCTGAGCACTGTTGGAACAACGCATGGGCTCAATCTTTCTCTAATCAATCCTTTGTCCATTAAGTCTTGGACCTGTCTCTTGACTTCTTCATTTTCCTATGGCATCAACTTGTATGCATCTTTGTTTGGTAAACTGGATCCAGGTATAAGATCAATGTGATGACTTATACCCCTGATAGGTGGCATTGAACAAGGTAGTTCGTCCACTACTATATCAACAAATTCTTCCAGCAACTCCTGGATTTATTTTGGTAAATCATCTATTCTCGTACTGGTCAAAAACAAATTGGGTTTCCTAACCACAATAAATTATGTTTCTTCCTTCTTCTTAACCTCCTTAAGAAGTTCCTTCCCACTCATGAGAATTACAATGTTGCTCATCTCTATTTTCAATTCTGGGTTCTTAATCGACAACAACATGTGCGTCCTCCCATTCTTCTCCAGGGTGTACATTTTCTTTCTCCCATCATGAATCACGTTTCTGTCATATTGCCACTGTCTACCCAACAATAGTTGACAAAAATCCATGGGAATAACATCACATAATATTTCATCTTTATATCCTCCTATTTTAAATTCAACTAAACAATGTTTAGTGACATTTACCTAGTGTCTTTTTTGTAGCCACGAAACTCTGTATGGGCTTGGATGTACAACAGTATCTAGTTCCATCTTTTCTACCATCTATGTAGATACAAGATTGTCTGTGTTACCGCTATCCACTTTGACCTTGCATACTCTGTCTTTAGTTTTTCAAGCAGTCCGAAATAGACTGTTTCTTTGGGCTGAGTTCTCTGCCTCCTTCTCTGGCTTTAAGAGAACTTTCCACATCATTAAGGATCTTCCACCCTCAACGTCTTTTTCCTCAACATTCCGTCATTGAGCTTCGACAATGTGAGTTTCACCACCATATTTTTTCTTATCTAGACACTCATAAGATTTATGTCTGATCTTTCCATAGATAAAGAATTTTACTTCACCGCCTCTGCCTCTTCCTCTTCCTCTAGCTCGAGGAAAAGTATTTCTATTAGCAAACTGTCATCTCTGTGAGATTCCTCCTCTCTCATGTTGTGTTTGAGGTTTATTCCCTTCTTATTTAGATTTATGAGTTCTTTCTTGGACAATTGTTTTGCCTCTGGCTTGACTTCTACCTCGACCTCTTTGACCTTATTTCTGGCTCAGCTTCTCTCCGGATTTCAGAGCTATCTGATAAGCATCTTCCACATTTCGAATGGTCATCATGCTCATCTCATCTTGAATGTCATACTGCAGATCATTCATGTATTTGGAAACTTTTTCATCATCGCCTTCCCGATGACCTGCTCTGATGTTTATCTTGTAAAATTCTTCAGTGTATTCCTTCACTAACATCAACTTCTGTCTCAAATTATACATCCTTCGAAACAGAGTGATTTGATAATCCTTGGGTATAAATTTGGCTTTCATTTTTGCAACCATTCTATCCCAGCTTTTGATTTTCTGCTTGCCTTTGCAGTGTCTGTCTGCCTACAGTTGATCCCACCATAGTGCTACATGCCCTTTAAGTCTAGTAACGACATGTTTAACCTTCTTGTATTCCTCGACATCCTCATAGTCGAAGTATTTATCCAGAGCTCTAATCCAGTCTAGAAGCTCTACAACATCCAGGTTTCCCTCATACACTAGAATGTACATTTTTGCTCTGGCAGCTATCCTTGTAACAACCTTGAATAGGCGTTTTTCTGTAGCATCTTCGACTGTGACTTCTTCTCCTTCATTTTCAGCTTCATTTTCACTTTCAACCTCGCTTATATCCCCAACGTCAACTGTGTGCCTCTGTGTTGTCTCCATGGCATCAAGCCTGGCACGTAACTCACACATTTCTCTTTCCCTTGCTGGATCAGGAATTGGCATTGGCCTGTCTCTTCTTCTCGGCGGCATGGCTATAAAATGTTCCCCTGTTCTCTCTACTACAAAAAGCAAAGAACTTGTTCTAAGCTCTGATACCACAATGATATGTATCAGACTATTCCTTTTCCTCTAGCTCCCTCTGCCTGAAATATATAGACACAATCAAGCTCTGATACCACAATGATGCAGACCTCGACCCTCGGGTCAAGATCCATGTAGGATCATTCTAAATCTGCCCCTGAGTCAAATTGAATCTTCGATTCCTCCACAAGGAATCCCCCCCCACACACACCACAATGTTTTCCACAGGTCCTTATAGGTATGCCCACGTGATCAAACATAAGGCATCAACCCAAATCTCCTAACCAACAATATGATCACGCCCTTTACCAAATCGGGACTTCGGGTTTCATGATATCTCAATTCCTGTTGTCGAGTTTCTCGGCTTTTCAACCCGTCTAAACCCAAAATGCCGAAACACTGAAATCTTTGGCAGCAGCATCCTCCACAGTTGTGTTGTGTTTCGTGACTTCAGGAATTCTGGAGCAAAGAACCCCGACCTCTTGTCTTCAAAACTGCCAAAATTTCGAACCCCGATGTGTTTAGCAAAGGCTGGCTCCCCAACGAAAATTTTCATCGATTCATAGTTTCAGACTTCGCGACTTCACGAATCCGGATAAAAGCCTCCCAGTTCTCCAACCTCCAATACCCGAAACAATCAAAGGAGATTGACTTCGCCTGGCGACGAGTACACACCACCTATCTTCCCCACTATACTATGTTTCTCACGTGGATTCTTGCCACCTATCCACTCAAGCTTTCCATCTTTCGGAACTTGAACAACCCTTTGATAGTCGTTTCTCTATCACTTCAAAACCCCGAACTCCAAAATGGTGCCTTCCATGGGATCAATGGCTATAAGCCTTCATTCGATTCGATGACCCACATTATTTCGGGCTTTCGGGTACTGGGAGTTCGAAATTCTCGATCCCAAAATGCTGCCTCCTCTACTTCCTGACACTCGAAGTGCCGAAATCCTAAAATTTTGAAGCGCAAAAATTCTACGCCTCGTCTTCACACACGATAATCCATTTTGCGATTTGGAAGTTTGAGTGACCAAGGTATTTGGCTTGCACTTCGGACTTACAAACCCCGATTTGCCGAAATGATCTTGACGGCTCGACGGTCATGATCAATGATCGACGTTGAATCTTGAAACCAATGTAATGGGTTCATCCAACCCTTATCCACCCTGCAACTCCTCTGGATCCTATGGTCCTCATGACTTCACGATTTCTCCACGGAGAATTTTGACCATTCTATTTCTTCCTCAAGAATCTCTGTTAAACAAGCGAATGTTCTTTCATTGAAACTTAACCCTCTGCACGATGATTCAGCTCCCCGTCTTCCTTTGAATACATCCAAGGCGCTACTCCTCCTGAGCTTTCTATTGCAACCTCAAGTCGCGAAAGGACTCCTGCACGCACTTTTTGCGGTAATCTTTCAAATACTTCTGTGTATTTGATTCTTCGACTCTGTGCACTCTCAGCAACAACAGTCCTTCACTCTTCAACCTTAGTTGATAAATCCTAAGGCTTCAACTAGCCTGCGCACACCTTGCACGACTTCTGTTCTTCACCTACACTTCTGCTGGAATGAGAACAACGGTATCCTTTCTGAGCTTTCTGAGATAAAACTCAAACCTTCATCAACACACACCTTGCAAGAATTCTCAGGAAGAGAAACAATTGAAACTCATTCTTCTTCTCTCTCAGACTTCATATAGTTAACATGAAATCACACATTCAACACATCATTGAAACAAATGCATAAACAGAGAGAATAAAACAATTGCAAGTATACCATTCAACAAATGTAAACAATAAGCATCATAACACCATGAAAATTGAGTCAAATCTTCATATATTAACTCAAGTGCTCTTGTACATGGGTTCTTCTCTACAGCTCTCTGCTACAGCTCTCAATGATGATAATAATACCATGATACAAGGGTGAGGGTGTCTATATATGTTTTCCCTCCTACTCTCTAAACTGTCTAATATCTTAATTCAAATATACCTACTTTCATTAAACAGACTTAATGTCTATTACATCCAACAGATGAGAGAAATCGCTCAAGATCTGTTTACAATATCCAAGATATAAATGCAAGTACGTTCCTTCTAGCTTATTACATTAATGCTTCAGTTTCAAAATTCAAAACGTTGTGCATAAAAACGTGCTCTTTTCCATCTGCGCATCCAGCTACTCCTTTGGCTAGGCTCATGCTTTTGGCTTTGTACAATGCTCCTGCATCACATGGGGAAAGTCCTTAAGGAGCGCGAAGGTGATCTTTTCAATATTGGAAAATTTATGGATAAATAAATAACACTTTAGCATATTTAACCATTTTTCCAAAGCATCAGAATCTATCTGGCCTTCAAATAAAGGAATATCAAATTTAACTTGTGCCTTGAATGACATCACACCTTCAAAGTGATCGCTAGTTGAAGGTGCCTCTATTGTTGTTGGCAACCATCGAAGGATCTGGGTGAAACTATCCATTGTCTCGTTCCTTTATCGCGCGAGGGTTTGCTCGAGAAAAAATTTGAAAGGATATTCTATCCCTATGTCCCTCTTTTCTTCCACCATGGAAGATCTATTTGGCATGTGATAGAGGTTTTCCTCAAGAGATACAATCTCAAGACCCAACTCTCTATACCTTGACCTCGTCGGGGACATGCACTAAGGACGACAAGGAGCAAACTTCTCTGATACCACTGATCTAGATTATTTTAGGAATGATATGAAGGTAGAGATATAACAGAGATATAAAAAATAATTACACAGAGATATGGCAAAGAACACAATAATACAGTAAATCTCATATTCTATTAATAACTGTATGGAATACAAAAGACTGTAAAATGCAAAAGAACACAAGCTAGCTAGAAGGGTGGTAGCTTATCTCTAAGAAGAGATGTGTCAGTTATGCTCATTCACAAGAAGATGGTTACAATGAGGCTCCAACAGAATTTTTAACATAAAGAATAAATTATAAAACCCTAAACATCTAAAAACCTAACCCTGTGAGATGAAGTGCCAAAAGTCATGTGGGCCTCAATGGGGTAAGTTGGTACATCAACTTCTCGGGGTCGTGACTTTTGCATACAATCTTCCTTTTATTCTCACAATAACTCGTTGGAAATAAATATATGAGGACTAAACATGTTGTCGTCACACTCTAGATAGAGCTTACAATTTGACTGTGGCAGGCCTCAAAACAACCCCAAAAATTTAGGACCCGAAAAACTAGGAAAAACTGCCAAAATGGAAATTGGGATTTGAGCCAGCAGAATAGGTGGGTGGCCACCCATATGTTCCAATATCTGCAAAAAAATATATAATAATAATAATATAATTGAAACAAAATGTTACAATAAATTACGTGTGCATTAAACAAGACATAAAAATATGCAAACAAAATGATCAGAACACAACGATAATATTACCTCTCTCATCTACTGGCTCCTCTACTGTAAATTAGATGTTTGTACATGCTCTCCAATCCATCCTCACATATGAGTATTCTACAATATCAAGGAAATTATTTTCCTCTATATCCAATAATTCACATACCTCCCTATCGACGAGATAAATGGGAAACTCGTACTAGCCCCTCTTGGGAATCAATTGCCCCACATGTGCATATGCACATCAAATGTAGGCCTAGCAGGAAAGAGGATTAATTTTGGCCGAGTGGCATGAACTATCTCAAATAATGGTTTATATAAATATGACACGAATGGGAAAAATCTCGTCCCAGAAAAAACAGTGCGATAGTGATCTAATGCACGAAAAAACTGTCTCAAAAAAACATCTTCCCAACTAATAAATCATGGTGTTTGCAGTAAAATATCTATATAATACAACATAGAGAAATTAATGTTCTTCCCATCAGAGCTATATTGTGACAGTGCCAAGAGCATAAGACGCAAGAACCTAATGTCATGTCTCTCAAATGAATATATAATATACGCAACTGACCAACATGAACCTGGAACTCCGAAAGTGAAAGAACATGTAGATCGACATATCTCTACACGTATGCTAGTTGGGTATGTCTTGCAACATTAAGTGATAGCACATGGAAATGGTGAAATACTCTCCCCTCGTATAAAACCCAATGATGAAATATACATCCTCCTTAGTGGGATGATACCACAGATCAGGACCGACAATGAACCCCTGTATCGCATGATCCGAGTGACAGATCAATTGTTGTAACAAAAAAGAATTCCCCTTAAGGGATGTAACCTCCTAATAAAACTTCGAAAGGTCAATGTCCATCAAAAGGTCCCGTGTCGGTTTTTAAATAGGGTGAGGGAAGAACTCCCTCTCCCTCTCTCTGGCCTCCCACTCATGCACAAATGTGTGTGTATCGACATGTTGTCACTCCTCCTCCTCTCATCGTCATCGTCTCCAATTCACATAAAAATATTTTTAGGCACATATATATAGATAAAATAAATTGAAATTATAAAATAAATACATATATAAATGACATGTATTTAAAAAAATCCAAAATTACTTTTTTTGGGGAAAAAAATCTTAAAAATAAATTGCTGTGATGCAAACATAACATATGCCCTAAAGTCGGTGCTCTATATTAGAGAAACAACACCACCTAGAGGTGTGTCTCATAGGATTCTCCACACCAACTTAGTAATTTTAACTGCATCGATTCAATGATTTTAACAATGTCGGTTCATTTCGTTAACAAAGACATACCACAATGCTAAAATTTATGGCATGCAAATTCATGGTGCCCTTTGTTAAATTGAAATCATCAATGTGATAGTTCTACCAAAGAACCGAAATGATGTCTAGCGGTGCGTTCTGTTACTAACACACCACTAACGGAGCCTTACATAATATGAACCACATTTTTTTATTTTCCAAAACATGTCATGGTGTGTACATTTAACATTTATACGCCAATGCACCATGACTATTTTTGCACCACCATAAATTTTAGTAGTGTGTCTACTAAGTCACACCACTCTAATTGGTTATTACAAATTTTCCCCGGTACCATTGTCTTTACAACATCAGTGAATTTGTTGGATAGATGGGAACTGCTAAGTTAAATTTCATTATCATAGCTGAAGCGATGCGATGTTTTACTATTAACACACTGGTACCACCGTGATAGTGGAGCACTAACGTTTTGTTTCACTGTGAATTGTAAAGGATAGAGCATCAAGAACGAGGCGTCTAATGAGATGCCCTGCTATGCCAAGTCGGGAAATATATGTCCCGGTGCGTTTTTGTAAGTAGTACTAGTGTGTTGGGTTAAAATGGTTGCACCTCTATGCTAAATTTTATAAATAATTAAGTTATAGGTGTCATTAATTAAGTGAAGTGTATTGATGTGGGTTGAAGCCAATTGTGTGCCGGTTGCGAAGCATTCCGAAGGACACACCGCTTTGTTTATATAATTTATCATGGTTCTCTTAATTGAATGACATCGATGTGTACATATATATGATATGCACAGGTGGCAGTGTTCCCTATGAATTCAATACAATATACATTGTTTTGGGGCGAGTCGAAGCGTTCAAGTGCACTGCACAAAATTGAAAAACAAAATGAAAAAAATGTCAAATTTCAAGATAAATTCAAATTTTGATTGGATGAAAATGAAAATAGGAAGGTAATAAACAATTTACCTAGCCTCTTGTGTCCTGAGGAGGCATGTTTTCACTATTGAGAAGAAATTAAAATTCGTGGTAATTTCCAAAATTTGGAAATGTGTGGAATCTATAAATGGAGCTATCCAAGTTGGTGTAGAGCACCAGAAACATGACATCTTAGGAAGGATGGCGAGGATCGATTCTTTTTTGATAGTTTGGAAGCATGTGATGCACTGTAACAATAGAAATTATTTTGGTAATTATTTTTTTATTTACCCGACCACAGTGCGCTTGACAATAGTGAGGCACACCGATGTGATTTATTCAGTGTGTGTAGTTTTTATTATGAAGTATGGTAGTTCTTTTGAACATTGTTACACTAGTGCTTTATGTTTCATGTAAAAACTAGTGCAGTTAGTTAAACTAGGTGCACTGCTATGTTAAATTTTATAAATAATTAAGCTAGCAGTGTGGTTAATTAAGTGAAATGTATTAGTGTGGGTCGAATCCAATTGTGCACCAGTTGCGAGACCCGAAGGACGCACTAATTTTTTTATTATCATTTATCACAATGATCTTTCTTGAATAGTACCAATGCATAAATATATGAGATTCATCAGTGGTAATTCTCACTGTGAATTTAACACAGTGCGCATTTCTTCTGGGCGAGTCGAAGCGTTCAAGCGCACCAGGCAAAATTGGAAAAAGTTTTTGAAAAAAATTACAAATTTCAAGCTAAATTCAAATTTTGATTGGATGAAAATATAAATAGAAAGGTAGTAAGTAATTTACTTGGCCTCTTATGTCCCAAGGAGGCATGGTTGCACTGTTGAGAGGAAATGAAAATTCATGGTAATTTCCAAAATTTGGAAATGTGTGGAATATACCAATTGAGTTATCCAAGTTGGTGTAGAGCACTAGAAATAGGCCATTGTAGGAAGGAAGGTGAGCATTGATGCTTACTTGAGAGTCTGGAATCATGGGATGCACTATAACAATTAAAATGTATTTGGTAATTGTTTTTATTATTTACCCTATCATAGTGCACCTGATGATAGTGAGGTGCACCGGTGCGTAATGTTCAACGATGTTGGTGAAATTTATTCGGTGCATGTATTTTTTATTAAAAATTATGGTGATTCTTTTTAACATTTACGCACTGGTGCTTTATTGTTCATGTATGCACTGGTGCGTATATACCTTAAAATCATATCGAAGAAAACCTCCACAAAAATCTTCGGCTGCCTACCTTCGCTAACAAGCTCTGTTATGAATAGTGACGGTGAGTTTGAACATTTAAGCATTGATGCGGTATGTTTTAGGTGTGCAATGTTGCATATATACCTTAAAGGTGCACTGAAAAAGAAACCTCTGCAAAAACCTTTGCCCTCCTTCCTTCTCTAACAACCTCTGCTATAAATAGCTACGGGACAAATTTTTCAGGGAGGTTCCATAAAAACCTCCACAAGAATGTGTTCTCCTTGTAGTGGATGAAGTATGGAAGGACATGTTGTACCACCATTCCGCCAAGAGAAACCACTTGACCCATTGTGTTTGTTTATCAGATGCAAAGCAATGAAGATACCCTTTTATACATTTATTCACAATCTCACTTTTCCCATCATATTGAGGATGGTAAGAAGAACCATGAGCCAATTGAATACCCAAACAAGAAAATAATTCAATCCAAAAATTACCAATGAAAATTGGATCTCTACCACTTACAATAATATTGGGGATTCCATGTAGCTTCAAAATTGTTTTCATGAATGTTGTATCTATTTTACTTGCTTTAAAAGGGTGAGAAAGAGAGAAACAATGGGCATAGTTTGTGAGTCGATCCACCACTACCATGATGACATTCTTTCCTTGTGAGTCGATCCATCCTACAAAAGGTTTACATATAGTAACCAAGGAAGATGATTTATCATATTCTTCTTCTCCCTGTCAAGATGGAGAATGCTCTAAGATGGTTGAAGTAAGGATAAATTCAAATGAAGAGGTCCTTCATAAGCAGTTGGTCTTACCTTCCATCTCAATGAAAGGTATCAAATGAAAAGCATCTCCATGAAGAGGCGATCATTTCGAAGAAGGAATGAAGACATTTCCCACCAGTAAGACCAATATGAATTTATGGTTTATGTATCCATGTATATTATGTGGAACTAATAACCATTATATGGTGAAATGTGGGAAAATACTCTCCTTGGAGGAGAAGCCATCTAAGAAAGAGGCCAGAGACAAAGGTCATTTTCCAAGATAAAAGAATAGGGAGA
Organism: Picea engelmannii; assembly: GCA_009831015.1. NCBI lineage: Eukaryota > Viridiplantae > Streptophyta > Pinopsida > Pinales > Pinaceae > Picea > Picea engelmannii. The sequence goes on from ML789844.1 coordinate 73,698, forward strand.
ATGGAAAGAAAGGATTGTGATTCCAATAAAGGAACAAGAACTTATGCTCTCATTGTGGTAAGAGTGGACATCAGATTGAGAAGTGTTGGACACTTCATCCATATTTATGTCTGAAGCAAAACCAGGAAGATGTAAAGGAACTTACAAGAAGACAGGTAGCAACCTCAACAAAAGTTATTAATCTTGCTGAGAGATTTGAGAGAGAATTCTTCTTGATGGTTGGTCTTAACAGTATGGTGTATGAAGACATCGAGGTATGGTTCATGGAAAATGGCTCGTCTCGCCACATGACAAGAATGAGATCAATATTTCTTACCTTCTCAAAAATTGACACAGACTACTATGTGAGATCTAGGACTGACAATAGACAAGCAATAAGAGGAGTTGGATATGTGAGATTCCAACTCAAGTCAGAAGGATTTATGGGAATAGAAAATATGCTATACGTTCCAAAGTTGAAAGTAAACTTACTCATGGTCTCATCTTTTGAAGATGAAGGATAGGAAGTTACATTCCAGGATGGAAAGGTACTAGTGTATTCAGAGAAAACTACTCAAGACACAACAATGGTGCTTGGTGTCAAAAAGGAGAGACTATATAGGTTACTTGGACGACCTATAATTGGATCCAATGGATATTTGGATTCAACATCATATTCAATGTCGAATTCAAATTCAGTGTGAGAGGCATTGTCAGAGATAGGAAACTATGGGACTCCTTGCAACACTATTGTAAGAATGAATCCATGAAGAAGCCACCTATATCATCCCTAGATATGTATCATATAAGATTACATTTTCAAAAAATAGTTTGTAAATATGTATATTTGCAAACAACAATGTTGGTATGCATATGTAAATACCTTCTAAAAGTCTATTTCCATTGTTGTAATAGAGGGGTTATCAGCCACTCCTTATAGAATTTTGAGAGTGGGAGGGATCTTGAAGGTATTTATAAATCAGCCACTCCTTATAGAATTTTGAGAGTGAGAGGGATCTTGAAGGTATTTATAAATCCTTTCAACAACAATGTAGACAATTGTTGTTATGTTGTTATTATCCACTAAAATACTGCACATGGATCGATTTTTCTAATCTTTATCATTCTTATTCTGAAGTATAAAGGTGAAGGAAAATAAGGATGTGGCACTTGGAATATGTAGATCAGGAGCAGGAAGAGCATCATAGCTATGAAAGTCTTCCTAGAGTTGGTAAAAAATATTCTTCCTTATAAAGAGAGAAGGTGAAATACATATTCATTATGCTATGAACATCTCCAAGATGGTATGCCATGTTCATGTAGATGTATACCTTGAGAAGAAGCAAGTCAAATGCTACATATGTTTGTGGAAAACATGTTTACATTTTTCTTTCAGATTAGGAGAGAAGGAAATGAACAATATTTTCATTCAGAGACTCCTACAAATATATCAAGTAGTAAAGGAAGAGTTAAGACAATATAGGCGAGGAATAGACCAACATTCATATTGGCTTCATGATTTCCAATATCAACTATCTTCAGGGAAAAGAGGAGATGGGAGTGAATGTTGAGTCGGGATTTAGATCTGGATATTGTGGAGTAGAGAGTCAGTGAGAAATTTTTTGTAATGAAGGAATCAATGAGCCAGAAATGGAGTTCAATCTATAGCGAGAAACTAGCAACAATAGTCATACATAAGAGCCATAGTCAGAGCTATTGCCAAGAGCCAGAGTCAGAGCCATGTTCTAGAGAAGCATATAGAGTACACTGATATGGATTGGTTTCCTTGATATTTTGGAAGTTTAATAAGGATATCAAATCTGCATCCAAGGCGAATATCCAAGGAAAAAATCAAGGTTGAGATGGAAATCAGTCCAAGCACATTTCAACAAGGTGAGAGAGTGAAGAAGCTTGATCATCACTAAGTTGTTGAATAATCCATGAAGAGAAATTCAGTAAGGTGGAAGAGTGAAGAAGAGTTATCATCACTAAATTGTTGAAATATCCATATTTTTGGATGACCAAAAGTTATTCAGTGTGAAGGTGTGATCCTGAAGGATATAGAACACTCAAAGAGATTTAGGAGGATCCAAAATGATAAAAAAATGATCATATAAAATGATTTTGAAAACACATTGATGGCGTAGAGCTTTACAATGTATTTCCAATAATGTGTGAATCACCTCAAAAAAAATTTGTATGAGAAAGTTATGGCCTTTCAAAGTTTTAGAAAAAACAAGGAAAAATGATGACTGGTTAGTCCATACATATGGCATCATTGTGATGATGTGGTAGTATGATAAGCAGTCATGTGGCATACATAAAACTGATTTGGAAAAATCATAATTCAACACGTGTCCTTCCGTACAATCAACATGATATGATGACATTAGCATCCGTACGACAAGTGGAAATATCAGAGAGTGGCACGTTGAAAAGAGACGTCAACATGCTAACATGGCAGCATGAGAGGCTACCACATGTCACCCAGGATTTGGCATATTCAACACCCAGTTGGACTAGTTGGAAGGTTCCACGTGTCATTCGTATGAATGATGTGGAAAACTGTATGATCCACATGGCACTAATTAAAGAGTGACACGTGGCCTACCGTATGATGATGTGGCAGTAACAGGTGGTAGGTACAATGAATAGTGACATGTCAGGTCGTACAAACTATAGACCATTGAGATAGAGACACATGATCAACCAGTCAGCGTCAGCAACCAATCATAGGCTACTACATGGGCCAATCAAATGGTTTTGTGTGGCACCTTCGAGAATCCCAAGTTGGCTTGGGAATTGAATAAAAAGGCCCCAAAGGGTGGGCCAACATATTATATGGTTTCAACTATATAAAAATATATATGACAAAAATGGAATCTGTTATCACATGAAGTTGTTTGTGGGTCACATGTAGTTGTTGTTAAGGCCTAATATTACACCCCTGCCCTATATTTCTCTCTCTTTTCCACATACCTTCCTAGATTTTGTCCCTCTTTTGGTTGATAAGGTCGGTTCCCCTTTTTTTTCGTGACAGGATCATCCTTAGTGTCTTTCTTGACTGATTATTTGCACCAATCTTTCCTGTGTTCTTAAAATATAAGCACATATCAAGATTTGGTTCAAATTACTGGTCATCTTATTTGCCATTGATTAAGCTAATAGCAGGTCGTCCAAGTTTTTTTTTTTGCACAAGGAACAACCATGAGTACAAATTGAAACATTCAGAGCAGTCCATTTCAGACTTGAAATGAAAGCAACAGAAAGGTTAAAGTTTTAGTGGTGGAAATCCCATGCAAAGCTCATATTAGCGGTTCTCGCGCATTCAAAATTTCAAAGTCGTGCAAGGCTTAATGACTAGGCAGAAGCCCTGAAGTCCCAAATCATTTAGATAAAAGCAACTTGATCCTAGAGTAATTAGTGATAAGCACGCATTAATCATTTCACGAGTTCGGCCCTTCGGGAGTTTTACAAAATCTACATGCATAATTTCCCAAACCCAAAGTTTCGAAGACTCTTAGAGTCCATCAGTTTAGACGTGTGGCGCCCATTCGTCAGAGATATGTGGCATACATCTAGTGCCAACACGTGGCACTCATTTTAGGCATCTTTGCGCATCTGATTCGCTCATCTTCAAGTGATGCATGGCACACTCCTTTTGTGACACATCAACAATAGTGACGTCATATGATGTTGGGCCTCCACATTAGATTCGCAACACTGTTACTCTGGAAGTTTCCCATTCATAACAAGCACAGTTCTCCAAAACCCATAGTTCTGAAGTCCCAAATCACTTTAAGGCGGCTTGATCCTAGATTAATTAGTGATAAGCGCATGCTAATCACTTCGTGATTTTGGCCCTTCGAGAGTTATACAATCTCTACATGTAGAATTTTCTGAACCCCAAGTGTCGAAGACTCTTGGGATCCATCAATTCATATGTGTGGCACCCATCCATCAGATATACATGGCATACATATAGTGTAGACACATGGCACTCATTTCAGGCATCTTTTGGCATCTCATCCACTCATCTTCAAGTGACGCATGTCACACCCTTTTTGTGACACATCAACAGTTGTGGTGTCATATGACATCTGGCCACCACGTCAGATTCAGGAGGTAGTCCTCCAGGAAACATCCCTGCTCAACATTCAAATCTCCCAAGTGCCAAAATTGGCGCCATCTCTAAACATGGCTAGAGGGATTCTGGAGTTGGTGGAAGGATAAATTTTAGAGGGGGCGCTAAAAAAGGGCAAGGTCACTCAAATCGTTGGTTGAATTAAGATTGACGAACACACTTCATTGTGGGGACTAAAAGTGCTCGAATGTTAAAATTCTTGAGCAGGTCCCGCAATTGAAACCGTGGTATGGCAAGAATTATATGTGGCAGTCGATGGTGGATTGTGGGGGCCAAAGAGGTGTGGATCCAAATTGCCCTTGATGACTTCTGCAATAACATGCTTATATAAAGTCCAATCCAAGAGAAACGCATGGCAGAAAAATGAAACGTTAAGCCAAATCACCAAAGCAAAGTCACAAAGAAAATAAGAGCGTAAGCAGACCACGATCAGTCTATCACTAGAGGGAAAAATGAGGAATCTATGGAGAGGGTTCGTTATGCCAAAATGACCCAGTTCTCTCCTCACTGAAGAAATAATCCTCTTCCTAATCCCAAGGAGAAATCAATTAATGAAAGAAGGACTGGTGGTTGGAAAATCACTACCTCCTTAAATGGAAGCATGGAGGGTCTGGCCAAGAAGACAAAAAACTGTCAACCCAAAGTACCATAGAGAGTATTTTTTCTTGCAAACTCATATTGACTCGAGTTTCCTTCTGACAAAAGGAACAAGACAAGTGGTTGATCCTAGGATAAGAAGACCATCTCACACTCCTAGCTGTTGTGGATTATTTTGATTATAAATACATCAGACAAATAATATGAAAGGGTTAGATGGTTGAGTAGAGCTCCCCGGGTTATATTTTAAACAAAGTTGTTCTCTGGTTATGTATGAGACTTGAGACATTTTTATTAATGGAAGTCAGTTTCCTTTTATCATCTTGTTTCTTCTTATTCTAAAATTCTCATGATTGGATGATCCATATGAGATGTTGTGTTCATGTTATAATGGAGGTTTGATTATAATTCTACTATGAATGTTTTTCAATATTTTAAACTTTAAGATCAAGAGGTTCTTGTGATTGATTTTTTCTTCTCCTGGATTCTTGAAATCCTAATGCCTATAGTAGACCTATCCATCTTCCTCACTAAGTCTTCCTTCTATTCACCTTTATTCTTAAAACCACTGACTGAAGTTGATCAAACCCTCATTTTCTTATGTATACTAGCCCATATTTCTATGTTAAAATGTTCTTATGATGAGTTTTGTCCATTTGACCTTCAATTATAAATTTTATCCACAGACCTTTTTGATGGGTATTGGGCTTATCCTCTTGCAATGTGAGGGTGAATATCAATGCTAACATTCTTGGAGTCGTTGCAAGGGAATGAATTGAATAAATTTCCCTGGGATTGAACGAAAAATCATATTGATTATGAAGGTGCATTAGAAATCAGTACATAAAATATTGCATCTTGCACCTAATGACTCCATTGTTTCAGTTGTGGCTCCCAAAGGCAAACACACGAGGTATACTCCACATCTACCGCTGGAAAAACCTGAAGTTGAGCCAGAGAAGATTATCAAGAAAGGAAAGGCTTCCCAAGAAGGCTTTTCAGCTACTGTACCAAGTACTTTTGGTCATTTACATGATTCTACTTTTAAGACTCCAGTAGCTATATCCAAATCCTCTTTCACCTTCTGCTGGAGTTTCTAGAAGTTTGGATTTTGAAAATTTTCTTATTGATTACTCTTCTTTTAGCCCCAAATCGAAAGAATAAAGTTTTTAAACCACTGCCTCTCTTGATGTTATAAATTGGTTTAGACTAGAGTGCTTAGAATATTTTCCTTCTTTAGGATTTCCTACCCTTCCTCCTATCAAATTTGTTGTGATTGAAGAAGAGGAAACCCCTTTTCCTTTGGATCATATACCATCTTCCTCAAAGAATCAAATTCTTCCTTTGAAAGATGAAACCTCTTCATCCAAGGTTCATATTTCTCCAAAATTCCAAGTTGTAGTTGTCCCTGTCAAAACTCCATCTCCCCCTTGTTCTCCCACAATTTGTAACCCAATTGCAGGTGCTAACCTTCCTAGAAATAGGATGGACTCCATAATCATTGCTAGGTATGCCCCTCTTGTTTTACCTCAGCCTATGAAGTCTCTCCCAACTGTAGACTACCTCAAGTACATGCCCAAGTTCACAGGGGAGGAAGACATAATTACATAAGAACATCTTGCATGTTTTTATAGTTATGCAGACAACCTTAACATTGAAAATGAAGATGTGTGGATGAGAGTATTCATGCAGAGCCTTGATGGTGAGGCTAAAAAATAGTTTATGGGTTTGAATCCTGGATCAGTTACTGGGATTGAAGCTTTGGATGATGTTTTCTTGAGGCATTGGGGGGATAAAATAGATTTCCTATATTATATTACATAATTTGGGTCACGTAAGAGGAAGGAGGGGGAATTTGTTTCAGACTTCTCAAAAAGATTTAATAAAATGTACAACAATATTCCCACTGAAATAAAGCTTACAGAGACCTCTGCCAAAATTACCTATGCCAGTTCTTTTGACCTTGATTTTTACCTCCTGTTGAGAGAAAGAAGATCTACCTCTCTAGCCCATATGCAAGACGCAAATTTGGAAGTAGAGTCTAACATATTGGGAGCTGAAAAACTTAGGGGAAAATCTGATAGATACAGAAGGAAAGGTAGGGATGAAGCTTCAACCTCCGAATCCCCTATTGTCCACCCTCAAGTTGATGAACTTACAAAATTGGTAAAATCACTTTTGGTTGAAATGGAGAGGTTGAAACTCGAAGGAAATCATAACTATAAGAGAACACAAAATGCTAATTATAGAGGCAATTTCAAAAGACCAAATAATGTCCCTTGGGTCCCCCTAAGAGAGCAAAGAAATAGGGATAGGGATGATAAAAAATTCCAATTGATCCATGTGGATATTGGTGGCCACCCACCTATTCCAACTGGCTCCTCGTGTCTATTTTTGTTCAGCAAGTTCTACTGTACTTCTTTGTAATTGTGGGTTCTAGACTTTTGGGGTTATTTGAATCCCCACACATCCTCCAGGTGGATATGGGTGTCCTCATGCCTAATCCAACTGACTTATTTTGTATGTTTTCATGTCATCACATCTTGTTGTACTTCTGGGGCCGTTTTGGGGCTCTAAACGTTGTTTTTTTGGCTCGCCACAGTCAAATTGTAGACAGAGTCATATTTTGAAAGACCTTTCCAACGTGCTATCATGCACCTAAAATAGAGGTCGTATGCAAAAGTTACATCCCTAAGAATTTGAGGTACCAAATTACACCAACTTACCCATAGGGTCCACATGACTTTTGGCGTTTCACCTTCTAAGGTTAGGTTTTTGGATGTCTAGGGTTTTGACATTCATGAGTAATATCAAAAAGGCTTATGGATCCTCATTATAATCCATTATGCTCAAACAGATGCGAGTAGTAGTCACGTCTCTTCTCAGAGATATCTACCATCATTCGAGCAAGTTTTCAGTTCTGTAGTTTTACAGTTTCGGACTATTTCATTATTTAATAGAAGATATTGTTCACTGGATATTTGTGTTATTCTCCATATCTCTGTGTTATTGTATTCATTATGTTAATTAGTTTGTTCCACTCTTAAATTCTGATCACCAAGCCCCTCTCCAAAACAAACTTGTTGTCTATGAAGAAGGAGAGGATGAAGAAACCGATCCTGAAATCCATTGTCTTGGTGACACCTCTTCATCTCCTCATTTGACCCAATATGCATATGAATAGTATCTCATGGACAGCCAATTAAATGAATTGAGTAAAGGGGAAAATACAAATGAAAATCCAAGTAAATACAACTTAAGGTCAAAAAGGAAAGAAGGAAATACTGACACTTCTGATCATCCCACTAAAGCAGGAAATTATGCTAAGGTTGTGGCAGATAGCAACAAAGAAAGGGAGGTACAAAACCCCCAAGAATTGGATAATAATCCTACCCTAAAAGTTAGGGATATTCTGAAATCTCCATCCTCTTTTATCTTTGAGAGTGAGATTCAAAAAATTAAAATCCTTGTACCTTTTTTGGAGTTGATTAAGAATGAGGAATTCAAAGGGTATCTTTCCAAAATGTTGCAGCGTAAACCTACATCTAATTCCATAGATTTAGTCAACCTTCAATATGAAAAACAAGCAGTCATCCTGGGACCCTTGGTAGAAGATAAGGATGAATATTCCTCTCCTTTATACACATCATTAAACATTCATGATAAAGTATTGCACAAATGCTTGATGGAATCAGGGGCATCTCATAACTTCATGCCTAAAACTGTCATGGATGAGCTTGGGTTGGAAATTACAAATACCTACCATGACCTGTATTCATTTTATTCCAGGAAGGTGAAGTGTCTTGGGGTTATTAAAGACCTGGTTGTTTCCCTATTCCAATTGTCAATGAAAAGTGTGGTCATGGATATAGTGGTGGTTGATGCCCCCCCTAAGTTTGGGATGCTCTTGTCAAAATATTGGATGAAGAGACTAGGGGGAACTTTGCAGATGGACCTGTCATATGTCATCATTCCTGTGTTTGGAGGTGAACATAGAAGGCTTTATAGGGAGGCACAACTAGCTTATATCATCAGTGATGAAGAAAATACTACCAACCACCTTATTTTTGCAGTTGATACTGATTTAGGATCTAGTGTATTGCAGCTCACTGATGCACCTCAACCACCTATTGAAATTAGAAAGCATCCCCTTACCTCTTGTGAAGAACCTCATCCTGATACCTCTGTTTGTAGTATGTTTTTTGATGGAGCCTCTTCTAGGGAGGGTGTTGGTGTTGGGGTAGTATTTATTTCCCCTACCCATGAGACCATATCTTTGTCTTACAAGATTGAATTTGAAACTACGAACAATGTGGCAGAATACGAGGCTCTTGTTTTAGGATTGAGGGCTACTAAAGACATGAGGATTAAAGAGCTAACAGTGTTTGGAGATGTTGAATTAATTATTCATCAAGTTAAAAATCTGTATCAAGCTAAACACCCCTGGTTAAGGACTTACATAAATGAAGTTTGGGATATTGTTGAAAGTTTCTTCTTATCTTTTAATATCTCATTTGTTCCAAGAGAGGAGAACACTATGGCAGATTCTTTGACTGTTTCAGCAAATAATTTCAGAGTTCCTTTTCCCCCTAAACTCAAATATAATGTGGAAGTGAAGTATAGACCCTATATACCTGACAATGTCAAACATTGGAATTTTTTTGAGGATGATATTGAGATAAAAATATTTCTTGAGACTGTGGATGAGTTTTCTGCCTTACGTATTGATCAAGACCATGATAATGAAAACAAACCTCATGCTGATATTTTTCTGAATAAATTTGTTGACCATCATATTGTCCAGTTGCCCAATAAACATATTCCAAAAGGACTAGTCCCTTTGGAGAGATTGTTTGACATAAATGATGTTGTTGTAAAGGTTAAGGGTTCAACTGAAAATGTTGATATGACTGAATGCAATTTAGGTACAAAGGAGGATCTAAAGTATATTACATTTTCTAGCAACTTGTCAAAGGAACAAAAGGCTGAGTATGTTAATATTTTGAAGAAGTTTGTTGATGTGTTTGCTTGGAAATATGAATATTTAAGAACATATGACACATACATCATTGAACATAAGATCCCTTTGAAAGAAGAGACCAAACCTTTTAGAAAGAAACTCAGACAGATAAATCCTATGTTGTTGCCTATTATGGAAAAAGAAGTGAAGAAGTTATTGGATGCCAAGATCATCATTCCTTTGAGATACTCTGAGTGGGTGGGTAACTTGGTCCCTGTGAGGAAAAAAAATGGGGAAATTAGACTATGTGTTGATTTCAGGAATTTGAACAGAAGGTCCAAGAAGGATAATTACCCCTTTCCAAAGATGGAGCACATTTTGCAGAGAGTCACTGGTGCATCTAGAATGTCTATGATTGATGGATTTTCTAGTTACAATCATATCTCTGTCTTTCTTGAATATAGAGAGAATACAACCTTCACTACTCCTTGGGGAACATTCATTTATGCTAAAATTCTCTTTGGATTGATGAATGCATGAGCGACCTTTCAACGAGCAATGTACATTGCCTTCATTGGGGAGAAGGACAAGTTTTTAGTCATATATCTAGATGACATTACAATGTTCTCAAAATATGATAAAGAGCATTATCATTATTTAAAAAGGGTCTTCCTGAAGTGAAGAAAGTTTGGTCTCTCTCTCAATCCTAAGAAGTCTTTGTTTGCTATGAAGGAAGTAAAGTTATTGGGACACATTGTATCAACAGAAGGGGTAAGAATTGATCCAAGCAGAGTAGAGGCCATTCAAACCTTATATTTTCCTATATCCAAGAAATAAATTCAGTCTTTCTTGGAGAAAATAAATTTTCTAAGAAGGTTCATCTCTAACTTTGTTGAACTAGTGAAGTACATTACAACCATGCTTAGGAAAGAGAATGAGGTGAAATGGTCTACTGAGGCTCAAGAATCCTTTGATAAGATAAAAAAGGCTTTGACTGAAGCACCTGTGCTCATCAACCCTGACTATTCTAAGGAGTTTATGATATTTTCCTTTTCCTCATTTGACACATTGGTTGTTGTTTTACTACAGAAAAATATAGAGGGGTTAGAGAAACCTATTTCCTTATTCAACAGGGCATTGAGGGATGCAGAAATGAGATATGATATCATGGAAAAGCAGGCTTATGCTTTGGTCAAATCCCTCAAGGATTTCAAAGTTTGTGTTCTTCATTCAAATATTGTTGCATATGTCCCTTCAGCCTCAATAAAATAAATACTTATCCAGCCCGATATAGATGGGAAGAGGAGCAAATGGATTGCTAAAATTATGGAGTTTGACCTTGAAATGAAGCCCACTAAACTAGTGAAAAGCCAAGGTTTAGTTAGGTTACTGGTTGAATCAAATTGAAAAGATTTAGGGATTAATTTCATGAATATAAACTCGACAAATCAACAAGCTGAGTCTGCTAATAAAAGATCTCATGCCAGCCCAAATTTGGCAGAATGCACTTTGTAGAAAGACATCATATATTTTCTGCAGAAGTTGCAGGCTCCCGATGGTTTGGACAAGAACAAGGTGAGAGCTTTGAAGCTTAAAGAAATCAGATATTGTCTCATTGATCATGCCTTATATTGGAAATATCCTCTAGGATTTCTTTTGAGATGTATATATCCACAGGAGGCCCAAAGGGCCATGATTGATTTTCATGACAGCTTATGTGGGGGCCATCACTTCTGGAGAACCACAGCCTACAAGATCCTCAGAGGTGGGTATTTCTGGCCTAACCTTTTTACTGATGTTTGTGCAAATATTAGAGCTTGTGTCAAATGGAAAAAAATTTCTGGAAAGAAACAACTCAAATATTTTCCTTTGAATCCCGTGGTAGTCTCTGGACCATTTTAGTAGTGGGGTATTGACTTCATCGGGGAAGTCCACCTAGCTTCAAGTGGTTAGAATAGGTGGATTTTGACTGCCATAGATTATTTCACTAAGTGTATAGAATCCATTCCTACAAGAAATGCCTCTCACAAGGTAATCATTAGTTTTCTTAAGGATGTCATGTCAAGATTTAGTTGTCCAAGAAAAATTGTTACTGATAATGTCGCCTCCTTCAAAGTTGAACCATTGATCAAGTTTTGTGAATAATATGGGATTACATTAGTCCATTCTACTCCTTAATACCCCCAAGGTAATGGTTTGGTAGAGTCATCTAACAAGAGCCTCATAAAGATCATCAAGAAGTTTTTAAAGGACAATAAGAAAGCATGGGACTCAAAGATGAAATTTTCCTTATGGGATGATAGAATTACAATAAAGAGGTCACTAGCTCTTTCCCCTTTTTAACTTGAATATGGGGTGGAGGCTATATTTCCTACTCATCTTGCATTTCCTATGGAAAAATTCCTCCAGGACTACCAAGGTGAACCTGATGATATGGTCAGAAGAATACAACAAATGGTCGAAGTGCAACAGACCATGGAGCAACTACTTGACAGAGTGTAGGACCATCAGAAGAAGATCAAGAAAACCTTTGACAAGAAGGTAAGAAAAGAATATTTCTAGCTGGGATATCTAGTGCTCAAGTGGGATGCACCTAAGAAAGACAAAGGAAAACATGGTAAATTCGAGGCCCAGTGGATTGGTCCTTTCAAGATTTCCGAGGTATTTTCAAATAACACTTATAAATTGTAGAACTTGGAGGATTTTGAAGTTTTGGGTAGCCCTGTCAATGGACGTTTTTTGAAAAAATATTTTTCTTAAGCCATGATTGGCTTTCCATTCATTGTAAATATCACTTTTTATTTTATTTCTGCTTGAATAAGTGACCGCGTAGCACTAGGATAAGACACTGAAGTTGCTTGTTCTTGGCAGCTCACAGGGAGCATCTCATCCCCTGTGGAGCCAATGTTATCACATGAAGTTGTTTGTGGGTCACATTTAGTTGTTGTTAAGGCCTAAGACTATACCCCTACCCTGTCCCTCTCTCTTTTCTGCATACCTTCCTAGATTTTGTCCCTCTTCTGGTTGATAAGGTTGGTTCCCCTTTTTGTTCTTGACTGGATCGTCCTTAGTGTATTACTTGATTGATTCTTTGCACCAAACTTTCCTCTATTCTTAAAAGATAAGCACATATCGGTATTTGGTTTGAATTATTGATCATCTTATTTTCCATTGACTAAGCTCACAACAGGTTGTCCAAGTTTTTTTGTTTGCATAGGGAACAACCATGAGCGCAAAACGAAGCATTCAGAGCAGTCCATTTCGGACTTGAAATGCAAGCAATCGACATGTTAAAGTTTCAGCGGTGGAAATCCCATGCAAAGATCATATTAGCGGCTCTCACACATTCATAATTTCAAAGTCGTGCAAGGATTAACGACCAGGCAGAAGCCCCGAATTCCCAAAGCATTTAGATAAAACCAGCTTGATCCCGGATTAATTAGTGATAAGCATGCACTAATCACTTCGTGAGTTCGTCCCTTCGAGAGTTATACAAACTATACATGTAGAATTTCTCGAACCGGAAGTGCCGAAGACTCTTGGGGTCCATCAGTTAAGACGCATGGCACACATTCGTCAGAGATACGTGGCATACATCTGGTGCTGACACGTGGCACTCATTTTAGGCATCTTTGGGAATCTCATCCGCTCATCTTCAAATGATGCATGGCACACTCCTTTTGTGACACATCAGTAGCAGTTACGTCATATGACGTCGAGCCGCCACGTTAAATTCACAACATTGTCACTCCATAAGTTTCCCATTCATAAAAAGCACAGTTCTCTGAACCCCAGAGTTTCGATGTCCCAAATCACTTTAAGGCGGCTTGATCCCAGATTAATTAGTGATAAGCACATGCTAATCACTTCGCGATTTTGGTCCTTCGGGAGTTATACAATCTCTACATCTAGAATTTCCCGAACCCGAAGTGTCGAAGACTCTTGGGGTCCATCAATTCAGACGTGTGGCACCCATCCGTCAGAGATATGTGGCATACATTTGGGGTCAACACATGGCACTCATTTTAGGCATCTTTGGGCATCTCATCCACTCATCTTCAAGTGACATGTGGAACACCCCTTTTGTGACACAACAACAGTTGTGGCGTCATATGACATCGAGCCACCACGTCAAATTCAAGAGTTTGTCCTCCGGGAGATATCCCTGATCAACATCCAAATATCCCAAGAGCCAAAATTGGTGCCATCTCTAAGCATGGTTAGAGGGATTTTGGAGTTGGCGGAAGGATAAATTTTAGCAGGGGTGCTAAAAAAAGGGCAAGGTCACTCAGATCATAGGTTGCAATAAGATCGACAACCACACTTCATTGCGGGGACTGAAAGTGCTCGAATGTTAAAATTCTTGAGCAAGTCCCGCAATAGAAACTGTGGTATGGCGAGAAGGATATGCGGCATTAGGTGGTGGATTGCAGGGGTTGAAGCGGTGTGGATCCAAATTGTCCTTGATGACTTCCGCAATCACGTGCTTATATAAAGTCCAATCCAAGAGCAGTGTGTGGCAACAAATGTAGCGTGAAGCTATATCACCGAAGGAAAGTCACAAGGAAAAGCAGAGCATAAGAAGACCGAGATTAGTCTATCACTAGAGGAAAAAATGAGGAAGGTGTGGAGAGGGTTTGTTATGCCAAAATGACCCATTTCTCTCCTCGTTGAAGCAATAATCCTCTTCCTGATCCCAAGGAGAAATAAGTTAATGAAAGAAGGACTGGTGGTTGGAAAATAAACTACCTCCTTAAATGGAAGCATGGAGGGTTTGGCCAAGAAGACAAAAAACTGTCAGCCCGAAGTACCACATAGGGTAGTTTGTCTTGCACTCCAAGATTGACCTGAGTTTCCTTCTGACAGAAGGAACAAGACAGGTGGTTGATCCTCGAATAGGAAGACCAGCTCGCACTCCTAGTTTTTGTGGACTGTTTTTATTATAAATACATCAGACGAATAGTATGAAAGGGTCGGATGGTTGAGCATAACTCCCTGGGTTATATTTTAAACAGAGTTGTTCTCTGGTTATGTATGAGACTTGAGACATTTTTATTAATGGAAGTCAGTTTCCTTTTATCATCTTGTTTCTTCTTATTCTGAAATGCTCATGATTGGATGATCCATATGAGATGTTGTGGCCGTATTATAATGGAGGTTTGATTATAATGTTGTTATGAATGTTTTTCAGTATTTTAAACTTTAAGATCAAGAGGTTCTTGTGATTGAGTTTTTCTTCTCCTGGCTGCTTGAAAGCATGATGCCTATATCAAACCTATCCACCTTCCTCACTAAGTCTTCCTTATATTCACCTTTATCCTTCAAACCACTCACTGAAGTTGATCAAAACCTCATTTGCTTATGCATGCTAGCCTAGATTTCTATGTTAAAACGTTCTTATGTTGAGTTTTGTCCATTTGACCTTCAATGATAAATTTTATCCAAAAACCCTTTTGATGGGTACTGGGCTTATCCTCTTGCAATCTGAGGGTGACTCTCAGTGCTAACATAATCCGTGGGGCTTGAACCCCGAACCTCCCGCCATATATTCCAATGACTCCACAAACAACCGCCAACCAATGTGCCACCAAATTCAGTTAGTTATAACCTGTTGACGGGTCCAAATTCACCCGACAACAGTAAGGGGTTCTTCCTGGTAAGAAGTCCCAATTAGACCTATCATTGTTTGGAATAGGGAACACATCTAGATTCTAGCATGAAAACCATTGTTGGTTGGTTCTACTGGTTACGGCCTGGTCCACCGATGAGGGTGAGTGATGGGTGGTTGTGCAAATGGAAGCTGTAGATGATGACTATCTAAATGCAGGTGTAATCTAATTCTATTCTAACCTATCCTATCTAGGAGTGAATTAATGTAATTGAACGAGATGTGGCATCAAACTAACTCTATCAGTAGCTTCACCCAAATAGATGAAATGAAGAAATAAAGTCAGATAACAAATGCACATGAATATATAACCAGAATAGTCTAAGTCACTATATCACATACATTAGCAACTCATTTGCTCATGACATGTAATATAGGAAAGAATGAAAAAACTGCAAGAAGACATATATTGCATCAGAATAGTCCATAAACAAACATGCTCTTACAACCCATGTGAACATCAAACATTTTTCTTGAAACAATTCGCAATAAAACAACAACACATGGAAGTCCTTCTATCTGTCAAAAGTTGGTTGTGAGGGCTTATTTGTATTAACAGTTTCAACAATAGTACATAAAAACTCTTAAGAAAACTCTCCAATTTTAGTTGACATTGTATTCCTGAAATAGTTCAGAGGTGTACAATGTTTGAAGAGCCAAAAGCCCATTCTATGGGTACAATTTTAGTATTTAATGAGGTTCAGTATGACCTTTAGCTTTCCGTCTTCTCCTATGACCTTTCGCCTTCCCTCGTGACCTTTCGCCTTCCTAGCTTTTGTATTTATTCTCTATGTAATGATGAGAAGGAGGAGACAATAATTACATATCGCATTTGTACTCTAGTGCTAGTGGGCCATCATGGATTTTGTCCATATGTGCCTTGCACATCATGAAGACCGGCCTTGGGCGTGGGGGCATCTTCATCATCCTGAGTTTGATAGTCGATCGTCATGGTGTTTCTAGATATATTATTCATACATTTTCCTGATATTTTCTTTGTTTCTCCTCCATCACTACTACATCTTTCATTATCGCTCCTTCGTCGTTTTTAGCTGTAGATTTCATCGCGAAAATGCTGACCACAACCCTCCCCCACTCTGTACATGGCAACATTTAACATACATTAGATGAGTGTTACTCAAAATAAACTATCAAGAACAATCATCTGAATGCAAATCACTGAGGCATTAAATGATTGAAATATCAAGTAAACTTCCCTGGATTCAATCCTGGTTCGTCTTCTCATGATTGAGGCGTTGCGTCTTCCAGGGCTTCCAACAATGTAGAAACACCCGAGTCACAAAGGTTATGACCATTTTATGAAAGTCAGGTTTTATTTTTTTTAATGTATAGGAGGAGTTAATACTAACTCCTCCGACCTGTTAAGAGGAGTTGATGGTAACTCCTCCAATTTGAGTAGGAGGCCAAGTCATGAATCTCGCCGGGTGGAAGGTGGAGGCCGCCTTCGCCTATCTCTGAGTGACCACATCAGTACTTCGTTTAAGCTCTGTGGCCAAGTCGTTGTTGTAACTTCGTTGTTGTAGTCGTTGTTGTACTTCATTTAAGCTCTGTGGCCTAGGCTCTGTCTCTGGATTTTCGTAAAGCAGCATGTTCAGTTGGATCAAATCCTTGCGCAATTTCACTGTTGAATTGTTTCATAAAATGCTCGAGGTCGGCAAGCCTCGATGGAATTCTTTTATTTATATCTACGTTAGGTACTCCGTGTCGATCATATTCTCTTTCCCTTGTCGTTTCAAAATTTGGAGTACGTCAAAAGGAGAAGCTCAATCAAATGAGAAGTGATAAGATGCCGTTGGGCTCATCGACGAAATTCCTTGTAACTTCTCTGAGAGTTTTCGGATTTGATGGCAGTAACCTTGTCGGCCTTATTGGTATTCATGCCATTAACTTCATCGATGGTTCTCGGCGGACTCAGCGTTTTTTTTCTTTTTCTTTTTGCCGTTGAGATCAGAGGTGTTTGTTTTATCTTCGGTGATGAGTCTCAGCGATATTCTTCTCATCTTCTTTACAAGTCATAAAATAACTCAATCTTGTTTGTATTATCATTTCTTAAGATTTGGTGGGCATTCTTTCTGCAATTTCGTGGGATCTCACTCCAAATTCGTGGGTGTTCTACCAAATTCGTGGGCGTCTCCTCAAAATCCAAATCCGTGGGTGATCTCTTCCTTACCAAATCGTAGGCGGGTTTAAAATAAATCCGTGGGCATATGCAAGATGGAAGGCAGGCGGATTTTGGGCGTACCCTACCCTTCACGCACACCAAAAACAAAACCCTATCGGAGAGCATGCCTTGAACCTCTCCGAGCGTAATCGAAGGTTTCTCCTTAAACACTCTGATCGGCAAAGTTTCCTCTAAGCCTTCCGAAGATGCTCGGGGCAGAGTTCCTCCCAAGTCTTCCGATGGTTTCGACAGAGTTCTCCTCCAGCGCTCCTATCGGCGATGTTTCGTCTAAGTCCTCCGATCCTGTGCTGCAATATTAGTGTTATAATGACTTGGTATAAAACCAAACTTTCACGTGGAGCAACTCATATCTTTCCCATACAACATCAGATTAGAATGTCGTCTTTTGGGTTGTGAAGTACGAGAAGAGGCGTTCTTGGAGAGTTAGCTAATCATGCCATACCAACATCTCATTGCGTAATGACCAACGCGGCTAGTTCGGGCGAGAAACCCTAGGCGATCCGTTCTGGTACTTTTGGGCGTTGGATTTTGATTCTCTAAGTTGCGTTGGGATCCTAATGGAGAGAATCATACTACTAGCATGTTTCAGAGGTGAAAATTTCACTTTGACGGGAACTGAAAAATTACACTTAGAAACGTTTTTTAATGAAAATTTTGGTCCCGCATTTACTAATGAAAATTTTGGTCCTGCATTTACTGCTCTTTCATTCAAAATTGGTTTCGTCAGTGCATGTGTCATCTATGATGAATAAGGACTTAGTTCATCCATTGATGATGTAGATATGCATTGGTGGCATCAAGTTACAACTCCGCCAAAACAACCAATTGGAATTCATAGCACTTGGTAGTGCCTAGGCGCTGGAGGGATTGCGTTTCTTCCGAAGTGTATCTCAGAGCCAATGTAAGACCAACATATGTTGTGGTTAACCAATCTGATTCTAGACGGTGCTTTCACAATCCAAAATCAGTCACAAAACCAAGAAACACAAACTAAACAAGCTGGTACGATGTGCGCGATAAATCCTACTGATGACACTGCAAACTTGATCCAAGTTTAATACGGAGAAGGTCAGATGCGGTATGTGATCAATGACTGACATTTTAATTAGGCGTAAACAGTTTAGTCATTGAGAGTGTAAGGAGATCGACTGATGAG